>JADLZN010009809.1:32220-169720 GCA_018155175.1 Sinocyclocheilus anophthalmus
TTCGCTCACTCTAGCCCGGCCTCAGCTCACGCTATCCCGGCCTCAGCTCACTCTAACGGGCTCAGCTCACGCTATCCCGGCCTTCATAGCGCATGCTAAGCCCGGGGGGCATCCCCATCATGCAGGCCCGCTGTTGCTTTTCGTTTTCGGTGTGTTTGGTTTCTGCCAAAAGCAGGACATGAATACAAATCAGTGGTTTGAATGTTGTAGTTACAACCCTGTTCCAGAACAGTTACCCATTATCCATATGTTTTCAGCAACAATCTTTATGAGGGACTGTTTGACATGAGACCCGTAGAACTGAGTACGTTATACCTAACACGGCCGGCTGTTTCTGACTCCTGTAATACGGTTTCATTTACTAAAGATTTGTGCCTACTGTGAGATTCAAAACGCAAGTTTTGGGTCATTGTGGAGTCTCAGCTTGTATGTTGTTTCGTCATTTCGCTGATCACAAATGCATACTATAGTGTTATTTTAGCGGCGGGATGCAAACTGCACGCGTAAAAAGACAGTATAAGCGCTTCATTATACAGTCGTAATAGTGTTCCCCACTTGGATGCAACAAACGCCCGTCGTTTGTAAGTGGGTTTTAATGTGTGTCTACTCTCTTCCGGCCGCAGATACACGGCATCATCACAGTATGGTGAGGGGCAAAACATTTCCGTCACGTGTTTGAGGTATTCGGCCAATCACAACACAGTGGATAGCTGGCCAATCACAGCACACCAAGTACCTCGCTTTTTCGACCGATTAGCTTGTGGAAAATCTACGCGTTTCAAAAAGGCGTGGCATAGAGGATAAACAATAATGTACATTATTTGGAAAAGAATGTGTTTTTTTTACTTTAAACCACAAACACATTTCATCACACCAAATACACAAAACAATGTTCTATTTAGCAACATCATATGACCCCTTTAATGCATTGCTATCAAATCCAAGTTCATGCTGATCACTGTGTTGACATTTTTCGGTTTTTTCTAGAGGACTATTCAATTTCGCAATGTTTGCGTTGACATAACAACCTTGCAAGCCACAAACAAGACAGCATGTTTGGCATACCTAACATTACAGTGCCTAAGTCATAGGAAGTATTTACTCACTCAGCTTCCTCTACCTAGAGAAATGTATTTCTATTATCCACTTTGTTTTAGTTTGGCGTTAGGTTATCCACTACCCCACAAGCATTTCATATTGATTTGCATGTGCTTGATGGAGGAGATTTTCAGAGAGATTTTATCAATACATGTGCAAATGCAAAAGTTTGAGTAGATTGTCAGTATTCCAAGTTTGAGTGAATTAGACCCAGTAATCCATTCACCACAGATTGGAGCAGTAAGGGAATGGAAGGAGGGCACCACTGAGCATGTTTTGTGAACTGACACTAATGGATTCTGTGTTTGCATTTAACGAACACTGCTCGAAATATGAATTAACCCTGTTCCAAACATTTGCATTATTAAACAAGACAAATCATTACAAGCTATGGTTTTCTAAAACAAAATAACAGGTGTGCAATTATGATAAGTCATTCTAAGCAAGACAACTTAAGCATATTGTCATTGTGTTATTTAATTTTAATTTGTTGACAGGCGATGAAAAATTAATTTGTAAGTACACGGTGAGGACTAATCTAGACAGACATGGATTTGCTGTAACTTCCCACAATGAGATAAAGCGTTCAATAGTTATCGTTGTAGGAAAGCTGTTAGACGGTTTTTGACTGAGCCCAGTTTTCTCTGCCTGGCAAATGAAATGTCTTTCTCTGGTTCTTGCTCTCCATCAATGATTGAAAATCACAAACTTCACCACAAATCACATCACTTTAGATTAGATCGTAGCTTTAAAGCTTCCACAGCAGTGTTTAGGACTCTCACAAAAACCATTGAAAATATCTCATAAGCCCCAACCAATAAAAGAAGGAAGTTAATTCAGATTCATGCTGTAGCAAAGAAAACCTGTAGATTGCAACAACAGTTTACAGGTTTCATATGATGCTATTTCACATTTTCCTTTCTCTTTGGAGTGTTACAATCTCTGGTGCATAAAGAAGATCTGTAAAGTTGCAGACTAAAGTCTCAAATCCAAAGAGAAATATTCTTTATAAAAGTTCAGAGTCAACAACGCCTACCTAAAACGACTCGTTCTAAAACACCCCCACATATCTACCTCACTATATGGGAAGATTTGCATAACGCCACCCAAAATGTTCACGCAAAGAAAAAAGGCGTAACTTTTATTCTCCTCGCTGTATTATTGTTGTTGCCGCCGCCGCCATGTCGTGATGGTGCTGTGTGATTCGTTGTGAAAGCGAACTACTTTGTTTGGCCTTCCAAAAGACGACGATATCTGCTTCGTCATGCCTGGAGTTGATCTGTGCTGGTTGCTGAGGAAATGCATCAACTTCGTGCTGTGGATCGCCGATCGGCTTTCACCGTGGACAAAGCAGAATCCAGCCCGGGGTCCGTCACATGTTTGCCGCCATCCCGCGTGGAATCATCCTTCGGTCGCAATGCCGCCTAGCCCGTCTGCTCACACCTATCCCTCTGCTCCATTCCTCACTAATTATCCCCCGGCCTCCGTTCCGTCTACTGCGTCCTTGTGTGACGCTGTTTGTTTCCTTGTGACAACGAACACTTTGTTTGGCCTTCCCAAATGGTCTATCAGACTAAAATCAGTGGTTAAGTTAGATTTTAACAACACTGTTCCTACCACTTTCAACCCACAATAGTTCAGAAGTGTGCAGCACATTTATGGATTGATCTTTCCTGAATCCTTGGGAGAGAACTACAATGCTCAGACTGTTCTGATCTTCAAAGATTGTAGTACGTAATTTTTTATTATTTGCAGGGTGTTTTATATTTAATATATTTAAAGCGAGTTTTTTGGGCGGTGTAGAGTAGTGCTCGTTGTTTGTCATTTCTCTCTTTCTCTTCTCTTCTCCGATCACAAATGCGGACATGGTTTTATGTTTACGCGGCTCGATGCAATGCAACACGTAAAAAGACGGTATAAGTTATTATAATCCATAATTATTTCCCCACTGGATGCAAAGAATGCCTCATTTACAATGGGTTTTCATGTTTTTGTCTCGTCACTCCGGCCTGACAGGGCATCAACACTATGGTGAGGGGCGTAACATTTCCGTCATCTAATACAACGCTTGAGGTTATTCGGTCCATCACACCGCACATGGTAGCTTGCGCATCACAGCACACCTTGCTTTATTAGAACGATGAGCTTTGTAAAAATCAACGCTTTTCAGAAAGGCAGGGCATAGAGTGAGAACCAAAATTACAGTCATGTGGGAAATATTTGGGTTTTTTTACCTTAAACCGCATTAACCAATTTCATTTACACCAAATTACACAAAATATGTTATTATTTAGGCCAGCATCACTATGACCCCTTAAAACCAAAGTTTAATGGATATTACATTTTCAAAAATGCAATGGATATTCAAAAATGAAAGTTGCAGCATTTTTAGTCCACCCTAAGACCCACAGGACCTCTGTTTGGTTCTCAGCAAACAGATTTGGAGAAATGTGCATTATCATCACTGCTCAACATAAATCCTCTGCAGTGAATGGATTGCCATCTAGAATTTCCAAACAGTTGATAAAAGCATAACAATAATCCACAAGTAATTCATACAACTCCAGTCCATCAATTAACACATTTTATGAGGTGAAAAACTTTGTTTGTAAGAAACAAATTCATCATAAAGACGTTTTTATCTTCAAACCATGAAGTACGAGTCCTCTATCCATAAGTTATTGGCTTTTCCAGTGAAAAATGATGTATTTTTTCTGAACAGAGAGATATAGCCGCGATCAAGCCTGTTACAAGTGAAATCAGTTTAAAACCTTTTTCCAAACAATAGGTCTGTGGATTTGATTTCCTGGATATCTTTGGAAAATTGGAAATATTTTTCACTGGAAGGAAGCCTTTATTATGGATTAGGGCCGGAAGTATTTAAGATTGGCAGTATGGATTCTCACTAAACACCAAAGCTTTTCACTTCACAATACATTACTTGATGGACTGGAGTCATATGGATTACATGTGGATTATTGTGATGTTTTTTTATCAGCTGTTTGGACTCTCATTCGGATGGCACCCATTCACTGCAGAGATCCATTGCTAAGCAAGTGACATAATGCAAAATTTCTCCAAATTTGTTCCGATGCAGAAACAAACTCGTCAACATCATGAATTTTCATTTTTGGTATTTAAGGTCAAAGCACGTAAAAACATGTTAAACTCTGTAAAACAAGCCAAACAGCCAACATAAACTGACTGAAATTCTGATGGTGTTGTGAAAAGCTCATTATTTCTATAAAGTTCAAAGGCCTATGTATTCACAAAGGTGAATAAGGAAGAGACTTGCTATAATTAAAAATATTCTGCTTATGATATGGCACATCAATAATATGGATGATGTGTCGGTTCCCTGTGATAAACTCACTTCATTTCACTCCATTTCTCATGGGTTTGCTCTCCTGCATGGACTTTATCATTATAGAAATTAGGCTTTTCTGTGGCATCACCAGACATTACAATCTGAAGATTTTCATGCCTATTTTTTTCTTGTTTGATGTTTTTATTGGTAAACTGCTCTGGAAGAATAAAAACAATTGTGAAATATTATAAATACTTTTTTCTTCTTCAAGATAAGTTAAGTCCCATACTGTTTAAAGAAGAGTTTAGAGCTGATTGTTTAATCTCGCGGTTCTCTAGGCTGCTGTACCCTGGTGGGTAAATAAATGAGAGAAGAGAGCTGGCACCCCATTGAAGCTAGAGCGTTCATTAGAAACTGAACACCAAATGCAGTCTATTTCTGGACTCCATCAATCATGGTTGTACAAATGTCTTGGATGAAATTAGAAAACAAAGAAGTATCCAAAACAGCAGCTAGATTTCAGGCAGAAGTAGGTACACAGCCCAATCCAGTTAAATAAACTAAACTAATAAGAGGGAAACAACAGCATAAACCATCAGAAATCCATAAAACATATGAATTTGAAAACTCAGAATTGCAGACAGGGCTGAAGAGTGTGCAAGGATAAACCATAGCATACAATAAAACAGGAAATGGAAACCAGGTAGATGCAATGAACAGTTCAGTGAATTTCATCAGTGACTAATTCTTCTGAGGGCTCCTTGTGTTGGGCCGGTGGGTGGGCTGCAGGCTCAGACGTTACAGTCAAGAGGTCACAGTTTGGCTGGTTAGCATGGCCCTGTTAGTCCCTGGTGGTAGATGTTATAGCTACATCATCTGGACACATTGATGGCCAGTTAAAAACATTTCTAAAATCAACATAATTCATTAATATAATTGCTTATACTATTATAGTAAAGGTTGTACCAGTGCCAGATTCTGTTTTGGAGGGCTCTTAAAACATAAGACTTATCTTATTTTATCTTATTTTAATTCCCTTTTTTCCCATGTTGACAGAAATAAATCACAGTATATCCGAGAGGCCATGGCTGAGAAGGACTTTAATACTCTGATTTTTTTTTTTTTTTTTTGTTTGTTTGTTTGTTTTTTGTTTTTTTGTTTTTTGGGGGGACTTCTCCCACAATGTCAAAATTTGTGGGGTCTGTAACACCTTTTTCAATCATTTATGTCCACCAAAAGCTGCATTTTCTTTATTGATAATACTGTAAAACTGTATTATTTTTGAAATTCTTCAATTTTTTTTTTTTTTAAATAATTGTTTTTTAAATTGAATTTAATTATGTTATGGAAACCTTGAATTTTATCAGCCATTTACCTCTCCAGTCTTTCATTGTTGCATGATCCTTCAAATTATTATATTATATTATTTATATTATATTAATATATATATTATAATTATATTATTATAATCGTTTTTTGTGGAAATGTGTTCCTTTTTTTTTGCAGATTCTTTGATGAATCTTGAAAAGTTCTAAAGAACGTTTCTTGAAAGTTTCTTGAAAGTTCTCTCAAGCCTGGCATTAAACTATTATTTCTTACTGAGGCCCAATTTTGATGGTATATATCTTCTGTTTGTCTTATATAAAGCCTGCAGTTGGGCATTAACATTTCTTTATATCTATAGGTGTTTTCAGATAAGAGCAACTTAAGAACTTGATTGCAAACAAGCATGCAAATTAATTAATGAATAAAATAATGACTGGTTTACTTTTTTGTCCCCAAAAGTAGAAATGCTATCTGAACAGAGTAAATGGCATGATGTATTTCCAGCAATACAACAACAAAGCTTTCCATTACATCGCAAGTATTAATACCATTTTAACTATCTATATAATATATCGACATTTTATTTTAACCCCAACAAATTATTTTTTCCCCCAAATCTGTTTTTTCTGATCAAAGGCCTGAGAAAGGAAAAAACTTTGAATTCATCACAACATGTTATCTATCATACCCATAAAAAAAAAAAAAAAACCAAAGCAGAAAAAAAATCCAATTAAATGAGAAATAAAGCCTATGGTTTGCTTTACGTCTTGTTTTAATGTTCTACAAAGAAATTCTATTTCCTTTTTGGCACCCAAAATGAGTTACCAATGCAATGAATTCAAAGAGGGTTGCCCCTGTCAATAAAAGGTCAGGTCTTTTGTCGCAAGATAGGCTAATTACTTCAAAACATTCTCATCGTTAACGGCCCTACCTGATACAAATGAGCACCCACTTTATTGATTTCCCCCAGACAGCTGCTCATTTTGCAGTCTGAGCATGGAAAAGCAGAAAGCCATGTCAATATTGTTTCATGCAGAATACTTTCTTACTTCTCTCTATGTGTTTGCCCACTTCTTGTTTAACTTTATCACGTTTATTCCAGACACTGGCACTAATTATCTTTTACTTTCATGCTTCAACAGGGAGAGAGCCTTTGAATTACTTGCTCAACTCTTGTCTGGCTTGGCCTATCAAGAGGCAACAGCATACATAATTCATTTGCACAGATTTCTCTGCAACATCTCTGAGCCATCATCAGCCGTTCCCCAGTAACTGCAAAAAATTACAGACAGAACTGTGTGGCGTTTCGAACACTGATCTAAAATACATCACAGTTGAAAATCCATAACCCAGATGATTATCCCCACTGTCAGTGTCATCAACTTCTATATCAAAAGGGAAGCAATAATCTTTCCTGCTTTAATAGATACAGATTAATTAGGAAATGAAATCCAGGTCCTTGAATGCATAAAAAGAATATATTCATGCATTCCATCAAGTCTGCGAAGATACAAAACGAGATCCATTCAGTTCTTGTGGAATCAATAACAGGCCAGCATTTAAATGATTTTTTCACCCAAAATGAAAATTCTGTCATTAATTACTCACCCTTAATGGCGGAAGACGTAACTCGAGAGAGAAGAATTGTTAAATAAACTGTTGTTTTTGTATTCTCGTAGTTTCGCAAAACTGAAGTTGAGCCACTGATGTCACATGAACTGTTTTAACAATGTCTTACTACCTTTCTGGGCCTTGAACATTTCAGTTGCGTTGCTGTCTATTCATGGGTCCCTGGAGCTCTCATGCGTACACTTCATCAAAATAATCTTAATTTGTGTTCCGAAGATGAAGGGAGCTCTTACGGGTTTGGAACGACATGAGGGTGAGTAATTATGACAGAAGTTCATTTTGGGGTGAACTAACCCTTTAAGGCCCATTCAGAGCAAGGATGATAACTATAATAACAACTATAACTACAAAGTTTTTATATTTATCATAATTTTATGGATATAGCAAAATCCACACCACAACTTCAAAAATAGTGACACAGCAGAATAATGTTTTTCCAGCTGATGAATGATAAAAACATTGACAGTCAATCAGAATCTATCCTGCTTTAAAGAGCTTGAGCATTAAAGTGACAGAATGATAGAACCTGCAGCTTGTGCTCTCAGTTTAAAATAACCTTAATAATTTGTCTGTTGGTTGTATGACCAGTGGTGTCAAACTCAGTTCCTGGAGGGCCGGAGCCCTGCAGACTTTTGTTCCAACCCTGCTCCAATACACATACCATGTCGTTTTTAAATAAGCACGAAGGACTTGATTAGCTGGATCAGGTGTATTTAATTAGGGTTTAATCTAAACTCTGCGGGGCTCCGGCCCTCCAGGAATTGAGTTTGACACCCCTGGTGTAGACACTAATAGTCATTTTTCTTGCTGTGAATGGGCCTGATTAATGGAACTGATTAAGGTCTATTCTTAATAGTAGCTGTCTGAGAACAATCCCAGCATGCATTAGTAATACTGCACCCAAGGAATATCATGGATACACCAACCACACTAGACCCTTGTTGTCATGCAATCAGTGCTCCTTTAAAAGCACCTTCTCTCCACTCAGTCAGTGTCTGGTCTCAATGTTACAAAAGTGACTCTTACCTGACTCTCCATGTATGGACTTACCTGTTCTCATGGATTTAACTTCATCGTTGATGCTTTCTTCTGAACCCATCCGTTCTCTTCCCCGCATAAGAGAAAAGACTCTTTACACAAAGCGAAGTTGCATTACTATTATAGCTCTGTATACTATTTACTCACTGCCTTTAAAAGCATCACCTATTGTCTGTCGTTGATCCTCCACTGCTGGTTATCCTGAATAAACACTAACACTGAAGTATTGTGATTACACTTGGGGGTATTCCATAAAGCAGGTTATGTGACATACCCGGGCATGTTTAATGTAAGTAAGCATTCAAAAACGTAGATACTTATTCTCGAACATAACCTGCTCCAGATTAGTTCTGTTTCAGGGTTGTTTACTTCAGCGCTATCATTACAGGCGTTAGCCATATTTACGAGACTCCATGGGCGTGACGATTGCACACAGTATATATTTAGTACACTATAGTTTATAGTAATATACAACATTATAAGTTATAGATATTATAAAGGCATAATTAATAAATAATATATAAGGTAAATGTAAGTCGTGTCAATATTATCACAGCACTATACAATAACAAGATGGTATGTATTCTAAGATATATAATTTATTTTATTGTCTCTCACACTGGATCTGCGAACGTTTTTGCAATAGGATGTTTTCTAGAATATATTTCTATAATAAAAATACATTATCATATGTCTTATCAATAAACATCAAACAAACAATATAATTATTTTCTCAGTGATTAAGCAAAGTTTGAAAAATGATTGCACCACCAATTTTCAGTTCAATTCAAGTTTATTTGTAGAGTGTCGTTTGTTTCGGGGGGGGGACAATACACATCATACATTCAATAAGCAGCTTTACAGAAAATTTATTTTCTACAATATTTAGTGGTAGCTTAGTGGTGACTGTCCGTTAATGTACATATGGCAGAAATGTATGGAAAAATCAATTAAAGACGTAATCAAACAGACGATGAACACTATTAACAGCAATTATTATATGTTGTTCTCTCAATTAGGTGGTGATATGCACTAGGTATGTAAATAGCCATTGAACAAAAGAAAATAAAGTTGTTTTGATTTTTCTTCAGATTTTTAGTATGAATCACATTAAAGTGTTTTCCTGTTGCCCTTTAAGTCATTATTTGAACTGTTGTACTTACTAGGTGATCTGTGTACCATTACAGTTATAATCAAGACTACTAGTCAGAGGGTTTGCTTCTTCCCATGGCTCTGCCTTGTTTGTGTAAAGTGTTGCTTTTCTGTTATATTCCTGGGTCTGAAAATCCAGAAAAGAAACCAAAGAGAATGTTGTTAAAACTTTCAAATCAATCAGGCAAAATAAAGGGAATTCGGGTTGCTGAGATTTGATGTAACATCTGTGCCAAAGGTTCTATCCGATGAGATATAATGCATTTCAGATGCATTTCCGCCTTGTTTGTGCACTCAATTGAGGCTACTTACCAAACTGGATATTCATGAAGACATACACAGAATCACCAAGGGACTGCAATCTGGAGACCATCAAAGATCCATATGTAGCATCGGAAAGAACACATTTTCCTGGATCAATGCATAAATAAGGCCATGATACCACTGGTGACTTGACTTAGATAATAGTTTGCCTAGACCACAAAATCTATGGCAATGGGATTTAATTATTTAGCTTATTGGAACTGATTTGCATACTGCATGTACAAAAAAAGACAATATATTCTTAGTCGCAGACTGACTGTCTTTTGTGGTTTTACTCAAGATAATCACCTGTAGATTTTTAATGTTTTGTTACAAAACAACAGAATAGAATTTCTGAGGATGAGTTATCCATCAATTTTGGGGCATCATCTCATTTGGGAAAAGGAAATTGCATTTAGTTATCTACATTAAGCCATCCACCTTTCTTTCACTCTCTTATTGCGCAAGGCACAAATCTCATTTTTCAAATCACCAAACACAGACACATTTAGAACAGACGTCAACACTAATATCGTTTTCTCTTCATAGTGATTAGATATATTCTTTCTCATGGCCTTTTTACGTTTTTATTACAATGGAGACATCCTTCTCGGACAAAAAAAAAGTTGATTCAGAAAGCAGCTGTCTTTAAGTGCTACAATTTCTCAAGGTCTAATTGGTGTACTAAACCCAAACCTGCCTTGATCACTCATCCAGATATAGGCCTATTGAGACTAACATGGTCTCTAAACAGTGTCAGTCAAGCCAGACCCTCACTTACTCAGAGGATCTTGTAAATGACATCCCTACCAGTGTTGAAAACAAAGCTAAAGCTGCTCGGCAGGAGAATATAGATAGTAATTGTCCCCCCTGGGCTTTAAGAAACCCTGAATCTATATATAGCAAACTGCACTGAATTATGAAAGGCTTCAAACGCAGTATCACTCCCACAGAAAGACGGGAGCAAGGCTTACGGATGGAAAATTTGTGTTTTATGTCATTGAACACAGATGATTAGATACTGTAAATTAGACTATTTATTTATTTATTTTTAAGTACAAACTTCAGTCCTCCTAAAGAGTTTCAGGCAATTTATGTTGACACTGATGACACATGGCATTTGACCTTTCCATTTTAACTGGCTGAAATGCCAGTATGCGACCACATGGGCACAATTTGTCAATAACTACAGAAAATGTCCATGACTTCTCAACACAAAATTCCAGGCATTGACAGGCATTCAATATCACAGTTAACAGCTGTTTTAGTGGGTTGCCTGCGGGGAAACACTGTAGGCCACACATTCTAAAGTGCAGTGACTTCATCCAAGCACTCGCTCATTTCTATTCAACCAAGATAATACTCTTTGACTGCTGGATATGAAGCCTGACTCATGAGGGATTTCTGAAACATTTAGGGTGACTATTACATCCAAATCCATTGCCCACCCACAACAAAATGAGTTTCAGTTCTAGTTACTACACTTAGGGCCTTAGTATGATAGATGACTGTATTTGAAATATTATTCAGAACGAAATTAGGAATACTACTAATTATGGAAACAAGCAGAGGTCCGAAATGTATTGAGAAATTGTAATATAGTTAAAGTATACTATGTCAAAATGTTTACTCGATTAAAAGATATACCTAGCCAAAGTCAAAGAGTCAAAGTAAAAAAAAAAAAAACATTTAATTGTACTTCAGTAATTAAAAGTAGAAAGTGCACTTTTCTTATCTTTTAAAATGTGATTTTTGTATTTTTTATTTTTTTGAGTCAAGAGAGAGTAGATATTTTCTCATTTGAATGTTTTTGATGTCAACAAACTAAGGAAACCTGTTCAAAATTACTTTTAAAAATGCAGTGTTTTCATTGTTCTGTCTATAGGATGCAAATGTCAAACTGAGAGCAATATCCTGAAATCTGTTACCAGAATATTTTCAGATAAAATTAGCAGCAGATGATTTTACAGGGTTTTGACATTATAGTGATTTTCATAATAAAGTGATTTTTAGACTAATAAACTAAAAAGGACTGATCATAAACTTAATTCATAAGTTAATTTATCATCTACTGAGATGGTTATTATAAAAATGCAGGCAAGTGAATAAAAACATACATTTTACTCTGTTCCATGTATAAACCCTCATTTGGCTTTGGAAGTCATATAATACAGTTAATGACTTGTATGGACTACTTGTTTTGTCATTTTTGGAACTCGAAGGACCCTCAACCTCATCCACCAAGTCATGCAGGTTTGGAATGACAATTCATTCATTAATTCATTCATTTTTGGAGTCTTAGCAGTATTTACACTAAAATAAATTATGGGAGGTTAAACTTATGTGACCAATCAATCTGCTTGTTAGCCACATTAGGGTAAAGACAGACTATTATTATGGGGGGGGGGGGGGGGGTGGGGGGGGGTGGGGGGGGGGGGGTTTCAAATCAGTCTAGAAACGATTATAAGTCAAAATGACTTAGAATTTGTCATTTTTAAGTGATCATAAATTGTAATGGAGTAAAAATGTAAAATGTGTAAAAAGTATTTGGTTGTAACAGAACTCAAGCAAAGTACAGATATCTCCCAAAAATATAGTATAGTAGTGAAGTATTGTTACTCAAATGGAAACGTCTCGGTTACGTATGGTAACCCTCGAACGGAGACGTCACGTGGAATGACCGACGAATTGGGATCTCGCTTAGAGAGACCATCCAATCTACTTCGAATGTGAAACTAAACGAGCCAATGCACATTGGCATGCGATTAGTGCATCCAGTTGTCGTTGATCACAGCATGAGTATAAGTAGGCAGCATATGCAGCGCATACTCAACTTTTCGCTTCGGAGCCGAGCCGGTAAACCCGGCCACTCAACGTTGGTACAGAAGCTATGGGACCGGGATTGACATCTCCGTTCCCTCCTCAGGAAACTATGGTTAACCATATGGACCGAGACGTTCCCTTTCAGTTGGTCATTCTAGACGTCACGTCAGATGACCGACAAATTGGGACCCTCCCAAAGGGCCCATACTACTGCCCTTCAGTGTCCTTTGGAAGCCATCCTGCTCCCCTACTTTGTGGGGCTCAGGCCAGGGCTACCACAAGAAAGAAGACCACTACTGCGCTACAGGAAGGCACTACACACTCAGGAGACTGGGATAGCACTGGGAAAAAACGTACCCGTACCTCTTTGGAACAGGAACGTTGCGGAAGCTCTATCCTTCCCGAAGGAGGTTTCGGAAATACTTACACATATGAACAACCATTTAGGAGCATATAGAAAATTAGAGGTGATTGTAACCCTCATGGAAATAGCAGAAGTCTGCCGGGGAAACACAGGCTCAAAAAAAGCTATATCGTGGACATTACACATATGGGATCCACTTAGGTCAATACATATGGCACCCAGCCCTCTACCGGCTCTCATGGATTCATCGAGTCATAGAGGAACCATGACTCGTCCATGAAGCCACCTCCAGCGACATTAATGCCCAGACACGAAGGCAGATATCGTGACCACAACCGCCAGGGAACGACCGCATACAGAAAACGTCAACGGATGGACGGGACATCTTTAAAAAAGACGCATCTTTAAAAAGACATGTTCCCCGTGAATGCTCTTTGTGAACTGCTCTTTTAGAGTGCTGAAACGCACCGGGGAGTAGTGGCCGCCTCAACCCAAACAGGGAGGTGCACTTATTGGGCACGCCACTCGACACGGTCGAAAAACCACTTGCCGCTGAAGGCTCCGTACCCACCTCAGCACAGAGCTTGGCCTAAGAGCGTGCCTTGTACTCAAACTCATAGTTTCCCCTGAAAAAGCGAAGTCAGGAGCAGAATGATGTGATCGCTTGGCTCTGAAGTGAAAAGCTGAATATGCGTTGCATCTGCTACCTACTTATACTCACACTGTGACCAGCGACAGCTGGATGCAATAATCGCATTGCAATGTGCATTGGCTCGTTTAGTTTAAACTCGAAGTAGATTGGTCTCTCCAAGCGAGATCTCAATTCGTAGGTCACCAAAGTGACGTCGAGAGTGACTGACTGAAAATGGAAAAAAAAAAAAAAAAAACAAAACTCCTAACCCTATCTTTATTATGCAAATATAAAACACCGTGTACTGCCGATGATTTATACAGTTTTAGACGATTAATTTATTTCTCAGCCTCTTGCTTGTTGTCTGAGATCATCTGTGTCTGTTCTCCCAAAGACAGACATTCTCAATTCTGACATGTTCAATAGTTCAACCTAATCCTAAATGAAAAAAGAACCATTATAGACAACATATCTCAACATGATAAATGTCAGGCAATCTGATGAGAAGCATGTCAGCACAGTCTTCTCATGTTAGCCCATCTAGACAGCATAACAATAATCTTTCATTCATTTGATTTTTTAATTTCTTTTTTGGCAGATACCCACAAGCCAAAGTAACAGAATGTCTTGTCTATTATACAAAATGTTTGATAACCGCAGATAACCACTGGTTAAGACTCCCATTTGCTTTTGAAATAAAATGATTGCTTTAAGCTCACAGGTGCCTGACTTCCACTGAATACATTAATCATGATCCTAGAGTTGTGACATGTAATTTTTATAACTTAATTTATCAGCTGTTCCTGTTAGGCAATACAAAAACCTTTCATCCCTGAAGAAAGCAATGCTCCTTTGTAATATTTAGTAAATACAAGTTCATTACTGATCTGACTCATACGAATTATATATAAATTATATACTCACTTATAGATTATTATAATGTGGTAATTAATGACATTTTCTTTTATTTACATTTTGTAAAAAGACTTCCCCCCCCCCCCTAATGCTCACCAAGGCTGCATTTTTTGTTACCTTTATTTTGATAGTCCACTTAGACATTCTACTAACTATAAGTAAATTTGTAACTACATGTCAACTACATGTCAACTAATTCTCATTATTTGCAACTACATGTCTACTAACTCTCAGAACATACTGTTAGGGTAGGTTTAGGGTTAGTACAATAAGTTGACATATACTTGCAAAGTGTCTCATAGTCAGTATGTTGTATGTTGTAGACCCATCAAAAAAAGTGTTTCGAAGATATTTTAGCAGACGTATTACTACTACTCTAATGGCTGCTAGTTGACATGTAGTTGCAAATTTACTTACTGTTAATAGAATGTCTAAAATGGACTATCTAAATAAAGTGTTACCATTTTTTTTATTGTAGCTATATTAAATATTGCAATATTATTACAATTTAAAATTACAATTTTTTAAATAAAATGTAATGTAGTGATGCAAAGCTGAATTTTCAGCATCATTACTACAGTCTTCAATGTCACATGATCCCAGAAATCATTCTAATATGCTGATTTGATGCTCAAGAAACATTTCTTGTTGTCAGTGTTGAAAACAGTTGTGTCATTTAATATTTTTGTGGACACCATGAGTTTTAAGTTTTACTTTATTTTTTTGATAAATAGTAAGTTCAACAGCATTCAGTTTTTTAAACGGAAATCTATTGTCTCCTTTGATCAATGTAATGTATCTCTGCTGAAATTAATCTGCTAATTATTTTAAAATATGTATTTTCGAACGGTGGTGTACAGTAGATGAAGTAGCAAAACATCTAATAAATATTGCATATATGGCAATACTGCATGCATATGGTAATGAGTCACCTGTGAAATTGTGTAAAACCTCATATAAATTCATGGAATAATTTCTTTGGTTTTTAGATACTCCCACATTGAAAGACATTATCAGTTAGTGGTTTGTTCAAGTCAAAATATACACAGTGAACAGCAAAATGATACATGGGACAAGAATCTTATCAAGTCACTCCTATTAAAGATGTAGGCTATCTACCGGGGTGGCGAACTCCATCCGTGAAGTTCTTCTCCAACCCTAATTAAAACTCACCTGACTGTAGCTTCCTAATAACCCTTCAGACCTTGATTAGCTTGTTCAGGTGTGTTTGATTAGGGTTGAAGCAAAACTCTGCAGGGCTGCGGCTCTCCAGGACCAACGTTCGCCACCCCTGATATATACAGTAGGTGTTCAGGATCAGCGGATCCTGGGATTCCCTGATTATGCTTCAAAAGCCACTATATCACAAAAGATAACTGATAAATATCCAAGTGAAACGTTTCATGAATTTAAATCTAAACCTTTAACTGGAAGACATTTTTTAAGTAGCTAGATCAGTCACACTCCTTTTGTGTGTCTTTCCTGCTGTTATCCATCATGAAGGATGTGTTAGACACTTTGCCAAAAGTCTTGTCTTTGGACTCCTGCTGGCAGCTGAACACACTCCTCAGGTGAGACTGCACTTGTCATGAGAATGGCAGCAGCTGAGAGATTACTTTCCCGGAGATGTTGGAAGGCCTGCCGCTTTTCTGAATAGGCTGCCAGGCCATGTGAACAGCAAACGGGGGGCATCGTGGCCTCAGTGTGTGACAAAACCAGCTCTCCCCTCTCTAGGACCCCCATGGACCTGACTACAGCGATGTGCCAAACCGTGCCTTCAGCATCTTTAGAAAGATTAATGACCATGTGCTCTAAAAAGACTCCCCAGCCTCCACCTGGGCTCCTTAAGCAACCCTGAGGGGTATTCAGTCAGAACTAGAAATGCTAAGTGGATGTGCTAGACTCTGTGGGGCTTAAATTTAGTAATAATTTATTGAAATTAAAAGCCAGCGTGAAGGTGATGAACTCTGATCTGCTTTAGTGAGATGTTAAAGAAAAGCCTTAAAAAATGTAATCATACTTGTTCACCTGAACCTCTAGGATTCTGGCACAGGGATGAACAGACTATGTAGACCAAGGGTCTTCAACAGGGGGTCCGCGACCCCTAGGTGGTCGACAGCGTTACTGTTTTTAATGTTTTGTTAAAAGAAAATTTAATACATGGGTAAAAAGAAACATCACAAAGTCCATTTTAAATATAAGCACCCTCAAACGAAAGCAAGAGCACCCTCAGTCATTACTGTAATGATATAATATTATTGGCGAAACAGATTTAGCAAACGCTCCAATTCGTTTTTCAGTTTGAGCTCTGGAGAATGTGAAATGTTCCTATTAACAGCGTGTTTTTGCAGCGGTGAGAGTTGCAGCCAATCACAGACATGTTTGTTGATCTCTTGAACGCAATGGCCAATCAGAGATGTTTAAGTTAGAATCCACTCACCGCTGCAAATGCCGGAGGTTTTGTTCAGTGCTGATTAATGCTTGCTCTCGAATCCTCTCTCATTAACAAACAACCACATGACGTACAGTATGTAAGAGATTCATTTTGCAGTGTAGACAACTTTATTGATTTTAAAGGAAAGTTGTGAGATCGCGAACTGAGATGAGTGACAGCATTTTAGTGATTGTTATGTGAGTGGTCTTTCGCACTTTCGATGCTATATAGCTGTAATCCGTTTAATAAAAGTATTGTTTTTCATGCTGTTAAGAGGACTGACAGCCAATTACACGCTGCAAAGTTTTGCAAAGAAATTAGAAGAATCTTGAGATGAATTGTGAGATAAAAATTCACATTTACCTTTATATTTTTAATTCTGTGGTGGAAACAAAAAACATTCTGAGAATTCAGAGATAAAAGAAAGGCAAAATTGCAATTTTTTTTCTCAGAATTGTGTTTATATCTTGCACTTCAACCGATACTTTCAAACTGGCAGGATAATTTTTTAACAAAGAACGCTGTCCTTATGAATGGCTGATTAAATCATTGACTCACCAGATTCTATCCAAAATTTTGAATCATTCAAGAATGAAACACCACTCTGTGTTATGGGAGATGCAGCTATTCTGCTTTGACTTTGAAGTCTTGAAGACTTTTGACTTTCCATTGACGAAAACAGAGCAAAATTAGACCAAACTGACAATGTTGTGTCTGAAAATTGTTAATAATGAACTTATTGTGTATTGAACTGTTGTATAAAATGAATATCACATTTACAGCCAAGCCATTTGTGAAAATAGCACTCTTGCTTAACTATATTATTTTAACACAAAAAACAAGAACTGATACAATTAAGGGCAATCCATATTTTGAATTTTGGGGCGCTTTTATTAATTGTGGTGGCATTTCTGACCTTGCATGATGCTATTTTATGCCATAATGAAAATCTTATAATGAAACTCTTACTAACCCAATTTGAATGGTAGTATATGTGCATCATATACCATCATACATAGCCTATATATACAGTACAAATACAGAACAAAAAAAAATGTATTAACATTACAAAAATATAGCAAAAATTATTTGGAACGAATTCACACAATTTAAACCATCCTTGTTTTTTACAGGACTCTTTGATTTTGGCACAAACACACAGTTTGTAGTTTAAAGCCTTATTGTGTCAAGGTTTGTGCAATGCTTTAAATTACGCAACTACAATCACAGATACATGACAGCTATAATGCAAAGTCAAAAGTAGAGTTTTCCGGAGCCATCATTGCCTGATTTGGGTATGTTTATCAATTTGGTGAATACATTTCTTAAAATTGATCAGGTTCATCTTAATGTATATGCAATACAATCTATCTTTATTATGTTTAGTCAAAATCTGTAATTGGTTTTGAACAAATTATGTTTTTGAGAGAAGTCTCATCTGCTCACCAAAGCTGCATTTATTTCAGTACAAACAGTAATTTTGTGAAATATTTTTAAAATTTAAAACAACTATTTCTATTTGAATTTATTTTAAAATTTAATTTATTCCTGTGATGCGCAGCTGGATTTTCAGCATCATTACTGCAGTCTTCAGTGGTCACATGATCTTCAGAAATCAGTATAATATGCTGATCTGCTGCTCAAGAAACATTTCTGATTATTATCAATGTTGAAAACAGTTGTGCTGCACAATATTTGTGATGCATTTTATTTTTCAGGATTCACAGATGAATAGAAAGTTCAAAAGAGCAGCATTTATTTGAAATAGAAATCTTTTGTAACATTATAAATGTCTTTACTGTCACTTTTGATCAATTCAATGCATCCTTACTGAATAAAAGTATTAATTTAACCTGTAGACAGATGCTTTTCTTGTGTGTCTCACAGTGTATTTACAGCTGCAAAGAGTCGATGAAAAGGCTGTTTAATGCTCTCGTGTTCTTCAGAGTTTGGTTCAGAACGCTTGTCTATAAATCCTTATAAACAAGGACGCACTAATGCACTAATATAAGTGCAAAAGTTCAAATGAAGTGCAAAATATGTGAATCAGTGTGTTTTATTATCAGGTGATGTATGTTGAGTGTGATTAGTATTTATTTAAATAGCACTTTCACAATTCACATTGTTTCAAATCATGTTAATGTTTGTACTATCGTAATACCTTCATGCCTTATAGTCTCATTTAGCAGATTAGAGCTGGACGATGATATAGTTACATTTTGCAATGATATAAACAATCCCATAGCTGAGATTTGCTAAGTAGTATATTGCTTTACATGCAAGTATACTGTATGTATGCAGGTAAAGTGGGATGTACAGTATATCCAACCACCAAGTCTTCATTTCGTTCTAGTTTCTATATGGATCAGGACCCAGTGCAGGACAAGTTATGAGCCAAAATTAAATGCATGCAAGACAATATAGACATAACCATTGTTTTTTTTCATGCACTGTTGGGCTATTTTGCTTCTATTACATGTCTGCTCTCAGATTTGTATAAAGAAAGCATCCAAAATACACAGTTAAGTGTTTATTTTATTATACTTTATCTATTAATGTCTGTAGATTTGTCTCAGTATTTGATGTGCATACGGAATTCAACGTCATGTGGTGGGGGTGGATCCCGTGTGGCTGCAAGCGTTGTGGTTGTGGAGTTATGACAACTTATGAAATTACTGTATGTTCAGCCAACACAATACATTGAGTTAAGGAACTTAATTTGTAGCATAAACACAAATGTTTAAGTTGAAAAACATTGCTCCAACTAATTGATTTTTCGGCCCTGGCACCAATGAATCTTATCTATTTCAGTTCAAATCACCATCGTAACACATGTTAAGAACAAGATAAGATGGCGTTAGTGCAGTGTTTACCTTCATGTCTCTTCATCACATGTAACCACAAAAACGTCAACATAACAACATTTACATTGCACACGATATTAAGGTAATGTAATAATCAGCATTGTTATGTCAACTGAACTCAAAATAGTGATTAAATAGTATAAATAATAAATAAATCTAAATAATGCACAATCCTTGCAGCTTAGTTTGCAACTAAATAGGTTTAATTAAATCAATAAGCCATGCATTTAAGTTAAAAATAAATTCCATTTAAGGTCTGTTATTTTTGTAATTTTTTTTTTTTAGTGAAGGATTTTTTTTTCTTAAAATTTTTTTTTTTGTTTACAGGCCTTTAAGAGGAGTTTCCCTATTCCATTTTATTCCTAAAAACATGGCTGTTCCATAAGTATTATTAATTATTACATACACACATGCACTGTAAAAAAAAAAAAGGAAAATAGGCTGATAATTTTCTGCCAAGATATTGTCCAGTAATTTAATGGACATTCTGTAAACTGTAAAACACAATGCAATAATGTGCAAAATTCAAAATACAGGTAAAACCCCTGTAAAAAAGATCATTATGTAAATGTATTTATTGATGTATTTAGTTATTTATTTCTTTTTTTCAGTGTAAATCTGTAATAATCCTGTTATGTATTTAGTCACATCTCTCAGTCAGGCATCAGAATGATGTTTTCCTGTACTGTAAACACTGCTGGAGCTGCATGGTGATATTGCGGTCAGTAGTGTAGTGGAGCTGGAGCCAGCAGACGGCCGTTTTTCAGTTTTCCTCCCCTGCATCTCCTCAGGCCTCAAACACGCCTTTCTCTTTTTATATTCCTCCTGACGCACGCGCTTCTCTCCAGACCGGAGCGGCGGTACGATGGGATTCAAAACAGTGAGAGGTTTGATTATGAGCACCAGAGAAACGAGTGTGTGCTTTAAATGGCTTTAACACCAAACTCATATCAAGGGTTGAGGAGGAGTTTGTGTTTAGTTACTCTGTGGACAGATTTATTTAAAGAATGCGATGCTGCTGAAAGAAATGTGTGTGTGTGTGTGTGAGTGTGTGTGTGTGTGTGTAGTGTGTGTGTGTGTGTGTGTGTGTGTGTGTGTGTGTGTGTGTTTGTGTGTGGTGTGTTTAAACATTACCTAAATGTACACGGCAGTTCATCTGGGAGGTTTGGCATATTAAAATGGGCTTTTTGTTCTGAAACTTCATTACTAATAATTAATACATTGTTTTAGTTGTTTAAGCAAGTGCATTCTTTTAAATGTACTATAAAAATTATATATGCATATCACATTACTGAAATTTAAACCTTAGTATATTTTATTTTTTCATTCCATATGTGTATGCTTGTATGACACAAAAATGGGCCTAATGTACAAAAAAATGTTTTTTTTTACGTTTACTGAAGAGAAATAAACACATACTCTTTATGTAATCTCAGGATCAGTTGAAAAACAAATTGAGCTTTGGCCCAGATTCATTTAATTAGCTTGAATGATGGCTGATATATTTTGATTTGATGAGTAAAATAAGCAGAGGCTTTTAAAGACATTTGCTAATGTAACTACTTCACATCGTTTTAATTACAGTGGGTACGTAAAGTATTCAGACCCCCTTAAATGTTCACTCTTTGTTATATTGCAGCCATTTCTAAAATCATTTAAGTTAATTTTTTTCCTCATTATGTACACGCAGCACCCCATATTGACAGAAAACACAGAATTAGGTGACATTTTTGCAGATTATTAAAAAAAAAAACTGAAATCTCACGATCGGTCCTAAGTAGTCAGACCCTTTTGCTGTGACACTCATATATTTAACTCAGTTGCTGTCCATTTCTTCTGATCATCCTTTAGATGGTTCTACACCTTCATTTTAGTTCAGCTGTGTTTGATTATACTGATTGACTTGATTAGGAAGGCCACACACCTGTCTATATAAGACCTTACAGCTCACAGTGCATGTCAAGCAAATGAGAATCATGAGGTCAAAGGAACTGCCTGAAGAGCTCAGAGACAGAATTGTGGCAAGCACAGATCTGGCCAAGGTTACACAAAAAAATCTGCTGCACTTAAGGTTCCCAAGAGCACAGTGGCCTCCATAATCCTTAAAATGGAAGACGTTTGGGACGACCAGAACCCTTCCTAGAGCTGGGTGTCCGGCCAAACTGAGCTATCGGGGAGAAGAGCCTTGATGAGAGAGGAAAAGAAGAACCCAAAGAACACTGTGGCTGAGCTCCAGAGATGCAACCGGGAGATGGGAGAAAGTTGTAGAAAATCAACAATCACTGCAGCCCTCCACCAGTCGGGCTTTATGGCAGAGTGGCCCGACGAAGCCTCTCCTCAGTGCAAGACACAAGAAAGCCCGCATGGAGGACTCCCAATGTTTAGAAATAAGATTCTCTTGTCGTGAGACCAAGATAAAATACTTTTTCCTTAATTCTAAGCGGTATGTGTGGATTAAACCAGGCACTGCTCATCACCTGTCGAATACAGTCCCAACAGTGAAGCATGGGTGGCAGCATCATGCTGTGGGGGTAATTTTCAGCTGCAGGGACAGGACGACTATTGCATCGAGGGAAGATGATGCGGTCCAGTACAGGAAGGTGCCGACGATAACCTTCTCCATGAGTGGCTCAGGACCCAATCAGACTGGGCCGAAGGTTTTCCCTTTCACCACTACATAGCCCTAAGCACAACGCTAAAATACGAAGTGAGGTGGCTTCACAATCAAAACACTCTGTGACTGTTCTTGAGTGTCCCAGCCAGAGCCCTGACTTAAACCCTATTGAGCATCTCTGGAGAGACCTAAATATGGCTGTCCACCAACGTTTACCATCAATCCTGACAGAACTGGAGAGGATCTGCAGGAGGAATGGCAGAGGATCCCCAATCCAGGTGTGAAAAAGGGGAGTGCAGTGGAGACGTTGCGCCACCAAGACGGCGTGCATAGGCTGGAGTAGTCAAAAAGGGTTCTATCTAGAGAGACTGGAGCAAAAAGGGGCTGAGACGTAGACATTATAATTGGCAGGGGGTTGTTTTTGCAAAATGCTGGCAACTGCGTCACATTCTGGAGGTTTCTGTCAATGCGGGATTGGGGCGGTTGCTGGGTGTAAGTAAAGTAGCACAGGAATGTACCTGACAATGCAAATGATGTAGCAAAAAGCTGCAGATACAACTAGAGTGAAAAGTTCCAGGGGGGCGGAAGGAATCCTGGATTCCGGACGCCAGCTGAGTGGTGAGAAAATTAATCCAACAACGTCAGGTAGATGACTTAATAACACGTAGGCTGGCCAACGGAATAAGTGTGTCTGGATTCTGGGGAAACCGTGGTGTGATGGATTGGGGAATAAAAATGAAGAGAGGGAGGGAAGCAGGAATACCATGTAGGCCGGTAAAAGCGCACGTTAAAAAAAAGCCGGAAAACAGAACTGATGCCTACAGTTGTGAAGGGAAGAGTTGGGGGCTCTTTTGTAGTTACAACTACACGGAGGAGGCGGGATATGGGAAAGGTGATTGCAAAACGGGTACCAGGGGTAGGGTAACAGCGTGGAAAATATGGGAGGGAAGCGAAAGAGGGGCGAGGGGGAAGTGGGGCATAGCAGCAAGACAAGACGAAAAGTGAAACGGGGGCGGGTTAGGGTCGTTCAATGTTGGGGTATCGGAGAGTGTCGCACGGGGGAACCAAGAGGGTAAAGTCTAGCGGCTAAACACGGGCATAATAGGGCCATTTGGGTGGGGGGGGGGGGGGGGGTGGGTTTGGGGTGGGGGGGGGGGGGGGATCAATCTAAAAGGGGTGGGGGCGGTTGGGTGTGGAAGTTTGTTGGGTGGTGCTGGGGGGGGGGGGGTGGGGGGGGGGGGGGACCTGGGATAGAACGACGCTAAAGCACGAGGCCGAGGGATAGGGGAAGAACGGGCGAAGGGGAGCATAGCTGCAGAGGCGCGGGAAAACGGGACGAACGGAAGGGACGGGCAGCACACGCGAAGACGAGGTGTTAGTGTACCGGAAAAAGACTCGAAAGCGAACCGAAAGGACAATCAACAAAAAAAAGAGCAATGTGGAAGAGAAGATGGAAACGGGAGGGACGCGACGGGAGCTTCGTGAGGGAGAGATAGAGAGATAGAGAGCGAGATAGATAGAATGCGAGAGAGATATATAGATAGTGTTTGTGTTGGGTTGGGGGTGGTTTTTAAAGGAGGGGCAGGAGGGGGGGGGGGGATGAGGAGTGTGGTGTCAGGGCTCACAACGCTGGTCTGGGCATACACATAGATGCTGGCGAAAGCCCCCTGCGCCCCTCCTAGTCCTCGCTCATTCCCAGGATATGGCGCCGGGCTAAGTATACCGCAGCGGCGGCGAGCGCTCGCGCAGTGTCGGGCATCTCCTGGCATCAAGCATGGACAGGAGGGAATCAAAGCAAACAGCCATCTACCGCGGCAGTAAGCGCACATGCTCACAAACCTTCAACTGAGAGAAAGTTAAATACCGGAGAGGCTTGTGGGAGGTGCCCCAATAACATGAGAGTTATGGTACCAGTAGTACTTGGTTGGGGCACAACAGATGGTGTGCTTGGGCTGCAAAGGCGGTCTTTTAAAAATGATTGAACACAGATCGCAGTGTAACAGAAGACACACAGATGGACTCTGGTGAAGTTGATGGCCCGCAGGATTTCTAGTGGGATTCAGTGCATTGCTTCCTGGGTCATTTGCACTTATGTTGAAAATGGGGTCTACAAATCCTTTTTTTTTTGTCCGGGGTGAGTGCGGTGTATGGCAACGGAACTCAAAAAGACAATAACTGATAGATGAAAGACAGGGTATGGGTGACGTATGTTGATGCAATGGAAATCAGGAAAGGTCAGTGCTGTTGCTAACAACAAGGATCGAGAGGAACGAGCCGAACCTCGAAGGGGGTTTATAGTGGCCGAAACTCGAGGGTGGGTAGTTTATTCAAGGGGGAAAGTTTCGAACGCTCTAGAGTTTAGATGGGCGGGGCCTCAACGGGTTTTAGGAAGCGACTGTACGAGTGAGATGAGATCCTTGCTGTAGTAATAATGCAGTGGATGTAATTTTGCATAAAACATTCACCCAAGATATTGAGCTGAAGTCTTGAGAAGACATTAAAAAAATATGTTAAATATTCTTGTAGCTCATTTGTTAAATGATGGGGTTTTGCATAAAGGTGTCTGTCTAATGCATACATGTAAAGATGTTAAGCTCCGTGACATGCTGTCATTTACCACAGTAAATCATTTTGACTGCAGCTTACTACAGTAATGATCGTACAGTGAGGTCAACACGGGAAACTTACCATGATTGTCTCCAAGATCAATGAGTCCAGTGTTTTTCAGCCAAGCCATTTATTTGTTTTATGTAACCCATAATTTCCTGGAAAGATTCACGAACAAACAAAACAAAACCACCAAAGTGTAGCATAAATATATTTTCATGTTAGTTTGTCATACTTGAGTAAACTAAAAGCGCTTTCCCCTGAGTTCACTGAGCAGGAGAGAGCGGCGTGTGTTTGATAGAGGTGTTGTCGTCAGTGAAATTAGAGGTTAATGCGGTCTGTGAGTCTAATAAGAGCTCTGTTTGCTAACATGGAGTGAACATAAAGAGGAACGAGTCACTGATGACAAATGAGTTTTTCAGTCTTTTCCCGGTTACCCAATCTCTTAAGGGAATCAGAAGAGCAGTCCACATGACTGGTGTGTGTTATTGCATGTGTGAGGAACAGTTAACCCATTATTCACTGAATCCAGTGACATCCGGGAAGATAATCAGGCTGTCCATCACTTCACGACACTTGGAATATGATGCACAAGTCATTGCACGGAGGAAAGAAAGGTTTGGAACAGCATGAGAGCGAGTAAATGATGAGCGAATTCTGTACTTGTCCTAGCTGCGTCTCAGAGTAATTCTTAATTTATTTGTACTGGAAACAGACTGCATTAATCTCACACGAGTCTCCTCTACAGTTTCAGAAAGTAATGTACAATCAAAAAATGCTATGCCATTCTTATTAATTTTATACAATATATGTTATGTCTTAACTGTTAAGAACACGTTGTGTTAAAATGTATCCTTTTTTTCTCCCCTCTAGTTTTAGGTGAAACATTTGAGACATAAAATAGTTAAAATATGACATAACCAGTAATGGGTAGATTGCCTACCAATTGTAGTCCGTTATAGTTGCAAATTACAGTACATGACAAAATGTGTAGGTAGTAACATAATCTATTAGATTACTCATTTTAGGTAATATAATCTGACTTTTTGATTGCTTTTAGAATTGATTGTTGGACATACTGCTCATGGAACCTCGATTGAATGGGGATCATTGTGTACCAGAGAGTTGGTAAAAACAGCATGACAATTCAGTCCAATTTTGTGTTTTTTTTTGTTTTCCAATTGTGTTTGTCCAGATCAAGAATGACATGATAGACCGTGTTGTCACAGCTGTGCACTGGCAATGTTTAGTAATTGCCATTTTTTATTTATTCATGTTTTAGTCTCACGCATGCTCTAATTGACTGAGAGTTGATTTTGTCCCTTATTCAGAAGCACGGATCACAGATTACTTTTGGGTACTTTTGTACATATGTACATGACCATTGTGAAAATAATAATAAGAAGGTCCGAAGATGCACTATCGCGAAGCATTTATAATACCGGATTGCCATTGTGTTGATAAATTCATCATGTTCATCCATAAAAAGTACTGTAAATCTGGAGTTTGAGCTTTGTAAAATTTAACCTAGTTTACAGAGCGGATGGTACATATATCCCGGATTACATGTACGATCAGGTTACTAGTCGCAAGGGCACTGGAATATAACCTTTATTCTTTGTGAGTTATAGAGAGCAGACTTTGAGCAGTGACGATGTTGTTCTGGGCTCTAGAAATTTTTCTTCTGCTGTTCCATTTTTTACCCTCAATCGGCTTTCATGTAGATGAGGAAAACTAAAGACTCGGTTTTCTAATTGAAAATGTCCTCATGCCTTGGAGACGAAAAGACATCGACACAAAATGGGGAAGATAGGAAGCTGTCATGTTTTCGAAACCCCCAGCGAAGGCTGATTCATATCACTAGAAAAAGCAGCATGGACGGCCATGACGGAACCGCCGAAGGTCTGTTTCTGTTTCTGTGCATATCCAGCTGGCCGATGCATGTGACGATAATAATCAAGCGTGATACTCTGAGGCAGGGGTGAGCTGCGCTCCTCATTGGGTTCTGCTGAGGGTCGGCTCTGGAGCGGGAAACCGTCAAGGTTGTTCCAGACGTGGGGGCGGCTTGCGAGTGGAACAGTTCTTTATCAAGGCGGGAATGGCACTTCCATCAATGCGAAAAACCCCGCGGGAAAAAGAACTTTTCCCCTTCCGCCTTCGTTTCCCAGTACCTTTCGTTCATAGGCACAGTTCTGATTCTGGAGTTTCATGTTCATGACTGGGTACCTTAGGGATCAACACACAGGCCAGAAGATTCTAAATTCAGGGACGCAATAAATGCAAGAGAGCTCACATTTAACTATCTACATTTTCATGCACTAACAATAAAAAAGGTAAAATATAAAAACAAAATGTTAAAATGTAAAAAAATAAATTAGAATGATATATGCACAAATGCGTTTTTTTTCCCCGAGCCTTGTGTTGTGATGGGGTAGAGAGATAGATTATAAGTTAGGGTGGGGAAAAACAACAAAGTCATTAAGGCCAACTTTTGCCCCAGAGCCCGGGTTTCTGAGCCTCTCTGGACTCTACGTTTAAATATATCCATTAACTGAGCGCACGATGAACAGGTTACACTGAAACCCCAGAGGAGAATGTCTTATTTTGGGGTGTGTTGCTCTTAGTGATGATGATGAATGACAATGAGATATGATGATACAAGGTGGTTAGCCCCGTCCCCACGAGACGCATTTAGCGGTATAACGTATAAATTATCGATAGCGTTTCGTCCACACGGATCCGGGGCTTTTTTGGGGAGAGTGAAAACCGAGTATTTTGGTAAACCCGCGGTCCAGAGTGATAAATCTGAAAACCCGCCGCTTCCGTGGTTTCGTGTGACTAAGCGAACCGTATATTTTCTGAAACTATTATGTTATCAGCCCACGTCTCGCCTCTAGTCAGACAAAGTTACGTCACGTAACAGCAACAAAAGCATGAACAAACACCGAACGATTGTCTTTTTATTAACTAACCTTAACACAGATTAATAAATGTATTGTTTCATGTTCGTTTGTATTGTCTAACCTCTCGCAAGGTTTTTGCAAGATGTACATCCGTCCATTCCCCCTCGTTTTTAGTGTAAATCTGTGGCAGAATTACAGCGACACATGCTGGTCTGGCATGTATACTATATCGTTTTGTGTCGGTTTCGTGGTTTCGTGTGTACGCAGATATTTCTTGAGACGAGGTAAAAAAAAGATTGGATAGGGAAAGTTCTGGCTTCGTGTGGATGTAGCCTTAGCTTTTTAATAAATAGTACTTGGGGATTCAAAACACAATAAGTAGCAAACCTTTGTTGTTGTTTGTTTTCTGCACTTTGAGGTTTGAAGCAGTGCTGGTATCACTGAGATACTTTTGTAGTTTTAATATTAGTATTTATGCTTTTTTATATTTATTTTTTGTATTTTCAGTTTTCATTTTAGTTTATGTTTTAACTTAATTTAATTGTGTTGTGTGTGTTTTGACATTTTCTTGCTCTTTTCAATTATATCAGTATTGTTTTTATTCGTTTTTATTACATTAAGTTAAACTAAACTGAGAAATACTCAAAAGGTTTGCTGAAATGAAATTAAATATTAAGTGTCTTTTTAAAATGTTTTATTTTATTTTAGTTAAAAGGGGAAGTGTTTTCATCAAAAGGTCTTTTAACATCAACATAAATTGGCATGTACACAACCCATATTACATCTGTAATTAATATTTCTGAGCATATTTCCAAGAACCTATTGTCTTTTTAATTGTTATTATTATCTCCATAGTAATCAAATAATTGGATTGTGAAAAGTGTTTCTGTTTGAGCATTGGTTAGAGGGTTAAAAATAGGTCTTGGTGAAAACAAAATCTAATTTAGAGGTAAAGCATGTTATGCATGCTAAATATTGTTTATTTTAAATAATGTGTAGTGATTAATTGCATAATAAGACTATTAGAAAAAGTGGCAAAATTTAGATTTCATGCTGATTTGTGAAAATTCTGCTGTCTGAGTGAACTTGAGGAGATTTCAAATGCCATCCATTTGTTTTGATGTTTGGATTTATGGGACGATTTACTGAAATTCAAAGGAGATTTCTGACTGGGTCGAAGAGTTAAATTTAAAAAAAAAAAGTGTGCTGCTGTATGGTCTGTACTGAGCATGTATTTCACACATGACGGAGTCTAATGGTCCTCCAGTCCTGTGGCAGTGCTTGAACCTGTGTGTGAATTAGCGAACAGTGCAGAAAAAGAGGCCTTTGTTGTCAGCGTCTTGACTGACAGGAAACGGCCCGTAATCAGAGCGCATTTGAGCGCCGCAGCATTCCTGTCAAATGACACAAGTTCAACGGGGTAATTAGCTCATTAGTCAACATAAACACATAACAACCTCTGCCCAGCTGGTGGCGTTAGTGCTACACATGCACACAAACACACACACACACACACACTATAATATATACTATATATCACACCACACACCACACACACACAAAAGCATAAGACTCCAACACAATGGCAAATACCCAAATGCCTACGCAACACTACCCGAAATACAGTCGAGTAAAAACCCCCGATATACATATATATATATATTTATATAATCTATATATATAATATAATATATATTATATATATATATAAGTTACACACACACACACCACACACACACACACACATACATACACACCCATATTATATATATATATATATATACTCGTCTATATACACCCACACCAATAAATCATACACACATATAATATAGATATAATATCACACACACACACAGACACATACACCACACACACACCACACACATACACACAACACACACACAACTCACTCACGAGGGTGCTGGTGTAAGATTTTCACTGCTTAATCATATAAGCACACATACACACACACACACTCACTCACAGGTGTGCTGGTTTAAGATTTTCACTGCTATAATCATATAAAGACTGTTGATTTAAGTGATTCTGACATCTGTTACAATGAAGATTTTTCCGTGACACTTTATAACAATTCACACGAATAACAGTAACAAACATTTAGTTATAAATTACTTAACAGCTTATTGCACATGCATACGTTTAGAATGTTGGAAATGCCATAAAACGTCAAATTATATACTCATATTTGAATGTCGATCAACATAATTATGCTTTAGACGACCCAAGTTTGATTTCCAGCTCCTGGTTCCGTCTCTTCTCTCTCTCTCATGTCGCTTCCTGACAAAAACATGAAAACATGGCAGCAAAATAATCAAAACTTATAAATCGTAAGGCACAATATTAGAATATAAATAGAACAAATGTATAAAAACTCGACACTTTTGTTCAGGAGTGTTCTAAAACTAAAACTGAAACTAAAATGAATTAATAAAACTAACTGAAATTAAGTATATATATATATAACAAACTAGTAACACACACAAACTACAAAAAATCTACGAAAATCAAAATTAAAAATATAAAAACTGATTCAAAATACTGAATGAACCTTAAGTGCTGCAATCTGATTCACGTATTAATTCACTCAAAAAGAAAGCTGGCAATTTTTTTTAAGCAAATATTCAGTTTCCTTCATTGACCAGTTCATGCAGAGAAGTCATAATTAAATACATTCATATTTGTAAGACGTAAAACTTTTAAGACAAGCATCACAGCACATGGTGTTTCTGAACGCAGATTAGTCCAATTCAAGTATTTACATGCTTAAAGGTGTGGTAGATTATGATTTCACTTTTAAACTTTAGTTAGAGTGTAATGTTGCTGTTAGAGCATAAACAATGTCTGCAAAGTTACGATTTAAAGAAATATAATGACTACAAAAAAAGCTGGTGGAGACTACAGCGAGCTTCTTCCCGGGTTTGTGACATCACAAACCCTGATGTTTCCATAAACCCCGCCCCCGGGAACACGCAACTACTCGTAACAGTAAGGGGGCGTGTCATGCACTAGGCGGTTAGCGAATCACAACACACTGAGCCAGCTAACCAATCAGAGCCCAGTGTGTATTTCTGAGGGAGGGGCTTCAGAGAACCAGGAACTCAACAGTCCGTTTTGACGAGAAAGAAACAGCGGTGTAGAATAAAGGTAAAATATGTGAAAATAATGCATAAAAAAAAACAAGCATGAACACACACGTTACGCTGCACCCCATAAACACAATCAAGCTTTCGAAAAAAGCTGATCAACCACCTCTTTTTGAATTTTTATGTTGATCAAATTATTTCAGGTCAACACCAACTCTTTCAATCCGATCGAAATTACACTCAGACTGAGCTCAATTAGATTAATTACATGACGGCTTTTCGGTCTGATTGAGCCATTAATCCGATTACTAACGGACTATTTGGGTGCATGTAAACATGCTACTGTGACAAGACTAGCACGTAGCAGTAACTATAAGGCGATAGTCGTTATTTGATAAATTTGCAATGCACAGTTTGATTGAGCAGATTTTGGGAACAGCAAACTTCTGCACACATGGAACAGTTTACGACACGAGGATTGTGCGTTATATGCTGAGGACAGTGTAACCGCAGCACTAAGCGAAGAACAGACTGTATGTATCGTTTCATGTTTGAACTGGGTTTCCGTGGCTCCTGTGATTAAACTCAAATGTGGGTTAACTTGTTACTTAATCTGACTGAATTACACGTTTCATTGCTGGCACGATGTGTCACATGTGCAAACCACTAAACCATGCCAACAATCACTAGCCAGCTCTTCCATGTTAATCTTGTTTGTCACACTGATGCTCAATCTGGTCCAAAATCTTACTCATCTGTATATGAAACCTGAAATATGTTCAAACAGAAGGGCATATGTTCTGCTCCAAACACAACATGTCTTTTTTGCATCTCCTCCTCCTCAGCGTTCCTCCCTTCCTACTTCCAGATCATTTCAGACATGCGGTTCTGTGAGTCGGGCCCCTGAGGGCCGGGGCCGGGATGCTTATCGCAGCACTTTATCAGCATGAGCGAAGGGGATGTGGGTTACAGCCATCCAGCGGCTGTCAGCAAACAGGCGTTTTGTAACCTGTAACCCAGAGACGTGCGATTTGTGAGAAGAGAACGGGGGCTGTGTGTGTGTCGGCACCGACCAGAAATGTGCGAAGGAAAGAAAGAGCTAAGGGATAAGTATGTGTTGGGTGTGTGTGTATGTGTGTGTCCCCGGGAGTATGTGTGTGTGGGGGGCGTGTGTGTGATTACCTGAGTACTGAAGATGACGTGTCTAGCCTTGCAGGACTAATACATGCCAGAACCATCTATAAGTACTGTCTTGGCTTTTTGTGTAGCCATGTGAAATTGACAACAATTACTTATTTTATAAAGCTTACTTAAAACCTGACATGGATATTAAAGGTCTGAAATAATTCACCTCAAAATGAAAAATCTGTCATCATTTATTCAGCCTGGACAGCGTTTCCCAAAAGCATTGTAAGTAGATCGTATTGGAACCAACGGTGTCTACGATTTATTTAGGTTTATGGTGCTTTAGGGAAACTCAGCCCTGATTGTCCCAAACCCAGATGATTTGAATTTTTCATTGGAAAACAACTTGAAATATTTTACAGAGCGTCCAAGATGCTCTTTTCCATACCCTGAAGATGAATAGCGATTGGGAAAGTCAAGGTCCAACAATAGCAAGGATGCACTATAAAGATATGATAGATATTGTTTGTGCACTATAGTCAATATCTGTGGAGTCATACAGTAGCTTTTGGGGAGAATTGATAATTAGAATTGTATTATTTTGTGTGCTATTTTTATTTTTATAAAATTTTTTGGCATTTTTAGAGTTTGTCAGTACAGAAGAGGATTAGGGCTGAGCAATAAAAAAATAAAAATAAAACCATCTCGAGATTAAAGTCATCATAATGCAAGATTAAACTCGTTACATTTCAAGAAAAATGTCGAAATAAAATGTTGAGAATTAAAGCATTAATTACGAGAAAAAAGTTGTGTTTCGAGAATAAAACTCAATAACAATTTCGATGCAAAAAAAATGTCCAAAAGGAATATGTTCAGAAGTAATATACAAATACGGAATTAAAATGTTGAAATAAAATGTTGAGAATAAACACACAAGTCTCATTGAAGAATGTCTGTCAATGTCGGCAGTGGCGCAGGTTGTAGAAGAGGTGATGCCATAGAATGAAACAATACTACAGTTGGACACAAGTGAGTTAGATTACGCCTTTTTCAAAACTCGCTCTTCTTCTTTATTTCCATGACATATCACATCAGAAAAGTGGAAATCAATTGCCTAACGAGTGGTTAAAAAATGATGTATAATTGGGGTAGGTGTACGGGGTAGGTAGGTACAGGGAGGCTTTGTTGTTGTACCCACATAAGGTAATATTAAAAAAGAAAGTGAATTTACACTCCATGTTATTATTGCATCCCGTTAATGTGCAACAATACTGAGGTGCAAATAGTATCTGTCACTATTTATAAGCATAAATAACATCTAATTACTATTTACACTTATTTCAGAGATCTGCTACTTTGAATAGCGGTAAAACAGAATCGCTATTTCACCTTAGCTGCTCACCAATAGCATCAAGATGTGATATGTTGATGAAAAAGGAAGAAGATTTTTTTCGTGCGTTTCAGCAAAAAGGTGGGATTAAGAATAGCATGGGTAGCTGATACGCGGCGTAAGACTCTGATTAACAGGAGCAACTGTCCAACAAGATAAAATGAACATGACACGAGTGGCTAGATTCTCCAGCATTTTATTTAGACTTTTTTTTTCTCGAAACCATCAACTTTCTTTCAGTGATTGAAGTAGTTTTTCTCACATTATTTAGACGGAGTTGTCTCGAAAATGAACACGTTTTTTCTCAAAACACAACTTTTTTCTAGTAATTTAATTAGTTTATCCTCAACATTTTATTTCGACTTTTTTTTCTCAAGAAGACCATTTAACGGATAGCTTTCGAATATAAATTAATGAGTTTATTCTCAACATTCAATTTAGACAATTTTTCTCAAAATGTAAAATTTTTTTTCTCAACACAATTACTTTTTTCTCATAATTGAATTATTAAATTTTCACCATTATATTTGAAAATTGTTTTCTTGAAATTTTATGAGTTTTATCTTGCATTATAATTACTTTAATCTCGAGATGGTTTTATTTGTATTTATTTATTTTTTTGTTTGGCCCTAATCCTCTTACATAGCTTTTAGAAAAACTGAAAAATTAATAAATAAATACCCAGATTAGACCAGTATAAAATGCACTATAAATAAATGACATGGTTGTTTCACTTTTTCAGTATCTGTGAACATTGGACCATTGTAAACAAAGCTCTTTTTCTTAACAGATCTCAGCTTGCGTTGCACACGTGGACAGGTGAGGCCCAGGTACAAACACAGCGGCGCTTGTTGCTCTGTCACACTTTCAGCAGCACCTCACAGCAGTTTAAAGAGGTGGCTCTGGGCATCTGGTTACATTGGCATCCTTTTTTAGCTGCAGACCTTTTCCTCAGCACAGCCCCCACGCCATGTGTATAATACACTCTTTCATCAGCACATCATTAGCCATATGAGACATTCTGTGAAGGAACATCAAGGAGGCAGTGTTGAAAATGGAAATTTCGCCGCACCTCAAAGCCGCTTGTGATGAATCCTTGAGAGGGCAGATTTGATGTAAGTATGAGCCACATGGGCCTTCAATATGTCCGTCACAGGCGACGTTCATTTTCAAACAAAGACTAGTTTATATTGGCATCCCAGCGAAACACAAGGATTAACCCGCGACCCTTCTGTCGACTGACACGAATAGCTCTGCTCATGGCTGGCCAGGAAGGCTTTGGCAGCTTTGAGGAATTACAGGGACTAACATGTGACTGAGACAGTGTTGATGGGGTTTGTAAAAGGGAACGAGGGCCGATGGACTTGACATTCAGTGGAAAAAGACTATTGTCATTCAATCTGGTTTGAAACTAGATGAAGATTTTAAGAAACGGAGAGAGTTTTTTAACCAGAACAGGCCTCTTTGATTTTGAGTTCCTACTCGGATCCCTAACGGAAAAGCAACAAAAACAGCAGCGTCAAGGCAGTAGAGTATGGTGCTAGCAACACCAAAGTCATGGGTTCGATTTCCTGATAAAATGTAAATGTGTATCTTAAATGTAATGCAAATAAGTCATTTTGGATAAAAGTGTCTGCCAAAAGCATAAATGTAAATGTAGTGTCACATAGGCTTTTTGCTATCAGCATAAAGTGTGGTCCACTTTGCAGTTTATGCGGGCAAAGAACTGCATGCTTAGACAGGGAAATATTGTTTGGAAACAGTTTATTTAGGATTTTACGTGCTATTTAGGGCGTGTACCACAGAAATAGAACTGTGGAGAAAAAAGCTGACTAAAACGGAGATAGAAAGATAAACTATTTAACTATATAACGTAAGCCCGAAGTATACTTTGGATTTTACATGGACGCTAAGGTCCAGTCCTTGTGATGTAAATTTAATCTTTAGCATAATAAGCATGCAGACATATTTTTCTAGCTATGCATACCCTCAGCTCACACATGCACCCTTATTTTTTTTTTGCACTAATTACTTTATCCAGAAGGTGGCACCCCTGCCTCAGTCTGTTGTTTCACCGGCGAAGAAAAGAAAAAATACTGATAGGAATAACAACAAACTTCAATAGTTCAAAAAACATAAAGTTAATATTGTGTTATATTTCAGACACAATATTTTCTGTTTTGCTCAATTTCACAAACGCAAATAGTTCCAGTCAAAGCCACAGCAAAACTGTTGTGTGTCTTCAAGCAACACACACAGCGGTGACTCATTACTGACCGAATCGAGTGAGTCAGTGATTCAGTGACTCGTTCATAAATAATCATTTGCTTTGTTTCTGATTGAATCAGCTGTTTGAACGAACTGGTTGAATGAGTTGATTCAATGACTCACTCATTAAGACAGTGACTTCCCGCTTTTTTAGTTCCATATTGTGAGTATAATTTCCTTAAAAATGGAATTTAAATATTCATCATAAAAAAAAGAATACCCATTTATTAGCATTATTTATGCCTAAATTACAATTACAGTTGTTATTAAAACTACTATTACCATCACCACTACTATTACTACTATCAGTTTATTACTACTACCAGTACTGCTGTTATTAATACTACTACTATGACTACTATTGCTTGTAGTACTACTACTACTACTTTTATCTGAACCACAACTCCTGCTGTTTTTAAAACTCCTATTACCACCACTATTATTACTACTACTGCTATTACTACCACTGGTATTACTATCATTGCTTGTACTACTACTACTTATATTACTACTTCACATTTTAGTTAAATAGCAGCTACTGCTGCTATTAAAACTACTATTACTATTACTGCTATTACTACCACTACTATTACTATTGTTATTATGACCATTACTATTATCACCATTTGCTTACATCTTATATTTTACTACATGTTGTTAAATTACTATCTACATATTAATTACTGCTATTGCCACCAATACTATTGCTAGTTCTGTTTTTACTATTACTATTAGGCCTACATTTTTTTCTACCACTTTTATTACTACCATTGCTGGTACAACTACGTCTACTCATTTTAGTTAAACTACAACTACTGCTGCTATACTATTACTCCTTTTGCATTCCTACTGCTATTACTACTATTATTACTACCACTACTATTACTACAATTGCTTGTATTACTACTGTTTTGGAAAACACTACCACTGCTATTACCATCAATAGTAATGCTAGTTCTGTATTTACTACTATTCTATTACATTTATTACTACCACTTCTAATACCATTGCTTGTACTACTACTTCTTTTAGTACTACTTTTACTACTACTGCTATTACTATCACTGCTACTATTACTACTACTCTTATACTATTCTCCGAACAATGCAGCTGAATAAACAAATTCACATCTTAAATGCTGCTGTCACAAAAAGAGTCATGTTTATTACACAGAATAGATAATACATAAATTCTACTAAAATCCTCAGCATGGTTTAGTTTGGAAAGAACGAAGCATCAGTCCCTGAGACTGAAGATTGAACACTGACCCGCACGTCGCAGTAGACAGTGTTTAAGTGCCTGTGACCCTGTGTCTGGGGAAGATTGGTCGTCCTGAAGGCCCATTTCCTGGAGTTTAGAGGGCCGTTCTCTCCTCTTCTCATAAAGGCAGAACTTCCCGTGTTTAAGACCAAGTATGCTTCACCCCGAGAGACTATTTAAAGCTGGCCAGTCCAACACTGTCCTGCATGGCTTACACTTAGTTTATTCCAAGATAACAGCGAAAAAACAAGCTCTGGTTGCAGAATCCGCCTCTATAGTCTGAGGATGATTCGAATAGTCAAGGGTGCGTCAGATGATTTTTGTCAGAAATAACATAGAGAAAGAAAAAAAAAAGAAAACCAAAATACCTTTAAAATATATACATTTAGGTTGAATGATTGGTGTGTTAAAATGGCACTTTTCTAATCACAATCTGCTCAAGAGTGATTAGAGGTTATAGTTTGATAACCTTTGCCCTTTACAAACAACTGAAATTGATTACAGTCACTCTCTAACGTGTCAAGAGCAAGGATGCCGTCTATTGGTTTCTCAGGGTTAACACACAATGATATTATCTTAGTGCCAGCACAACAAGGGCAGGTAAACACATCCTCGAGCTCAGAGTATTTGTCAGAGGACGACCTTAAAGTCGTGCAAATACAGACAGATACTCTCATGAATACGCACACACTCTTGAAAGGCCTGTTATCTCCTGGGTGTGCCGCTGAAATGAGCAGGAAGGGCCAGAAGTTTTAAAGCACTTCAGAATTGTTTTTCCTGACACCTCAGCAGACAGGAGGAATGATCCCATCACCAGCGGCTGATCGCTGGGTTCCTGCTGCTCGTGAGTTACACCAGAGTTACGTCAGAACAGGCTTTTATGCCACAAACACAAAAAATAACTATTTTACACAAATATTTCCTTTTTTATCTTTTTAAAACCATGTAATAAGGTTACAGTTACACAGATATTAAGTGTCATGTTTTACAAACATGTTTAACATGTACAGGTGTTACACATGACTTACACTATACATGTATGAACACTTATGAATACTAATGAGATCACACTGATTTGTCACAAGAAATTTAAGGAATAATTCACACAAAAATGAAAATTCTGTTATTATTTACTCACCCTCAAGTTCTTCCAGACCTAAATTCATTTCTTTTTTGCTTCTGACTGGAAAAGAAAAGACCAGAAAGTGGTTGGTTACCCTAAGATAAGATAAGATAAGATAAGATAAAAATGATGATGATGATGATGATGATGATGATTGTGATGATTTTAATACTTTACAGTTCGTATTAGTAATCGTTGATATTTTCGTGTGATTGTTCATTTTTATAATGTGATCAAAACAAACAAACAAATTAAAATTTCCTCAATTTGTTCTGCCTGTTTTTTTAGTAATAATGCAACATAATTATGGCATTCTTGTATTTATTTATTTGTAATAATAATTAATTAGTTATATTTCTACTATAATAATATATACTTCTTTTTTTTTGACATAATGAAAATGCCAAACAGTTTCAATGGCCGGCTCAAAAAAATATTTATAAGCTGGTAACTTTCTCATGACAGCAGCCATTGGCAGGTATGGCAAAATGTTAGTTTTAGGCTTTGGATGTGCAGAATTTGCCAATAATAGTGTCTGCCAAAGAGACCTACAGCACGTTTTGATGGCAATTATATAATGCACTGAGAAATCAGTTAACAAACACCTTCTGAAAATGTGTTACAACTTAACATCTTTTTATGCCACTGTAACAATTTTATTATGCATTACATTTTTTAAATAACTCTCTATGGTATGAATCGTAATTATAAACATTTGCCTGTCGAGCTATAACAATCATGTCACCCTCTTCTTTCATAGATTCATTCCCAAACGTCTTAATGCACGCTGTAGTCCCTCCACCGCTGTCCGCCCCAGATGGTGACAATCCAACATCCTTCCCGAACGCCAATTGCGTAACCTTAAACACCCACAACACAGCACACACCACAACACACCACACACACTTTTTATTAGTATATTATATATATATAATATCTCATATAATCTATATATAATATATATCTCTATAGTATAATATATATATCTATATATCTATATATATATCTATATAAACACTGGGCAGATCTCTGCAGTTATTTAGGTGGATGCTGCCACTGCTCTGCAGTCAGTTTCACCTCTTTGCCCTCAGACTCAGAGCGTTCAGAACGGAGCGGCACGGCTGGTCTCAGATCATCAGCACACAGGCAGGTCTAGCACAGGATGCATATGTGGGCCTGCATGTGGCTCATATTCCGCTGAGTGAGTGGAATGATTGAGCCTTCCAGGAACAAAGAGGGGAAAATTAGGTTTTGCTGCTGCAAGTTCATTTACTTGTTTTTTGGATAGCTGGAGAAAGAGAGAAGATTCTTCATGAATCTCTTTCTCTCATAGGTTTGTCCTTCTCGTTCTCTTTGTATCATTCTTTGTCTTTTCTCTCGGTGTTGGCAGCTCTCACAGCACAAAACTCCTACTCTGCACATTTTGCAGACGCTGTCCGACGGGAGGAATAGAGATAAATTGTGCCTGGCAAGTGTAAACGGCTCGCTCTTTCTTTTCTTTTTTTCAAACTGAAAAATAGGTTTTTGATGTACTACAAAAAGATGGCAAAAAAGTGTTTTGAGAAAAATATATACTCTTCAGTAAGATTACTGAAAAGAACTGCTGTTTTTTTCTGGAACTTTGAATATTGTAAACTAACGTGATTACATGATTTTTAGTTTCTTTCTGAAATAACTGAATGCTGTTTTTGTGGTAACACTTTACAATAAGGTTAAATTTGTTAACATTAGTTAGCTACAATAGTTAACAAAAAATAACATTGAACTTATTTATCTTAGTTAATTATAACATTTACTAATACATCATTAAAAGTTGCATCTGTTAATATTATTTAAAGGGCCTCACCTAATATAAACCAACAAGGAACTTTTTTAATTAACTGCTAGTAGTAGTAGTAGTATTGCTATTGTTATAATTATTATCATTAATCTATTTTTTGTATTATTTATTAACAGTATTTAATTAACTAACATTAACAAATTAATAAATACTGTAATTAATGTGTTGATATTTTTATAGTTAATATTAGTTCATAAACTAACATTAGTAAAACCATCTCAGGTTATGCATGTAACCATGGTTCCCCGAGAGGACGCTATGGGGAACGCCTTCGGTGTGACCAGTGTCTGAAGCACATGTCTAAACACGACAATTACATTGGCTGGCGACAGCCTGTGACGTCATCGCCGGGAGAATACGTCATCTGTTTCTCTTCTTCGGCTGAATCTTCTTCCTAGGCTGGCAAATAAGAGACGAGTGTCTCGTTCCCTTCTCAGGGAACCATGGTTACATGTGTAACCTGAGACGTTCCTGAACTGCGTCCTCTAGTGGTCGCTATGGGGAAAGGAATACCCACACTGCCATGCTGAGAGGAGTGCATGCCAAGTACAAAGGCAATCACTAAGTACCAACTCTACGGCATAGCCATAAAAACCATTAGACGCACCAGCAGTGTCGGTGATGCTATCTCCTTAGGCCAAAGGCCCGAGCTACCCAGGAAGGCCCAATTCTGGGGCAGAACTCAAGGCTCAGAATCAGAAGCAGTGTGATTCTTTTAGGGGGATATGGCTGAGGGTCTAGGTTTTCCACAATACCGGACCCCGGCCTGTCACCTAGAGGGACTTCATACATCAACCACTAATTCTCCGAGGTTCCAATCGACCTGTCTGCCAGAGGCAGAGTCTCTGAAAGTGATGAGTGTGAGGGAAATTGCAAGGAACTGGCAATAAACGCCTTCCACTGTACTCGAGATTGAGACTTCCCATAGGATCTACCTCTTTAGATCCCCTGAGCTGGTAGCCATGTCTGGCCACAGCCTAGTCCAAGCCGGAAACGTTTGTCAAGGTATCACTGGAGATACATGTCTAGAGTGGAGTTCTGGACAACATCACAAGAATGGTACAATGCTGGCATGTGACCCTTTCCTTAAACATTGGATTTTAGAAAGCACTCAATGAGGGGAGCACTGCCAAACTCAACCATAAAGTTCCTAGCAGGGAGGTCGAAGAGGCTTTCCAAGCTGCGCATAGAGCTTCAAAAGTGGAGTACCTGACTCTCAGACTGAGAGGAGGACCCGTAAGCTCAGTCTATAAGTGGTAGGCTCATAGGTAACCCTCCAAAGGGAGGGGAGCACTGTCGGACCCTGACCGCAAGGTCAATCCATCAGGGAGGCCAGGAAGGCCCATCAACCTGGAATGACTGCCTTAAGGAGCTCAAGAGAACGAGGTACTCAGTTCTCAGAATGAGAGGAGCACTCAATGCTCAATCTCATACCTCAGTATGAGAGGGGGAAGAGTCCTGTGAGGCTGTTGTTAGTATCCTGTTGAAGGGGGTCGTGGGAGCGACGCATGCACATGATATGGCTCCTCAGAGCCAATGGTATGCCTTCAGAATGAAGGGGATATCCTCACACTCATATCTCAGGGGAGATGGTGCACTCAAAACCACTCTCAGAGAGAGGAGGAGTCACACCAGTCCAACCATAAGGACAGCATGACAGGAAGGGCAATTGTGGGCCTGATAAGCCATCATAACTGCAGAGTGGAATTCAGAAGTGGAGTTACTCGACGACTTGAATGAGAGGAGAACTCAAGATCAGTACATGTGCAGCATAACCACGGGGAGCTTAAATCTCAAGGAGTTGTGAACAGCTTACCACATATGAGTTCCCAGGGTGGCTTCTTGAATACAGAACACCTGAAAGGTCCACATGATTGAAGGTAATCACACTTGTGGTTCTTTTCCACTGCATGGTACGGCACGGTATGGCTCAGTACGGTTCACTTTTGGGGGGTTTTCCACTGGGTACAGTACCTGGTACCTGGTACTTTTTTTAGTACCACCTCAGTTGGTGTTCCAAGTGAACCGTACCGTTACCAAAACGTGACTTGTAAACTCTGCAGATCACGGATTGGCAGGAGAGAATCGTCACTACTTGCGTCACTGAACTTACGACACAATCACAACAGAACTGCTAGATTTAAATCAACACAGCCAGCAAAAGATTGAACGTAACTTTTTTTTGAACGAGCGCACCTTTTTTTAAAAACCAAAAAGTGGCTGTTTCGTTGTCTGTTTTGGAAGTACAGACATTTCTCTCGTTGATAGCAGAGGAGCGGATCCAGCGAGAGCTTGATGGGGCGACGCAAAAATGAAAACGTTTTTTTAGGAGTCGCGGCAATAGAGGAGGCGCAACTATAACGACATGTGAATAATCCCGCCCACTCTAAAGCGGCACAGAACTGCAGTGGAAATGCCGTGCCGTGCCGTGACGTACCGTACTGAGCCGTGCCGTGCCAAGTCGTACTACGCAGTGGAAAAGCGCCATTAGTGTCACCTAGATCCAAACCATCAGTAGGCAGTTCTATAGAAACAGCCCACAGATCATCAGTTCAGCATAGGGGACTGTGGGGCAAGCACATGGAAGCACCCACCACACCTAACCTTGATTGGGGGTGGAGGTGGCTAAAGGGACAACATAATGTTACTGCACCACTATTTAATAGGGAACCAGGTTCTGCGCCGGTGATGTACTCACAGGTGGCGCTCAGGAGTACATTCAAGCTCCTAGCCCCAGAGTGCAGGGTACTCTACCACACCTTGCCTACAACCCCTGACTCTCAGACAGAGGAGGCTCACAGAGAGCCATGCAACCCTGAAATTAAAGTAAAGACCCATAGTAGGGCTCCCGGGGTGCATTATAATGTGGCTATCTGAGGAGGACATAATATGAATCATATGTGTCCTAACAACTGCAGACTAGATATCCACATTACACAATTCCTTATGCATAAGGAATTGGAAACAGAAGGAATTACTGAAAGGGAAAAAAATTCCCGTCAGGTCTCTTCCAAGCTCCATCTGTAAACCCCTCGAATTGTCCGACTAATTGCCTTGGCAACAGCAGAGACTCAAACCATGGGCGATAGGCAGAGAATTCTCACCACGACCGCTGCACAGCATGCATTCAGCTCCCGCGGGAGCTAAACATGCTTCGTTCAAGCGCTAGATTCCCTCGGAAATCAAGCAAGAACAGAAACCGCTGCTGCGAATGCACCGCTATGAACTTGTTCGAACGCACTCATGCAAACGCTGTCTACAGTCTCGGGTAAATGGTGAAGCACTCACATTGCCTCTCAGTAGTCCCACGAATGCTTCACGATGAGCACAACCCGCCTCCTCGTGAGTAGAACATGTTCAATTCATGCTTATCCACAAAGAAATAAGTGCAATGAGCACATTCAACTCTCTCGAGAACTGAATACGCTTGCTTCTCACACACATAACACACCTGTCGTGTGAAAGCACAGGTGTCAGAGCAAAGCCTCTGATGAGAGAACATGCACTCCTAGTCGTGCTTAGCTGCTAACATAAACAAACATGAAGTGGAGACGAAGTAGAGGATGACGTATTCTCCCGGCATTATACTGTGGTTGCGCTGGTAGTGACGTCACAGGCTGTCGCAGGCCAATGTTATTGTCGTGTTTAGACTTCAGAGTTTCAGACACCGGTCATGCTGAAGGCATTCCCCATAGCAACCGCTAGAGGACGCAGTTCGAGTTCCCTTGAAAGGGAACTTATTGTACAACTTCCTTCATTTCTATTTTTTAATACGTATAGTTGCTTTAACAGTTTAAATGTTTTGCACTACTCATTTCCATTTTGACATTGTAAATATATTTTCTAACATTTTGAAATTACAATTATAGTTAATACTTTAGATTAGGGTACACATATTCACTATTAACTAAGAGTTTTTCCTCCAGAAAACTCCTAGTTTGCTTCTTATTAATACTTAGTAAGGTAGTTGTCAAATTTAGCTTTTGTGATAAGGGATCTAGAATATGGTCATGCAGAATAAGGCATTAAGATGTGCTTTATATGTACTAATAAACAGCCAATATGCTAGTAATATGCATGCTAATAAGCAACTAGTTAATAGTGTCTTTTATCTGTGTTGTTTGCATTTTCAGTTTCATTGGATTCATGAAAGGTTGTCATATAATTAAGGTCTGTTTACACAAGCAGTGCTGCGTTCACCTGTATTTGACACAGATCGTAGTGCCAGGCTGTGGGAAACATATCTGTCTTTTTATAACCGCTGCTCTGAGGTCACTGACCATGACGAACAGGAAGAGAAGCGTAAATCTGAGCTCGAGTTGATGCCTCTGAAATGTCCTGGCACGTTTTCTGCCCCCATTAGACATATAATAGCAGTGCTCGCCGTACACATTCAATTTGTCACTTTTTCACTGCTGTCTGTGTTTGGTCTAGAAATCTGTGTGGTTTGTGAATGATGGTGGTGTGTGTGTCAACACCACAATGTGTGTTCTCTTAGATGCGGGGAAAATGTTGCCGTAAGGGTTTATTACCTGTGTGCTTTTAGTGTGGATTTAGTTTTACATTTTACATTTACAGCTTAATTCTATTCAAACAGTCCACCAGAGTTGCACCTGTTCAGCAGCTCTTTAACATTTGGTTTAAATTGTTTGCCAGATTGCAACATGAAACATCATTTATAACCTTTTTTTTATTTTTCTTCCGATGTCTATAGATTAGATTATTGCAGTGAGAACAAGTTTCAATAGATATATATATTATATCTCTACGAAGATAATATATATAATTTCTTTTTTTTGTTTTTTTTTTAGATCTTGGAAAACAAACTTGTTTTTCTCCGGTGTAGTGCCAGTGTAACAAGAAGTCGGTCCATGAACTTTCACGATGTCAATTGACTCGCGCCTACACACTGTTGCACATCACCCTCGGACTACATTTCCCATCATGCATTGAACTGATTGCACTCAGCACGGATTGCAACACAGCTGTTTACACTGATTGCACCCAGCTATTTCATATCACTCCCTCACTATATAACACACACTCTTATCCCTTCCCTCTGCCGAGAATTGTTTCAGCATTTATCACTCCCCTACAGATAGCCGTGTTATGGTCCCGGTGTATTGTTCCTCTTATCCTTAGCCTTAGCTTACCTAGTCATTTTGCCTTAATCCTTAGCCCAGTCATTTGCCTTAGCCTAGCCTTCTCGGTTTTCTGATCTTCGCCTTGTTCCACGGCTTCACCCCTTTTGTCTGCCTTTGATTCTTCTGTCTGCCGATCGTCTACCCTGCTCGAGCCCTATGACTATTCGTGTGTGTGCCCACCATATACCTTCTGACATTAATCTGACCCATGCCTGTGTCCAGGACCACTTCTCTGTTTTGTTTCAATAAAGCTTGCTATGACCGGGCGGACTCCTCTCGTCTCGTTTGCCCCGTTACAGAATACTCGGCCACAAAAGGATCCAGCGGCTTTTTCTGTGGACTCTGGACTGGTATGGACCCAGTCACCGAGCTGCTACATCTTTGGCAAGGAGGTCTTTCTATTGAGGAGTATGTTCACCGGTTCTGTGAACTATCGTATCAGGTACCGATATATGATGAGATTTTGTTTAAGGATTTGTTTCGTTTTGGACTCAATGAACCCACGAAATCTCATATGCCAAGGAGTGAATGCAACTATAGCTTAAAAGACTTTATTGACTATGCCTTGCTGACTACTGGTTCACGGTGGGTGTCGCGGAGGAAGGAAGCGACACCATGTCTGTGACTAAGGTGATGGCTGAACCAAAGCAAGCTCACAAAATGGCGGCAGCTGCGGAGCCTGATCACAAGATGGCGGACACAACCACATCTAGTCTAGCCACCGTTGATCGGCATGCAGTCAGTCAAGTTAACCATTCATTATCATGGTCAAGTCTAGTCACAGTGACTTCATGGGTCAGGTCAAGTCACAGTTCCTTTGCATGAGTCAGGTCAAGTCACAGTTTAATATCATGAGTCTAATCAAGTCACAGTTATCGCTTGATCGAGTCGAGTTACAAATCATTATCAGGAGCCAGGTCTAGTCAGCTGATCTTCATAGAATCCAGGGAGGGGTCAAGTCGACGGGAGCTTGAGGATCGTTCATGTATCCCCCCCCCTAGTTCGGTACACTGATCTTCATGCGTCCAGTCAAGCCCAGCTGTTCTCCGGGCCTCGTCACGTCTCATCTTTCGTCCAGAGCCACGTCACTTCACAGCTGACCTCTAGCAAGTCATCGCCACGTCTCAGCTATTCTACAGATCACGTACGCGAGATCACGCTGAGGTCATCCAGAGTCATTCACGTCCTGTCGGGTTGCACCCAGATTGTGTGCGGGGGGTGCGTGAGTTCCGTCGGTATCGCCCAAGTCGGTGTCCAATGTGATGGATGCATCGCTGGTGTCCTGCACGCGCTGCGGTATCGCCCAAACCCACTCCTTTAGCCCTCCTGTCCTGAACTCATCCGCCTGTCTGCGTCACCCCCATATGGGGGGTTGCTTTAGATGGTTGTGTTGGGCCGGGACGTAGCGGCCACTGGCCGGCTTTGCTACAGAGGCACTGCGGCAACCAGCTACACGCATCGGTGCCAGAGGTGGCGGCCTTATATGCGCAGAACCTCCCGATGTAGCGGTGACACTGCGTGCTCCCAGAGGCATGGGTGTCCACTGAGTCTCTTCGAGGTGGCGGCACAGGCTATTGCAGGAACCTCTCCGATGGATGGGCACACTTTGGCCTCGATTGCCTTGCGTGTTGGGGCGGCCGCAGCAACGCACTTCGCTGCGGCCTTCCTGTTCCGTCCGATAGAGGCTTGTCTATGAAAGCGGATTCCTTTCCTGCGGGCTGTTCCTGTCCGGCCAATGGGTCTGGTCTAGTGAACTTCCTGCCCTGGGGTGGCTGGTTCCGACCAGGCCGTCTATGAACTCCCTGCCTGATCTGTTCCGGCCAAGGAGGCCGTCTATGACCTTCCTGCCTGTCCTGTTCCGGCCCGGAGGGCCAAGGTTCTATAGGCATTTCCTGCTTTTCCTGTTCCGGCCAAGGAGGCCGTCTATGAACTCTCTGCCTGTCCTGTTCCAGCCAAGGAGGCCGCCTATGAACTCTTTGTCTATCCTGTCACGGCTAAGGAGGCCGCCTATGAACTCTTTGTCCGTCCTGTCACAGCTATAGAGGCCGTTTGCAAACTCCCTGCTCGTCCCTGTAACAGCTATATGGCCCCGTGCCGAACTCCCTCTCGTCCCTGGTTTTTTTCACAGCTATAGTGGCCGTTTGCGAACTCCCTGCTTGTCTTGTCACGGCTATGGAGGCCGTTTGCGAGCTCTCTGCTCGTTCTGTCACAGCTATAGAGGCCGGTTGCGAGCTCCCTGCTCGTCCTGTCACAGCTATAGAGGCCATTTGCCAACTCCCTGCTCGTCCTGTCACTGCTATAGAGGCCGTTTGCGAACTCCCTGCTCGTCTTGTCACAGCTATGGAGGCCATCGGGGAATCCTCATCCTGTCCTGTCCTGGCTATGGAGGCCGTTTGTGAATTCTTTGTGTGCTTTGTGTCTGCCAGGGAGGTTGCCCCTGAATGCTCAGTCTTGTCTATCAACCCCAATGTTCTGTCTCTGTTGTCTGTCTCTGCTCTCTCGTTGTTACAGTCTCTGCCATGGTCTCCTGATCGGTGTGGTTCACCAAGGGTGGTCTTCTGCTCCGCCGTGGGGGTCTACTGTCTGGCTCTGGTGGTCCTCTGCTCCGCCGTGGTGGTCCTCTGCTCCGCTGTGGTGGTCCGCTGCTCTGCCGTGTTGGTTTTCTGCTCCGCCGTGGTGGTCCTCTGCTCCGCCGTGGTGGTTCTCTGCTCTGCCGTGGTGGTCTACTGTCTGGTTCTGGTGGTCTTCTGCTCCGCCGTGGGGATCTTTGGTCCCGTCTGCTCTGCTGTGGTGGTCCTCAGCTCCGCCGGCTCTGCCTCAGTCCCTGGTCTCTCCTATCCTTGGACCTGAACCCTCCGTCCCTCCCCCTGTTCCGCCCCCACTCCACCGCCCTCCGGAATCGTAAAGGGGTTTTGAGCGTCTGGAAGCCGCTCCTTTGGGGGGGGGGGCTCTGTCACATCCGGTCCTGAACTTTCCATTTTCATTGACTCTCGCACTGCACACTGTTGCACATCACCCTGGACTACTTTTCCCATCATGCATTGCACTGATTGCACTCAGCACGAATTGCACACACCTGTTTACACTGATTGCACCCAGCTGTTTCATATCACTCCCTCACTATATAACACTCACTCTTATCCCTTCCCTCTGCCGAGTATTGTTTCAGCATTTATCACTCCCCTAGAGATAGCTACTTTACGGAGCCCTTGTCATTTTCTTAGCCTTAGCCCTAGTCATTTGCCTTAGCCTTAGCCTTCTCGGTTTCTGATCTTCGCCTGGTTCCCTGGATTCACCCCTTTTGTCTTTCCCCTTTTGATTCTGTCTGCCGATCGTCGACCTGCTCTAGCCCTATAGGACTATTCTTGTGTTTTGCCCACAACATACCTGTTTGCCATTGTTCGACCCTGCCTGTTATGACCACGCCTCTGTCTTCGTTTCAATAAAGCTTGCATATGGATCCGCACGTCTCACGTCTCGTCAGCCCTGTTACAGACAGGTAGTTGGATGTGAGTGGGTAAAAAAATAAGAATAACAAAAATAATATCAGTGATTTTTGCATAATAAGACCAGGGACATGCATCAAACGGGGTAATTTCACTTTAAAAGGATGCAGTTTAAGTGAAAAGTTGCTGAAATTACATTAATCTGTTCACCATAAGAACAACAATTGGTAACACATTAGTTTATGGACCAATTCTCACTATTAACTAGTTGTTTATTAGCATGCATATTACTAGCATATTGGCTGTTTATTAGTACTGAACACATATTAATGCCTTATTCTGCATGACCATATTCTAGATCCCTTAATCCACACCATAACTAAACTTAACAACTACCTTACTAACAATTAATTTTTCCTCAACAAACTCCTAATTTGCTGCTTATTAATAGTTAGTAAGGTAGATACATTTAGCTAGTGTATGATTAAGGGATCTAAAATGTGGTCATGCAGAATAAGGCATGAATATGTGCCTTATAAGTACTAAAAAACAGCCAATATGCTAGTAATATGCATACTAATAAGCAACTAGTTAATAGTGAGAACTGATCCCCAAACTAAAGTGTTACCTATTACATAACAATACATGCATAAATTGTAAATTACAGACTGTTCTAGTGAATTGCCAAAATATGAGATATCGCATGCATACCATAGATCCTGCAGGTGAAGTAATATCACCATTGAGTTCTCAGAAACATGTCATATTCTTACAGAAGAGAGATAAGGAGAGGGTGTGGTGGGTTCCCTAGGGTGCTTCTGTGTCATAGTAGATGGATGGGCCTATTTTTCCCCGTATGTGTCTGCTCATCAGTCAGGAAGGAAGAGTGCAACTCTCGCTCCACATCCTGACACACCGAGACACATCCTGGCACACAGACATCAGGAATATATGTCAAATATAAAGCTGCAGAGTGTGAGTATGAGTCTGTATGTGTAATAATCACACTGAACACATGTAGCATGTGCTTTTTGATCAAAATCTTGTGCTGGTCCTGGAACAAGATTCCTGTCAAACAATAATAACTCAAACCCAGTGCTTCTCAAGCATCTCCAGCACTGCATATTTCAGAGATCTCCTTTATCGGACACACCCAATTGAGGTCTCGCAGTCTATAATAATAAGCTAATGAATTCAGTCAGGTGTTTTAGATGAAGGAGACATACAAAATGTGCAATGGCGTACTGACAATTTGAGTGTTACCAGAGTTATCACATTGTTCTGTGAAATTCAGGAAGTGTCAAGTGCACCACAGTAAATAATAAGCAAATAATGGTTTGGCCCATGAGATGTCAGCCTCAAACAATGATCAGCCTCAAAGGTATTCTCTGCTAAGATGAAATAGCTAGTCCAGTCTTGAAACTCCAGATGGCGCTTCTTGATAGGTCCTTGCATGCAATCTGATGGCAATTTCATTATTTACTACATGGCATAAGCTGATTGGCCTCCGCTGATTCTGTAGCCAATGAGCTTGCTTGCTTCACGTTTAAATTGTCTGGTTCAGTGTTCGCTCTAAGCTGGTCCTGCAGCAAATGTGTTCCTCTGAAACCCTCCACCTCCCCCAGTTTTATGTGTGTGTGTGTGTGTGTGTGTGTGTGTTTGTGTGTGTGTTCAAGTAGCAAAGTTCCAAAACCTATACCAAGTATCGTAACGTTCCAATGAAGTACAAAAAAAACAAACGAGAAAATGTTTTGGGTCAAAAATGACCGAACAGCACCAGAGAGTTATGTAGGATTCTTCTTTTACTCATTTCCATTTTTACACGTGGAAAAAGGTAGAGTCGGTTTTATTGTGTTTAACCGAGGATGAGACCTACTAGCTTTTTGATGGACTATTAGCCCAATGCCCAATGCCTGCTAGAAAAGCATCTGTTGATGTGTGGGCCCTATCCTTGATCAGGATAAACAAAGCTGGTAACACTGCATGGGAATGGCAGGGATTCCTGGAAGTATGTCTAGGGAACTTGAAGCGGTGGAATGAGAGCCAGTCCGCTTCCATGCCTGCTCATGAATATAAATAGAGCCTGGAATGTCATAAATCAGAAATGTTGAGAGAGTGATGTGTCCTGGATGCTGCTCCTTTCCTAGCTGCTTCGCCCTCTCTTTACGACATTTCTGCTTGATTTCTCCTTACCCTCAAAGATCAGGTAACACAAAGAAGAGCAGGCCTGGGTCTGGCACTCACAGAACACAAGTGCATTCATCAAGCCTCCAGTCAACCGTCTGGGGTGGAAGACTTGACAGGAGAAGGAATTTGGCAAATGTGTTGGAGTTCACTGTTGCTAATCAGGAGGAGCGAACATGATGTGGGACCTGATTACACCAAATGGAGCACTGGCCTGGGCCATAGAGGAAGAACAGAGTGTGTATGGAGCCCAAAGTGTGAGGGGCATTTGATGACATGATGATGTGTGCTGGCATCTGAGGTGTCTTGAGCGGGAAGTGCTCCTGACACTTCAGAGTGCTGAAGAGCAGTACATGTGAAACGATGATACAGCTTTGCTTACTGGAGCAAAGTTTCAAAGCTACAGACACACAATCATGACTGAGAAATCGAACAAGTGTAAAGTATTTGTAAGTGATATTCTATAGAGTCAACTGCAAATAAGCAACTGATATTCTGTGACACTTTCAACATTCAATAAACATTGTTCGGTTTGTTTGAGTGCAGGCCTACCTGTTTGTTCACACAGGGCAGTGGGAGTATTTGAGAATCTCTCATTATTTGTAACTCTTTCCCAGCCATTGACAGAATTTTCCGGCTTTTCCGATAAAATGCATATTATACATTTTACTATATTACATTTTCATTTAATTGTAAGTAACATTCAGTCAGGTCTCTGAAAACATTATATTCAGTTCACACTAAAGTGAATTCTTTTGAAGTGTATTATTTGCATAATAAGTGCCCTTTTTAAAAGTATGTGTACTTATTTTTCACACGAGGCTGTATCTCACATCATTTAACAGCTGTTCCATGCTAGAAACTATACTCGTGTGTGTGTGTGTGTGTGCATGTGTGTGTGCATGTGTGTGTGAGTGTGAGTGTGATTGTGGGTGAGTGGAGTGATGAGTGTGTGTGTTTGCATGTGTGTGTATGTGAGTGTGTGTGTGTGGGTGTGTGAGACTGTGTGTGTGTGGGTGTAGAGTGTGTGTGTGGGCATGTTTGTGTGTGTGTGTGTTTGTGTGTTTGTTTTTGTGTGTGGGTGTGTGTGTGTGTTTTTGTGTTTGTGTGTGTTTGTGTGTGTTTGTGTTTGTGTGTGTGTGTGTGTGTGTGTGTGTGTGTGTGTGTGTGTGTGTGTGTGTGTGTGTGTGTGTGCATGTGTGTGTGAGTGTGTGTGTGTGTGTGTGTGTGTGCATGGTTTTGTGTGATTTGTGTGTGTGTGTGAGTGTGCATGTTTATGTGGTGTATTAGACACAAATTTGTATAATAACATGGGTATGACATAGGTATTACAACGAGAAGGTGATTCATGAGGACATTTTCAGTGTCCCCGTAATTCAAAAGGCTTATAAATAATTCAGAATGAGTTTTTTTGAAAATCTGAAAATGCACAAAGTCTCCTGTGAGGGGTAGGTTTAGGGGTAGGGTTGGTGTAGGGCAATAGAATATACGGTCTGTACAGTATAAAAACCATTACGCCTATGGAGAGTCCCCATAAACCATAAAAACAAACCTGTGTATGTATGTGTGTGTCTCTCTCTGTGTGTGTGTGTGTGTTAGGGGGGGTTGTGTCTCTAGAGAGAGGATCTCTGTGATCTGGGTGTGCTGGGTCAGTTCTCAGTGTGACCGCTGTGCATGCTGGGACATCACTTCACATCCACTCAATCCATATGGGTCTTCCTTGGCTCTTTTATTCACTTCTCTCTCTTTCCATTCTCTGTCTTAAACACCCTTCTCCACAAAACTCATGTCCTTTTTTCCCTGTTGTTATGATTTCTGCCTGTTTTTGCTTGCATAGTTCACACTTTCTCTCATCTGAACTCTTGCAGCTCTTGATGGAGTCTAGATGAATCCTGCTGTGGCTATTCTTTGTTTTTCAGGTTCTTCAAGTGTAGTTCTTCTGTAACAACACTCAAACATTTAATGGGCTGAGGACTGTGTTTTACACTTGATCTAATTTTTAATTTATCCTGTGATTCATGAATTATTATATTACAAATGAAAAATAATCTTAATGTTTTGTTTTGTAGGGGAGAGTTCAGACATAGTTGTGGCATCTATAATTTAGTTATGAAAAAAAATATTTTTGAAAACATATCTATCTCGTTTGTTTTGTACTTGTCATGATGTCCTGCTTTTTGATATGTTCCAACTAAAACTGAACTATTTTATAATTATTGTGCATGCATATTTTAAGTGCTCATATTAATTGAGAGACTATATGAAATGACAAAAAAGGTCCTTCAATTAATTATGTTTCATTTAAAATGAGTTTCTTCTATTTGTGTTATTATTATTATTTTTTTATTAGTGCTGTTTTATGTCAGGTTAATTAGTTAATGTTTATTGTATTTTGTAAGTGTCAACCTGTATTATGTTCTTTGATTATTTAATGCTGTACAATGTCTATAAAAGCTAAATTTAATTCATCTTCTATTCTATAACCTGTATTATTCATCATGTTGTGGTTATCAGTATATTTTAAGTACAAAGCAGATTTAGGGTAAGTTTCTATTTCACAGCATCTTGTTACATATATTACAAGTGTATAATAGTATAGTAATAACAATATAGTTATGATGTGATTATTAATACTTTAGCAATAACAGTAAATTATGCATATTTCATGCAACAAAACATAAACCAAACCCTCAAAAAAACTTAAAAAATAATGAATTAATATTATAAAATGGTCATTAACATTACTCACTTTAATTGTATAATGAAACATTAACAAGGACACCTTAAAATAACGTGTAACTAATTTTGGCATCTTTTTTGTTTGTTTTCGTTTAGTGAGAAATGATGACCACTGCACTCCATTACACTGTAAGAAGTGATTTCTACCTGGTTAAACTGTTAAAAATGAATGCATTTAGGCTGATTCGACAATATTATATACTATTTTTGGCTTGAATAAAAGCAGTTAACTTAGATGTTACCTTTTTTTTCTTCTTGTCTTCACAGATCAGCTCATACTTTTACAAAACATACAGTTCATTATTGTACAGATGGATTGAACTCAGCTCAATAAAGCTCGGCGTGTCTGTAGATGTGTGAGAATAGAGGTGTTATCGAGGTGTGGTCGCTTCAGTTTATATTGGACTGTGTGCTACAAAGAGCTCAGATGATGCTGAATGGAGCTGCTCGTGACCTTATATTGAAAACTATAGAGGTTTCACTGGGAGAAAAGGAAATGTAACAATGTAACAATGAGATTGTTCCTGGCTTCCTCAGACATGAAAGAGACGGGGCAAGAGCCACAGCTATTCTGAGCCTTAAAAGCCCCATTGCTTTCCTTATTTTAAGGAATGTTTATTTATGAAAAGAGCATTTGGAGTATTTTTAGAGTCCATGAAAGGTTTTCAAGATGATCTGTGAATTCACACAGAGAGCGGGCTGGGTTTGTTAGACAGCTGCCATCAGCGAGCGCTTGTGCGTGTGTATCTGTGTATAAACCCGTGCACAATAGCTGTCCCGTTATAGTCATGTGTTCTGGGCAGAAAGACCCCGGCGAAGAAACAGAGCTTCCTCCGATTACACGCGTTCATCTCTGCAAGCAGGACAGCGTATTACAGGTACAGACATGTACACACACTTATGTGGGACAGAAACCGTTAAATCAGTGTTTCAGGGAACAAAATCAGTGTTAATCAATGAATTAATACTGAAAAACTGAATTTAGAAAATATGATCTCATTCTAAGCTATTAGAAAGTGTGCACAGCACATACATTTATACACCATCTGTAGCAATAAAGTTGTGAAACGTACAGCTGTGTTGATATTATATTGATATTGATAGTGCATTTGAACTATACTATACTAATTTGTTTTATTTGTTGTTAAATGGTATTTACGGGGAGACTTGGGGAATATCTTGGAAATTATGTTGTAAGACGAAACACAATCTCTCTCTTTTTGTTATAAATTATAGAGGCTTAAACTTGTTATATCAACTTAAATTAATATTTATAAATAATATTATTTTAATTGTTCAAAATAGTTCTAAATGCATTTTTGATAATGCAAATAAAAGATTTCTGTAAAACAAAGATCTGACATTTCTTATTGTCATTTCTAATAGTGAGTTTTTAAAGATTTAAACAGTCTTAAACTTAACCTGCCTCACTTCTAAACACAAACTCAAGACATAACTTTCTCAAATTAAAATGTTTAAGAATCATGCAGCAAGTGTCTTTATCTGTCTTTTTGATTTTTCACAAAAATATTCGGGCACAACCTGTTTTTTAACAACTGATAATAATAAGAATATTAATAATATTAGAATGATTTCTGAAGATCCTGTGACACTGAAGACTGGAGGAATGATGCTGAATTTCAGCTTTGATCACAGAAATAAATTATGTTTTAACAGATATTCACATAGAAAACTGCTGTTTTACATTATAATAATATTTCACAATGCTACTGTATTTTTGATCAAATAAATGCAGCTTTGATGAGCATGTAAATATAATTAAAGAGCATATATTACATTTGCATATATTATAATGAATATTACGTAATACCTGAACTATATTGTCAGATAAAGTAAAACAAAAATGCAACCCGGTATTAAGTATAAAATGTGTATTAATTTATAAAATAATTTATACAATCATAAATAAGTATTATTTATGTAATCCTACTTTTTATTGTATGGGTCAAAATTATAAATTTTTCTTTTATGCCAAAAATCATTAGGATATTAAGTAAAGATCATGTTCCATGAAGATATTTTGTACATTTCCTACCGTAAATATATCAAAACTTAATGTTTGATTAGTAATATGCATTGCTAAGAACTTCATTTGGACAACTTTAAAGATGATTTTCTCAATATTTAGATTTTTTTACACCCTCAGATTTGAAATTTGTGATTTGTGTATCTCGGCCAAATATTGTCCGATCATAACAAACCACACATCAATGACTATTTATTCAGCTTGCAGATGATGTATAAATCTCAATTTTGAAAAATTGACCCTAATGACTGGTTTTGTGGTCACCATTATGTCATATAAACCCCATGCAACATAATCATAAAATAATTGGCATAATGACAACTTCCTAAAAGTGTTGTGGTCTTGTTTCAAAGAATGTACAAATCCTATTATAAAAGTATTGGGAATTTCAAATACATTAAAAAATAATAAATATTTGTTTTTATTTCAATACATATTTTCATTGTCCTTGTTGAAGCCTAGAAACACAAACCACAATTCTCACCATGTTCTAGTAACCAAAAGAAAAGACGGTTATAGTAGAAAACGTTCACAGAGATCTGGCGATCTGGAGGCGATACAGACGTGAGGAATGAGGAACCGACAGAAAGAGTCTTGTCAGAAACAAAAATGCTCTGTCTAAAAGGCTCCTTTCAACATCTGGATATGAGAAGGTCTCCTGTAAGGAGGAATGTAGTCCAACATTTCACTTTTGTCTTCTCGCCGTGTCGTCTTGGCTTCTGACAGGCTTTGGCCTCCTTCCCGGAGAAGGCAAGCGAGGGGAGCAGATCTGCCAGAACTCGACCTCCACAGCCTCCCTGTCTTTAAAGCCCTCATTGCATTTTCTGCTGCCACAGAAACGGTTACATAATTGTAAAGAACCAGAGCAATTTGTTTGTTTTAGCTTCTCAAAGCTTCCCACTTCTCTCAGCTGCTTTCAATTGCAGGATGTGTTTCCCAGCGGACAGGGTTCGACCGAGAGCCAGCGCTTCATACACAAACCGATGGAGAGTTTAATAAAGAAATTCCACATAAGTCAGGCTTTATTCTGCATTATTCAAAGCACTGCGTGGAGCCAAGGCAGAAAATCCTCAAGAAAAGGATTAAAAGAGTCTCCGAAAATCCAGATGTTCTGAGACAAACTAGCCACCTTATCTCTTGAAAACATCTCTCTTTTTTCCTTAAAAAAAGGTTTAAATTGTTATTTATAATTCAATATAATAATTTAGAATGTATTAAATATGGATATAGAAAGTATTAACACTTTATAATAAGGTTCAATTTGCTAACAGTTAACTGCATTTGTGAACTAAAAATAAACAAACAAACAAACAAATAAATAACACATTTTAAAAAATGGAACTTCTACGAATTTATTAATCTAAGTTAATGTTAGTTTCAGGATTTATCAATGCATTATTAAAATGAAAAGTTGTATCTGTTTTAATGGACCTGAGCTATTATGGACTAACAATGAACGGTTGTATTTGCATTATCTATTTTTTATTTTTTATTGTAATGTACCAGAAACGTTTTTTCTTTTTTTTCTTCTTTTTTTTCTTTCTAATTGTTATAGAATTATACCTCTTTTGGATCTTCTGGAGAACATTTTTAAAGGGTTTGTTTGGAATCTTTCAAAAACAATCTTCATTTTTGAGTGTAAATATTGTAAGCGAATATTATAAGTGAATTAGTGCTAAATTGGCGTTGATTAATTTTAAGTAGAATTAACATTACATTTAAAAATGTATGTATTATTCACTGTTATTAACAATTGTCATCAATTATAAAATGTTTTCAGGATATGATGGTAAAATAAAAAGTGTTTAATGTCTTCTTTTTTGTGTTTTATTAATGCAAATTAAATATTTCTGTAAAGTAAATATTACATTTTTGTAATTTCATGCATGCAAACATTAAGTTGATAATGTAATGTAATGTAATTATATCAGTGATCCTATTCTGGGGAGACTTTTTTTTTTGTTGTTGGTGCTTGGGAAGTGTTAATGTTAGGCCCTGCATACGGGCAATGACATGCCAAACAATGGTCAACTCTTAGCGTCACGTTTTAACTCAGCACACTCATAGTGATCGCTCATTTAAGCACTGATATTGATGGGCTGGCTGATGGGAAACCACCACGGGCGCCTCTGACAGATGAAACGACTGAAGACTTGAACCCAGCGCTGGCCGAGCGCCAGGACGACAGAGCACAATGGAGCAATGTTCACTGACAGAAGATCTTACGGCTGTCAGCAGGGCTTCAGCTCTGTCACCAGCTGCACACTAAAGCACAGATCAGCAGACTGCACTCACAGACCATTACATCTGACACACCACCCTCACCACAGCAACTTACCATGGTAGCCGTAGTTTCAGCCAAAGCACCATAGTTACTGTATACTGTAAATCCATAATAATAATTGAAACAATGTGAGAATTTTTTTTTTTATATTCATTCATTTATTTAAAGTAGAAACTTTGGTTACACTTGTAAATAGTTTCATTTTGTTAAATAATAAAAAGGGAAATTTTAGAAATACGCATTTGTGAAATAAAATTCACTCTTTGCAATAACTTCAGCAAGCACGTAGAATTTTCAGGATGAAAAGTTTGTATCAGTATGAGTTGTTATTATGCTATAATGTAAAACCTTCTCAACGTGTCTGGTTTTTTCTTCATTATAAACACCATCCAATATATTTCAAATATATAAATACAACAGTTCTTTCTAGTTCTCGAATCTGATTGGCTGAGAGGTCTTTATTGAGAATGTAGTTATTTAGACCTCATATATGCGTTTGTTAATAAAGATAAGATCTATTGGAAAATTTGCTTCGATGTTTTGGGAGATGTGAGCTCCAGGGCGTCAGCGGTCGTTCAGCGCTCATGAACCCGCCGAGAGCAGCCTCACCTCGGCCAGATCTTCTGGAAACAGCTGGCTCTGACGTCTCTATAGTGTTTAACATGAGCTATAATTCGTTTGGGGTAATTCTAACGGGCAGTCTTTGGTCTCATTAGTCTAATATTTGTTCCAGAGCAAATAGTTTTGGCTGAGGGCAAAGTCTCATAACTTTATATTTTCATCTAACTTTAAAGCTTTATCAGAGTGCTGCCTTTATATGCTTGACTGAATAGCTTAGCAAATTGTATTTCTTATTTTTTAGTTTATTCAATACTATTATTCAATAAAAAAGATTTATATAAATACTTATATATTTAATACTACTAGTTTAGTTTGAGAAACGTTGTGTGTGTGTGTGGTGTGTGTGGTGTGTGTGTGTGTTTGTGATGGTGATTTTAATTATTCTTCCGCCATTAGATGATGACAATAAACTGTTTTTCTGAGCGAGTCAGCAGTAAAGACTTTTATATTAAAAGAGACTGAAACAGGATTGTAAACAAGGATTTATTTTACTTTCTTGTAAGATGCATTTAACAGATGCAGTGAGCAGTGCTGTCATCAGAAATCATTACTAAGAGATGAAAGGACAGTACGACAAAGATATCGCTTTCCTCAGCGGACATTCAAACTAATGTTTTATTGTGAATATGAGATTGAGCTGAAGAATGAATGCTGTATCAGATTAAGGTAATCACACTCGCTCAGTCCATCTCTCTCTCATCATACTCTACATAATACAGTGAGCTTTTAATACAGTGATACAATACGCTTTTAATGAAGCGACTCTTTGTTACTAAAGTTCTAAAGTGACATTTTTGAATTAGTAATTGAGCTCAGCTGTTAAACTGACAAACTGAGATCTGAATCTGTGGTGGAAGGAAGTAGTTCCACACAAAAGACACTTTTTTAAAAGACACTCAGTGGTTGTTTCTTATTCATTTACACACTCCTGCCGTCGAACTGTTGTATAAACACAATATCACACTTGTAGCCATGCGATATGGCTTTATATCAGCATAGCTGTGATTACCTGCGGTCTTGGCCTTTACGTCGTGCATTAAATTTGGCCAGCCATGCACTATCCCTTAGCCCTATGTCAACTATATATGAACAATATGTCACAGTCATAAACCAAGATGTATGTGCTATATGTCATTCCTAGCAGTATTTATAATTTAAAGTGAGAGACATTTTACTGGACAAAAATACATTGATCTGCTACCAAGGTGATCAGTATTCGTATCTGTCTTTCCTGGAAACCATGTATCTAAAAAGTTTATTTTTCCAAATTTTAGGAAACTTTTAGTATGAAGGTGAACTCAGACCTAATAAAGAGCATAAACACATTTACATTTTGAATGCAGTAGTGTAATCCTTATTCGTTTCTCATCCTTTCCCCCTTGTCTTCATCTTATCAACATCATTATTATTTTGTATTAATTCTTCATATTACTTTGTAGTCTCTTGGCCAAACCGTGATGAAACTCACATGTGATTGTCAGGATGTTGATGGCTGTCGGCCCTCGGCGGATTATCAGAGGATATAAATCTGTTATCAAAACAGTATGTAGATTAGACCGTCAAAATGTGAGTGAAGACAATGCTATGAAAGCGCAGCGCTGCCAAGAACTTGTAGCAAATTATCAAGACAAAAGACTGTGACAGAGTTGTGCAGCCGACGGCCAACAAAAACAACCTACTTGTTGACAGTGACCTGTGTCTAATACCTCCAGCAGAATAAATCACGTGTCAAACTCAGGGTAAGAGTTCTGTTGGCCAGCAGCAATAGCGAACCCGGCCTCGGGACTATTTACAACGAAGGGTGACCTGGAGAAACACGAGGAGAATGACAGGCATGTACACTGCCCCCCAGACTTTCTTTGTTGTCTTTGATTCCCGGGGTACACATTACAGACAGGAAAATGAATATGATATCTTTCCACCTCTTTCTCAGCTCTGAGCAGCGTTTCAGTGGCTCGGCAAGCCGAACCCCCACGCCGACATATTTCATCTGCTCCTCCACGATGTTTGAAGCCTCTGACCCAGCTGGATTCTGCTTTGAGCTGGAAGCATTCAAAGTGTTACACGGACACTAATCATCGCGACGAGCAGCGAGAGACGCCTCCCCGATGCGGCCCGGCCGTCGGCTCCGTTCTTTGATCCCGTTCAGCTGAGAGACTCATACTTTTGTTACAGTCTCTGTGAACATGTTACATATATATACGAAAAGTGACAGAAAATACCTTTATAATGTTACAAAGTGATATTGACCAGTAATATACATTGCATGACCTTTATGAAGAATCATTTGCTAATCAGTTCTAAACTTGTTTATAGGGCTCTTGCAGGTTCTTCAGATCAGTGTTTTGACTTCAAGCACCAGAACAAGGACTTGTAAAGAACTATTCATATGACATCACAGGAACTTAAATCTGTTCTTGGAATCAGTGGCGCTTCTCTGATGGAATCATATGGTTTTCTTATGACCTCATGCAGCTTTCATAATTTTTCTGAGCACTTATACAGAAGACACTGAAGACACAGAACGGTAGTTTATCTCTCACACACACGACCACATCACTTGTGTAGAGGATTCAGTAACATCATATTTTCTCCCTCTGTCTCTCTCTCTTTTAACCTCTCCTCCCTCACGCTGAGAAGAGAGCTGAGTGAGGAGAGATGAAGAATATCTCGTCCTTCTGAAGCCGTCAGAGACGCAGCAGAGCAGAGGGTGGGAATCCCTGAGCTTTCTCTGCACCATCTGTGAAGCTCTTTGTCATCTGTCAATGAAGGCTTGCGGGTCAGAGCACAGGTTTTTTTTCCAGGTGTTAAAGATGGTTCAGCACTGTTCATCCGTTGTCTGATGGGAGGGAGTTCCAGGCATTTACGTCTTCACACGCTGGGTGTCACGTGACCCGCCGATGGCTGCGGGTGTTCCTGCCTCACTGAGCGAACCAGGGTGAAAATCCTGTAATCCCATAATACATGGTTTTATGATAATTACACTTTGTGTCACAAAGTGCACTGTGCAAGTTGAAATGAAACTCCACTGATCATGAACTGGAATATTATTTAAAATGTGTTCAGCATTACGCAAAGAAAGTTTCCGTGGCCGGTTTTCACTCATATTAATGTACAGAACATCTGTCATTCTTTTTAATCCATAAATATTTGATATTCTAGCATGTTCTGTAACTAAACGGTTTGCATAATCTATTACATCCACTGGTGTGTACTTTTATCCAGCCTGCAAAACAGTTCTAGGAGCAGAAAACATATTCATTTGATGTTTTAGTTCAGTCTGATCTAGTGTTACTTTAGTGTCATTGTGATTTTTTATTAATATTTTGAATCAGTTTTTATTCTTACGTTTTCTTACAGTATTCACTTTAACTTTAGTTACAGGTTTAGCAATTTTGTTGTGTTTTTTAACTGTAATTTCTGTATGTCATTTTTTATTTCATGTTTAGTTATTTAAACACGCGTTCACTAAATTAGTAAAAATAAAATAAATAAACAAGTAATGTTGTAACTGTATGTCTGAATACACACAAAAGCTTTTCTATAATGTTATTTCAGTTAACATTTATTTTATTTCCAGTAATGGTTTCTTTTTTCTTTTGTCTTTTTAATGGTTTTAATTTTAGCTTCAGTTTTAGTTAAATATAACGACCCTTTTCTGATCAGGAAGCACAACAACATATTTAAATGATTTCAGCTTCTTTTAGATCTCTCATTAATTTGTGCTTACATTTTATTTTATTTTATTTAAATTGATGCGCTGATGCATCAGTGTCATTTTGCATTAAACGAGATAAAAGCATGTTTATTTACTGGCTTATTTATATAAAGCCAATACGTTTAGCAACAACAAGGCTGATTTTACTTAGCAATGTGGAATATCAACAAATGCAAATGTTTTGCATTGAGTGACTTGATTAATTATAATTATTATGCATTAAAAGCATTATTAATGGTATTAGCTATACCTTCTTAATCAAGGAAGGCATTTATAAAGGACAGACATAACAAATAGTGCCTACAGGTTGAAAGCAGTTAAATGTTGTTTAACTAATGTTACTGTTACTGAAGAATTTTAGAATTCTAGATTCTTCTGGAACGACTTTTAATAGTGGAGCAAAAAATACATGAAGTAGCTTGCCATGTTGTGTCTGAAATATCAGTTACTGATTTCATGTTGATGTAAATATGGCTTTCAGCGACTTCATAGTAACTTAAATATTAGGGAAAATTACTTCAGAAGTCAATATGTGGCTACACCAGTCCGTTAGATTGGTTAGGTAACGCAAGTATTTTTTTTCTGCATTATTAGTAGCACTAAAGTTAAACGTTAAACGTTGCCAGCCATAATAAATACACTTCACTTCTATCTGTGCTTTGTGCTTTTGGATTTGAACAGAATTTGGGAGATGCTAACCTTTGACCTTGTACTGTAAAACGTGTGAAGATAGCCATAAGAGTTATGCTGTCTTTATGGACGGTTATGCACAGTTATAATGTAATAACAGATATTATTAAACAGTTATAATGTAATAACACTATTATTACATAATATAATGTAATGCCAGTATTGTTGTTGAGTTATATGGAAAACAGTATTATAACACAAAATGAATATATTACATATCATTAAACAGTTTTAAGTGTTTCATTTGTGATTCCATGTGATCTGATAGCGATGTAGCGATCTGTTAATGAAGACTGCGGCAATCAAATACGTTTTGTTAATTGTTTGCTATTAAATATTGTTCTGTATTCATATAAACTGTGACTGCCGTATCTTGGTCTTGAGTTGAGATTAAATCTGAGCTTGTGTGGAAACTATGGCGCTAGTCTGGTTAAACATGAGAGAAAAGAGACGTTTTCCAGTTCTCATGAATGCAGATGACCCTGACGATATCAGATATTAAAGCTTTAATTCCTCTACAGCGTGCTGACTGATGCTGCGCTCAGATAAAGCTGCGGGGGGAGATAAGGTTTCAATTTCTTTGTTGGCTAAATGCTTGGCTGAGAGCTCCTGTCTCGGGTTGGGGGCGATGAGATCTGGCCTGGACCGGAAGATCTGAGGAACTCAAGGTTCAGATCTGCATACGATGATTTCACCTCGTGTTAAACACCATCACAAACACAAACACACACACACATAACGGGCCCAAAAGGGTGTTTTTAAAGCAGTGCTGTGGAAAAAATATTTGAATTCCATGAAGAACCTTTCAGTGAACCTTTAGTGTAAAGAAAAACAATAAAAACATTTTTAAAACCATTTGTGCCGTGGATACCACTAAACAACCTTTATTTTTAAGAGTATAATTGTCTGATTGAGATGTAGTACTCTTTTTAAAACTAACTATAATCACTAATTACAATATACTGTATATATATATATTGTAGGCACACAATGACGTCAGAATGCAGAACTATGTGGCCTAAGATAATTGATCACTTAACCTTATATAGCAAATCGTTAAATGTGCATTTTCCTCATTAGACTTTACAGTTTTATAATGCTGAAGTAACAAAATGTAATCATGATGCTGATACAAACGAATAAACAAACAAACACACAAACATACACATATAAAAATAACCTGGTGATATACAAGCGCAACATACATACATACCCTACTGTTCAAAAGTTTTGGTAAGACTTTTTTAATGGTTTCACCAAGGCTGCATTTATTTAATGAAAAATACAGAGAAAACGGTAAAATTGTGAAATATTAATGCAATTAAAATTACTGTTTTCTATGTGAATCTCTGTTAAACTGTAATGTATTTCTGTGATGTGCAGCTGTATTTTCAGCATCATTACTTACTTCCCGTCTTCAGTTGTCACATGATCTTCAGAAATCAGTAGAATATGCTGATCTGCTGCTCGAGTAACATTTCTGATTATCATCAATGTTGAAAACAGTCGTGCTGCACAATATTTTTGTGGAAACTGATACATTTGATTTTTTTCAGGATTCACAGATGAACAGAAAGTTCAAAAGAACAGCATTTATAGATGATATATTTTGTAACACTATAAATTGCATTGCTGTCACTTTTGATCAGCGCTTTGCTGAATAAAAAGATCTACTTTATCAACTATGAACAAATAAATAAAATCCTACTGACCCCGAACTTTTAAACAGTAGTGTATGTGAACATACAGAAATGGTTGCCCAAGTGTCCTTCAACAACTACGACCTTACATGGAAAAAATGCTGTCCTTTTGTTTAAGCACAACAACCGATTGTCATGAAATATTTTTGTCTATAATGGCTTTTGTCGACACAAGTGGCAGGTACTTCCTGCAGACAGCTGTCGTTTGTGAGCTGAACCCCCTCTCCTGTTCAAACGAAGGGTTCATCCTTTTTTTTAAAGGCCAATAGCTTAGGTTACGTCACAACTGTGGCCATAGGTCCTATTGCGATTGCTAGCGACGATTCCGTAGGGTGGATGGGAGGCGACCTCTCAATATAGAGAGCATTTGATTGGACAAAAGCTAGTTTGACACACACACAACTCTTCCATTGTTTAGGAAAATGTAATTCTTGCTAATATTTGTTTATGTGCAACAGATAAGTCTATGCCACATCCGCATGTAATAAAAGAGAACAGAGGTGATTTGTTATCTGGCCTGAGGCGGAGGAGCAGACCTGCAGGGCTTCCCTCACTCATCCTGCATCATAAACACACATCATCTGCTCTACCTGTGAAATATTAGCGCTCTAATGGATCAGCTCACACTCGAGGACAGACAGCTTTATTTATGGCTTTTGTCTGTCAGTCACTCTCTCTCTCCACACCTCGCGGTGAAGCACGGAGACAGTTGGATGACCTCTGGGCTGTCAGCAGTCTGGGATTCTTTAGGAGCATAAGCTCTCACACACACACACACACACACAAAAAAAAATTAACTGGGGAAATTGAAAAAAACCGTTTATTAGAAACAATTTGCACCCTTCAAGAACACTGGGAGCCCCCATAAATAATGACACCACAGAGCTACAGACGCGCGCGTGTGCACACTGGTGTGTGTGTGTGTGTGTGTGTGTGTGTGTGTGTCTGTAGTGTGTGTGTGTGTGTGTGTGTGTTTTGTGTGTTTGTGTGTGTGTGTGTTTGTATGTGTGTTGTGTTCATATCTGAGTGTGTGTGTGTGTGTTTGTGTGTGTGGTTGTGTGTGTGTGTTTGTGTGTGTAGTGTGGTTTGTTGGTGGTGTGTGGGGGGGGGGGGGGGGCCCTGTAGTGTGTGGTGGTGTGTGTGTGTGTTGTGTCTCAGATTGTGTGTGTGTGTGTCGTGTCTCAGGTTGTGTGTGTGTGTGTGTGTGTCTGTAGTGTGTGTGTGTGTGTGTGTGTTTGGTGGTGGTGTGTGTGTGTGTGTGTGTGTGGTGTGTGTTCAGCAAGCAGTGTGGGACGCTGCAGGGGTCCGAATTCACAGGACATGGTGAGGGGGTAATTAGAAACATGCTCTAATAATTAAGAGATGTTGCCCTTGTCTTTCATCTAATATCTCTATTTCCCTTGCATACATGCCCGCAGTTCACTGAATATTTAAGTATGATAAGTATAATACCCTTTATCATTAACCGTTAGTTTGAAATATTGACATAATAATAATAATAATAATATAATTTTTTTTTTTGTTTCCATTTCTCCTCATCGTAATGTAACATTTAACACCATTTTTTTATTTTATTATTATTATTATTAATTATTTATTATTATTATTATTTATTTATTATTTTTTGTGCAACACAAGCTTCTTGTCCGAATGGTACTGCCATGATTAGGTTTTGGAATTTTTTAACGGTGTTGTTGGTCTGTTTTCATGATTGGTCCTCGTGCAGTCCCTAACCCTAAATAATGAGCAACAGAAACAGGACTGCTTGCCTGCAATGCTCCAGTCCCTGTTGTACAAGCAGCGAGTGATTGCACAGTGAAAGTAAGGCTCTGCTCTGTGCTCAATCTCCCTGTATCTGAGCTTACACAGACGAGAGCTGTGTGAAAAAGGGAAGCTCGAAAATTCTAATTTCCCGTGTGCAGGAGTGACTCGCGCCGTCAGGGGAGGCCAGACAGTATGACGACCCACACAAGCAGCCAGCGCGTCCTCCCATGAAGCCCACCCCTTCCCTCGTGCTCATCTCCTCTCCCTCTCTCTCGCCTCCTCTCTCTCTCTCTCTTTCCCTCCGGAATAGTATCCACCTCCTCCTCCTCTCCTCCTCCGTCATTCTCACGCAATAAAGCTCACATTGCGACCTGTGACCCTGACAGCCACCTCCAACACACACACACACGCGCTAAAAAAACTGAAATGTAATTTAAATGTTTAACTATGTTTAACTATATTCACTATGCATTTATTCCACTGTGAAAAAAAGACTGTAAAAATGCTACATTCAAATCTTGTTAATTTTGTTAACCGGCCAAAGGTCCCTTGTTGGGAAAATTAATGTCCAACCGTACTTTCATGTAAGTGACAGTCAATATTGCTAAAATACTTTTGGAAAGTAAAAAAGGACCAGAAGAAAGTCACAGAAAAAAATCAATACATAAATAAATAAATAAATACAGATTCCCTATGAGACAGCCCACATTTGATGGTATTTAGTTTAAATAATTGTGTTTATTTATAGTTGTTGCTATTAGTATATTAGGGTTTTTTGTGACATCTTATGTTATTGTATTGTCGTGTGTGCTACCATGATGTTGTTCTGTATTTGAGAGTATGTGACTGTGCAAACACTAAATGTTAGAATGTATTAGTAGTTATTATTTACATCATCACAGGGCTACTTTGTGATGACTGGCATTTCTTAACGCACTTGACTTCATATGTACTTTCAGGATATGTTAAATGTACCAAACAAAACAGAATTCTAGTAGCAGTGTTGCCCTTGCGAATTCCTCATAAAAGGACTTTTGGTATACACACACACACACCAACGGCACTATATATTATATATATAGATAAAGTATTTTTCTTCATAATATTTTTTTGTGACTTACAGTTTAAACTGTAAAATGTACATGTTATGTAAACATTTAAATTGTCATTTTAAATTTTTTTTTTTTGAATGACCGGATATTTTAAACAATGTGTCATAGGTTGTCCTATTTGTGAGCCGTATCGTATTAATCTTTGATTTTACTGTGGCTGATGTTGACACTCTGCTGTTTATACATTTATTCATATTGATGTTTAATTTTCGTCATACAGCTTTATTTATGTCTATGCTTGTGTAGGGTATATAAATGTGTACCATGTGCCTCTTTGATGTGTGTGTGTGTGTGTGTGTGGTGGTGTATGTGTGGTGGGTGTGTTTTGTGTGTGGGGTGGGGGGGGAGGTGGGGGGGTTTGTGTGTCTGTGTGTGTGTGTTAAGTGTGTTTGTGTGTGTGTGTGGGGTGTTTGTTACGTGTGTGTGTGTGTGCCCCAGCACATCTGGCCTTTATATCAGGGCTTTAATTAATCCTGAGTGAAGGCCAGGCAGTGACAACTAAACTGGGTAGACTCCAGCAGTGGACAGGCCTTGATTTATGACGGTCGAGCCCCAACCAACACTGATTTATTTAAGAAAGAGACAGAGAGAGAGAGGGCAAGCGGCGAGGGAGGACAGGGTCTCGGTGCAAAACAGAAAGGTAGTGTTTGCTGAAAGAGAGAAGAATAAGAGGGAAAAAGTGAGAGAGGGATGTGGGGTGGTGCTCTGTGAGAGGTGCCCCCCATTCACTGGGGCATCAGATACAGCCAACACATACAGACAGCTTTCCTTTAAAACAAGAGCCGGTGGGAAGGAAAGAGTACTGTTGGTACAAGACATCTATTCTTTACAATGTACCTCAAGGTCTTTCAACTCTACACATTTTCTCATATTTATTCATTATAAAGTGCATTTGGAGTGCTCTCAAGGCAGAAAAAGTACAGAGTTCAAATTTTAGGTAAGGTTGTGTGTAAGTGAAACGTAATGACACTCAAAACACATCTGGAAAGGTTTCAATATTTTTGCAGTTCCGTTTCATGATGCCGTAAGTAAGTACACTTAAAAGTAAAGTTCACACAAAAATGGAAATTCTGCCATCATTTATCCCCCCTCAAGTTGTTCCAAACCTGTATGACTTGCTCTCTTCTGAAGACACTGAAACATTTTGAAGAATGTTGGTAAACAAACAGTTTAAGTGACCACTGTCTTCCAACTCTGTGAAAAAAAGAAGAAGAAAAATATAAATTTCTCATAATATCTTCTTTCATGTTCCACACAAGAAAGAAACTCCTACAGGTTTGGAGTAAATTATGACAGACTTTTCATTTTTGGGTGAACTATCCCTTTAAGTGTAGTTACAGCATTACAAAATGGGATTGTAAAAAATAGTGAACGTTTTGAAACAGGTTTCTGAACACTCCACCTGTATGCCAATGTTCAGATGAACAGAAAGTCCTAAACTCACACCAGTGTTTCTGTGGTTGCTCCACTAGAATTACAAGCGTTCCACCCCCAATGCTACAAAAGCACAGAATAAAGTTTTATGCTTTTGGGAAAAAATCAAAACACAGATGACACCGGGTAAAGAGTATAGTACAAATACATCCTTGTAAGACGAGGAGATATAGTGGTGTTGTTTTGCTGTGTTCTGGGTTGTGTGTGTTGTGTCTCTCGGAGGTGTGATGGTGTGTGCAGGTCACCTTCGTTTACACAGTGGAGCTGTGCTGATGGAAAAGTCTCCCACATGTCTGATTTCTGGTCCCTCCCAACACAGAGTGTCGATGGAGGATCTTCCTCCTCCTCATTTCTCATTTCTTATCTCACCATCAGATGCAGTTTTCTCCTCTCTTTCCCCCTCTCTCACACTCCTGATTTTTCATGGTAACATAAAACACCCTGTTCCTTGTTTTACCATATCATGCTAACCTCTAACCTCTAAAATGAAAATGTAATTGCTTAAGCTGCAAGAACAACATCACTTCATAAAGACAGACGGGAATCTGGTTTAGTAGGCTTCTGATCCAATAGCAATTGGTAACATGGTAGACATGATGCAATTTTTACAATCTGCAAAGATTGGGAAATGCTGTAAGTAATGTTTACCATTGTGGGAACGTTAATAACACTTCCATCATACACTTGGAAGCAAGTGTACAACTATTTATAAAGCTTAATAGGGCTCTTAACATAATGCTTAACCAGTTACGCACAAGCTGTGACCAAAAAAAAGATTCAGCACCTTGAAGTTACTCACATTGTGTGGTATTATTACACCTAGGTGTCACTGAGTTCATCCAAATGAGCATCGGGTAGCTGTTCGGGTTCGTTGACCACCAAAATAGGGCTTGATCACAAGCTACCAGATTCCTCTAAAACTCCCAGCTGTTTAATACCGTTCCTCTGGCACACAGCAGGACTTCTGCTTGACGAGTACTCCGGGGGGTGTGATGATGGATTACGCTGGCCTGCCTGTGGGTCCTGGAGAACACATCTCAGAACTGCTCCACTAACTCCCAGTGTTCCTGTTTAAGTGGGGAAAGACTTGTTCCTCCACCTCAATGTCTTCATGGGCCCTATACAGCCAGGCCAAGCTCAGTCTGCTAGACTGTGTACATCATAGGCCACACATGTGGGAAATTGTGGGAAACCCTACCATAAAGAAATTTAGATTAATAGCAAAGAGTTTGGGGACTAACACTCTGTCACCTAGGTGTAACTCATGTGAGTGAAGGCAACTCTGGTTCTTGCATACGCTTGCAGTCCTATCAATGCACCACACTTGCTTGATGAGGGAGCAGTCAAATCAAAATAAGTGAATTCTACTTCCAAGTGGAGTGTGTCCATCCTTAAACACCACACTTTTTTAATATGTCCAAAGCCCTCCAGAAAGCAATTAGTTTCAAATCAATCTGGAAACTAAGAGACAGACCTTATCTGACAGTATTTCTTTGAATAGACCCACTTGACAAACAGTTTTTTTTTGTTTGTTTTTTTAAATGCCTTCCTTAGTCCATCAATGCTGGTATGATCACGATTGATCTAGATTAATCTCTGCTGGGTATGTTGACAATAGAGGCATCATACTAGTGGCAAAATACCCTTTGGCCACATGTTGTTCATCGCCTCTCTCACCTTTGTTTTTTTTTTTGCTAAACTTAGCTACTGCCTCAGTTGTCTCCGTCATAGTTTGTGGCCTCTTTATTCTGATTCTCTCAGCTGCTTGTGAAATATGGAGTGTGGGAAGCAGCCCACTATGGTTTTTTCTACGACTTGGGTGGTTATATGCAGCTCAGTAAGAAGCAACCACTCTGCTAATGTGCGCCAGTTTGTGGTTCATCTGGACACATGCAGTAACTTTGAGTAACTTTGGGATTGTACGCCTCAGCTTGGATCTGCTGAGCTGTATGCACCAAAAACAGTCCTAACCAGACTAAGATCTCTGCCTTCAAAGCCACATAATCAGGCATCAGGGAAAGATCAGAAGGGCCTCCCTGGTAAGAACGTGGATCAGGATGGGAATATGTGGGTCGCCAATTCGTCCATGCTCTCCACAGGTTTTTCTGGTGACTGCACTGACCTTATGCAAAATTGCATGCATGAAGATAGTACGTATAAAGTTTAAAATAGCCCTGACCTGCCCCTCGTGCATTCGTTGTGGTGGCAAGAATGCAATAACAACGCAATAACAGAACAGAACTGAGCAGCCAGTGACTAAAAGAGCACACCCTACATGGGAGGTCAACCTCGGCGCTCTTATCACCTCTCTGAGGTGGCCCCAGTTGGCCATCACTCAGTTATCCTCTGAGGACCAGGAGAATGTCGAGAATACAGCAGTCATTGCTTTTATTGGATCTGATCATTACTAATAATCTCTGGAATGTCCCCGAATATAAATAGATTGAGGAAAAAAATGCACAGACAAAGTGAAAAAAGAGACAGGCTTGGTTTAATCTGGTGCAAGAGTTCTGGATCACTGTGTTTTGATTGGATGGATGGAGCAGTGGGGTGAAGTACTGGGAGAGGCATGGACAGACCGCCCAGAGCGAGCTCAAGACTCCTCGGGGAGAGACTGTGGATCAGCTTCAGAAAAGACCTTGTTAGAGGTGTCTGAACAAGGGCAGCAGCTGTGGAAATGTTTGTGTGTATGGTCAGAGAAAAGGTATGTCCACTGGTTCAACAAGCATTTAATGCTACATCAATTCACTTCCCACATAGACTACATTGCATGTAAGCATCTAGCTGGAAAATACCTGGACTGGACTAAATGGTGGGTAGGATGTTAAATTAAGAAGATGCCTCCTCAACTAAAGATGTGCTGACTTATTGCACACCATTAGTTTTGCTCAGCACGCATCACCACATGTTTACTAGAAAACCCAACTTTTCCATACGTTTCCCCCCTTTTCAGTTTCACAGTTGGTTAAATTGGATTTTGTCCACTTACAGTAAGTTGAAAGGGTCCGCGTTCAGCCCGTTCATACATCATACTTGTGTTTATTTGTGCTTGACATTCTTTCGGGCCTGGTGTAAATCAAAGGCTCATATAGCTCATTATCCCACTGCAACTCTAATTCTCCCTAAATGCACTGGAGAATATTCAGAGCTCATTTGTGGAGTAAACACTCCTTAACTGATCCAGATTAACTCCTCTTCTCCAGTTACCTTCCTCCCCTGTGCCACACAAAACTTTTGTCTTTCTTCAAAAACAAAGCCACCCCAACCCCCTTTGCAACTGATGACCATATAAGTTTTTTTCAGTTAATTAGACTTTTTAAATGTAATTACAATCTAATGCATTCCATGTTGAAATTACGGCTCTGCAAAGGACTCTTTTTTCTCTCCAATCAACTGTTACTGTACAAAAGGACTGGCCTGGTCTGGTCCACTTCTGAAGGAACCCAAGGCCATGAGCAATGAAACACGTCCATCATCCTGATTATTAGGTGGAGACCACCGGTGAAATCGGGGCCATTTGGTAGGCTCAATAACACTGAGAAAAAGAGAGGCTGAGGCACAGGAAGTGGGCCTAGACAGGCAACTGCTGAGGGAAGCACTTTTCACAAGGGGCCCTGGCCAGGCCTCGGCTAAAATCCCCTAAAACACAACGACAGGCCCAATTTAGGGCTGACATGGAGAATTGGTGGACTTCCAGCACAGTGCTTAAGAACATGTGGCAGGATCCAAATGACCTTGGTTGAGTTTCCTTTTATCAAGACGCACGTTTAAGAACAGACAATTCCCATCACGGCTGGAGTTTAGTATGCGTTTTTCACCCGAAATGACTTTCAGCACACTAATTAAAATTATGAACCTGGAGATTTGTATTCTGATAGATTTCCAGTTAAACTTGGTGAGGGATGTGTTAAAAACCCCAGTTGTTAACTATTAGTCTAACACTACCTCCTCAAATAACCCAATAAAATAATTATCCAGTAACATGATTGTAAAAAAAAAAAAAAGATCCTCACAAAGGAAATATCTACATAAATTTTTAGCAAATAAGATAAGGAGTTTGTCAGGAGACAGTATGAGTTGTCAACAGAAGTGCACCTCCTCTTAGATCAGACGTCCCTGTGCTGTCCATTGAATCTTCCTCGGCCAGCAGGGGCTTCGAGACCTTGTGTGTTTTTACTGCATAACTACATGGGAGGTGCTCACTTTACGACCCCAAGTTTATGGCAACGGTGCTTAAGAGCTGCTCAAGTTTCGCTGGCAATTACCTCTCCATACAAGCCCCCCAGTTCCTAACCCCCTCTCCTGCCTGAGAGGACAGGGACACCCTCTGACTGGGAGGTGAACTAAGATCTCCTCCTTCTCTTGCTCTTTTATCCCCAATGCGCTCTCCTTGAAGCTGCGCTGAGCCCTTTGCAGCTGGACTCTGTGTTTATTTACTGGGCTGTGGCGAAATACCAGGAAAACCTGGCCTCCCACCTAACCAAATCCTCGGGGCAATGAATGATATTCCCCTGGGTCCTGACCCAGTGCTCTTGGTGAGGTTCAAGAGAGCGCAGGACTGAGGCTCAGGCCTCAGCGCTGGATTACTCAATGACCTGAACATGCTTCTTGAGTTGGAGCCCTGCACTAATTTACTTTTCATTAAAAATGTGAATATCACCTGCGCTGTGCTCACAAGAGTCCTCTGTGAGCACACTATAAAGCCTTCCCCCAAGAGAGGACCTTTCATGCACACCAACTATGTAAAGAACACTAATAATTAATGTTTTATCAGTGGTGCTTGGTGAAGGGTCAGTATTAAACTTCGGAATGCACTGTATTCCGTAATTCAATTACGTCTTTAATTGATTTTTCCGTACATTTCTGCCATATGTACATTAACTGACAGTCACCACTGATCAGCTACCACTAAATATTGTAGAAACTTAATTTGCTGTAAAGTTGCTTTGCAATGATTTGTATCGTGAAAAAGTGCTATATTAATAAACTTGAATTGAATTGAATTGAACTGTACCTTGTCCTGCACTGTTTGTGCATTGAGCATGAATGATACCTCAGTTATGCGACAGGACTTGCAAAATTGTTAAAACCCGAACAACAATCAGACAAGATTAGCATGAATGTGAAATATGAGGAACACTTTGGAATAATCTTCTACTAGTTCCTTAAAATTGAGCTGAAGTCCCATGCATCAAGTGTTTCTCCATCTGTATGCTCTCCATCTCCCTAAATCAACGTTCCCCTTTATTTAGCATAAAATCATAACCCATGTTTCTTCATAAATTGGTCCTGATAATAAAGTTCTGAACAACAAAGGCAACTCTGTTTTTGTATCAGATTTATTTTCTTTCTTTCTTTTTTTCAAGGGAAACTTGCAGTGGACTGTATTTGTGCAGCCCGTGGTGCAGATATAAAGTGTGATGAGAGGCACAGGAAAGATGAAAAGAAATGATGCTTGACAAAGTTTAAGACTCATCCAGCCTTCTAGAAGGTCATCAGTGAAAGAGGCACAGCATTTTATTCACCATGAAACCGGGACCAAAAGAGAGATACCAGATTATCAGTGGCTCTGTTCCAAAACCTAGTGAGCTGCCTGGTTCTCTGCTGTCTACATACTGTCGGCTCCTGAAATTAAACTTCAAAAGTGCAAGATTTGGAAGAGTCAATTGCCTATCATACGCCAGTGACTAAGCAAATGCTTTGAGTTGGAATTAGCATGTTGCTAAGCTACCAGTTCTCTAAAAGTCACACTTTAATTGGATGGAACTAATTTACTGATACTTTTTAGTCCTAAATGAAGAAATTGTCTCAATGCATCCTTAAAATTTATCCCAAAAAAAAGAGTGTTATTGCTAACTTTACACTCTGTAGAGATACTGTACATATAGTCGTTCTGTGCCATTGACTTACATATATGGAGAGCATATATTGGTAAAGCAGCGATGTGGCTTTGCTAAAAATAATACATTTGGATATTTGTGAACTATTTATGATGCTACTGGTCACTAGTGGTTATTCATGATGATGGTACAAAAGTTGTGCAGAGGTGAGAGGAGATCAGGGCAGCCATATAAGGAGTGTCTTGGTAGGCATTTGAGCAGACACATGGCCCCCTGACTGCCCAGGGAATGGCCCAGCATGCATCACACATTCTGGGATGCCAGTGAGGCAGAACCAGGGTGAGGCACGGGCCAGATGAACGGGAGAGAAAGAAAGAGGATGCAAGGTCTCTTCCAAGCTATCATGATTCAATATAAATCACTATGGAAAACTAGTTTGAAATGTTGGATGAGACCGCATCCGTCGTACTTCAGAACATTTGATTAACTGAATGATAAAAACACTGTTACTTACAGCATGCCGCCTCAAAAATGTGGTTTAGTTATTCTGAGTAACAGAGAGTGGTGATTAATCCAAGCCTGATTGGAAGCATTAAAAGGTTACACAGCAAGTTAAGCATGCATAGCAAATAAACTAGTTAAATTCCCAACTAACAAGGAGCGTTCTCAGAAAGTTCTGGCAAGGTTCTCTCAAAGTTATGAACAAAAGGTTCGTCCAGTAACGTTAGTTCAGGGTTTTCTGGTCTTTAATAATGTTATCAAAACATTAGCACAAAAACATTGTTCGTAGAACGTTTTATTTCTAAAACGTTTTAGTTGGACGTTCATCTAACATTTTTTTATATGTTTCTATTTGTTTCAAAAGTCCAAGGAAGATTCAAAAATAACATCCCCATAATGTTTGCATGTTTCCTTAACGTTCATATAACCAATAAAATATTGTTTTGAAAAAACGTTCAGAGAACATTCAGAAATAACGTTTTTATAACTTAATGAAACGTTAGCCAAATGTTCTTAGAACATATTTTTGTTAACTGGGGAATTATCTGGCCTTTCATAATGTTCTCAGAATGTTAGCACAAAAAAAACATTATTTATATAGTACATACATTGGAAGTTTTATTTCTGAAACGTTTTAGTTGGACGTTCATCATCATAATGTTTTTTAATGTCATACTTGTTCGAACGTTCAGAGAACATTCAAAAGTAACATTCAAATTTTTGCAAAAATATCAAATGGAATGTTCTCTTAACATTCTCACAAAAAAAAAAAAGTTTTTAAAATATTAAAAAAACTGGACAGAGAACATTCAGAAGTAATAACATTTTCATAACTTAACGGGAATGTTAGCAAAACGTTCTTAGAACTTATAACTGGGTTAAAAATGGCTATGTAAGGTAAGCTTATTGAGTTGGCATTTGCACTTAAATAGTTTTCTGTTGTAGCTCGGTTTTGCTTGTAGACACAGTAAAAAGTGTCTGCTAGTGAACCACTTGCATTAAAAATGGGCTTTTGGGCAAATCTTCAGAGTTCAATCTTTAACCAGAGTACTAAGTCATAACAGAGATGTCTTGTCGCAGCGGTTGTACTGCATGAAAGGATCCTGACTGTATCACACATATTTGTCCAAACAGCAGTGGCCTCCTCCTGGCTGTTACGAGCAGGAGCGGCGGTGGGCGTCAGGGGCCTGCTCAATTCTGGGAACTGAGAGTTGTTTGGAGGGTCTCAACAGCTCCCCACTCCCTCTTGGCAGAACATCACAGAGGAACTCATGCAGCTCAAATATTTCTCCGTCAAATGATCTACAAAAACACATCCCACTGCGCACACAAAGGAAAGTATGTGTGCTCGTGTTTGTGAGAAACAGCAAATTATTTCGGTGTTCTCGTAAAAATGTACAGCAAATACGGCAATACTTTCAGAATTAGCGTCATTGTCAATGCACTTGAAAGACTCTAGTCTGGACAGACATTTTAGCATCTGTACAGCAAAAAACAAAACAAAAGAACACAGGTTTAAAAAGAACTGATCTTTGTGGATTTCCATAACAGTAAATACAAGATAATTGCAAATACATAATTAAAAACGTATGTTATGCACAAATTGAGACAATGTACTGTAAATATTCATAACGCAAGATTAATTTCAACACTGATGAAGGCGAACCCTTCAAACACCACACTTACTCTAATTAATTAACTATTGTTTTATGTTTTTTTTCTACCTCTTATTCACCTTCTTAAACAACCAAAATGACAGTTCTAAACTCTCTGCTGCCCCCATCAGCTCTGGAGTGCCAGTGGTTATATTACAGAAGGTTGACCTTTTTTTTTCTTTTTTTTTTCTCATCATTTGTGTTTATTTAAAGGAACAACTCCAATATTTTTTGAAAATAGGCTCATTTCCGACTACCTAGAGTTAAACAGTTGAGTTTTACCGTTTTAGAATCCATTCAGCCGATCTCCAGGTCTGGTGGTAGCTCTTTTAGCTGTAGCTTAGCATAGATCTTTGAATCTGATTAGACCGTTAGCATCTCGCTCAAAAATGACCAAAGAGTTTTGATATTTTTCCTGTTTAAAACTTGACTCTTCTGTAGTTGCATCGTGTACTAAGACCGACGGAAAATAAAAAGTTGTGATTTTCTAGGCCGATATGTCTAGGAACTATACTCTCATTCCGGCGTAATAATCAAGGAGCTTTGCTGCCGTAGCATGGGTGCAGCAGGCGCAATGATATCACGCAGTGCCTTAAAATAGGCTTATTAGAAGTTACCTAGCTGGGACTATTTTGAGGCACTGCGTAATATCATTGCGCCTGCTGCACCCATGGTATGGCAGCAAAGCTTCTTGATTATTTATGCCGGAATGAGTGTATAGTTTTTTTTGAGCGAGATGCTAACGGTCTAATCAGATTCAATGATCTATGCTAAGCTACAGCTAAAAGTGCTACCGCCAGACCCGGAGATCGGCTGAATGGATTCGAAAACGGTAAAACTCAACTGTTTAACTCTAGGGGAGTAGGAAAATGAGCCTATTTTCAAAAAATAGTGGCGTGTTCCTTTAATTCAGACTGCAACTGTGAATTGCAAGACATGGATGATTGTGTGATCTCTCTATAGCAACATAAATACTTGCTTTTTTTATTCTTACTCCAGTAAGAACATGCTTACTGATAATCAACATGGGCAATAATGTCGCTGACATCACAAAATTAAAAAGCATTTCGATTTTATACATTAATAAATATGCAACTAAACTGTGTAAATTAGTGACAAGTATGTAAGTTAATAGAAAGCATTGGGAAATAAAATGCAAATGTATTAGTAATCAAGTATTAATTATATATATTATGCATGAATTTAAAGTAATGAAATATACTTGTTAAAAAAAGACTATGCCTTCAAAACAGATGACAGAATTACAGACAAATACAGTAAAGACAAAATACACATCTCCAAGAACATAACAAAGTGTGTGTTAGTCATAATTTTGTCAAATGCAGTCTATGTTGCATATAGCTTCCCATTTTGTGTAATCTATGTGTTACCAATATGCATTTAGTAATGAAAGAAGTACATTATTTGAAAAACATTTGATTAATGATAATAATAAGATTAATTTACATAGCGCCTTGCCATAGCTCAAGAGACTTTACAACTGAGATACAACAATCAAAAGGTAGACAAATAGAATAATACAAGAATAATACTTAGACAAAAGAAGGGCATTGCAATGAAACAAATTAGTGATCGGCAACAGATACAACACAGAAACAAATAAAGATTGCCATTCATTTATAAACTTTAATATTAGGAAATTCTGCTAGTAATGTTAGGACGTTTGTATCACAAGAATCAGAAAGCAGAAGCTGTGTGACCGTCATATAGTGTAATTCTCATCTGTCTTTCCCTTACCAAAAAGAAGTAGATTAAAGTTTATTTTAGTACGTATACTTAAGTAAAGTTCAAGTATATTTTTAAGTATACTTTATGTAGCAAGTATACAAATATCAGTGTACTAGTAGTATACTTGTAAGTGTACTATTTCAATACTCCTTGGGACTAAATTGGCCCACTTTCTAGTATATAAAAGTATACTTTAAGTATAACAGTAGTAAACTTTAAGTACACAACTAGTTTACAACAATATTTTAGCTTGTACTGCAACTATACTAAAAGTGAACTTATATGTATACTGATAGTTTTCTAATGAAATACAGTATTTGTAGTAGCATTTTTAGTACACTTTGAAGTATAGTCTCAGTAAACTACTAGTTTAGTAGTTTTAAACTGCAAGTATACTCGTAAGTTTTCTTTAAGTGAACTTTACATCATACTTTAAGTATACTACTATGTCCCTAATTAGGTTTTAATTTGTATATATTTTGTTACATGAATATCTGAACATACAAAACATCAAAAGAACAGCTTGTAAACAGAAACATTTTATTCTAGCTTCATGCATTATTTTTTTAAACACTTTAATGTGGGTAAGTTTCATAAATAAAAAAAAAAGAAATAAACAACATTTTGAACAAAAAAATGAAAAAAGACTATTAATTGGATTCAGAACGATAATCAAAACGTAGATAGAGTCGATCAACACCCCAAAGCTTGACAGTCAGTATTACCTCTTCATTGGTCGACATTACATCAACGTTACACAGTTTTGATGCTGTTTTATGTCTGATGATCGTGTTAGAATACATGTGGAAGCATCTGTTGTTTCGGTTTCTTCTTCACTTGTGTTTTTTTTGGGAAATTCTGTACAGAAGATGTGTAATAACGGCCCCTACCATATAACAATGAAAACACAGATTCTAGGAACACAAGCATAGCTCAAATATATTTAGACTTTTCTAAGCTTAGGCTATAAGTCAAGTATACTTAAATGTCATTTTAAGTATCTTTCTGAAAAGTACAGAAAGCCCATTTCTGATAAGTACATAAAAAGTAGGCTAAAAGTATACTTTCCTATTTTTTTTGTTTAAAAGAAGTATACTAATAGCACACTTGAATAAACTTATTTTTCGTAAGGGTTGACTCATGTGACTCTCTGTGTCTCTCTGTGCTCCTCGCAGGAGTCTGATCTCTGGGAACCGCAGCCTGTTCAAACATATCCTCATTTCATGCATAAACAATACAGTAGAGGGGAACAGCATTAGAGAAGACCCTCTTCATATTGCTTTCTGGTGGCTGATGCACCCACAAATCAGACACAAAGACTTCTTTATGAGAACAGGGAACCCAGCGAGATAAAAGTGCAGCGTACAGCTGAGACAGATTATTAAGCCGCAGGACTTCGAGCAGGTGTTTTCGGCGCTGGGTTTAGGTTAGCTGTGACAGCACTCCCAGCACAGCGGCTCACAGGGGGCCATTGTTTTTAGCGGCTAATATTAACATTTTTCTCCACGAGGCTCTTCTCAGAGAGAGAGACTGTGAGCGTGTTTCGGGCTTCGTCCAGCGCTCTGAAGGCTTTTAGTCTAGCCGTGTGTGGACATAACGCAGGGACGATGGATTTAGCCACAAGAACATTACGTGAAGTCAACCAGGCCGGAGTGGCGGGCATTTTTGTCATTACGGTGTGGGCGGTGAAAACAAAACAGCGAGGGATGTTGAGGGAAAGCAGTCTAGAGAGAAATGAGCACATTTATTTTTAGAGCGCTGCTTAGAGTCGATGGTCTTACTACATGCTAGATGCTAGTCATGAAAGCGTATGCATGTTGTTTCATGTTTGTGTGACGTTCTTTACATTTTATGTTTATCATACACATTATATACACTACATGTCACTTTGGAATAATTAAGATTTTTTATGTTTTTGAAAGGAGTCTCTTCTGCTCATCAAGACTGCATTTATTTGATCAAAACATACAGAAAAATAGGAATATTGTGAAAAAATATTACAATTTAAAATAACTATTTTCTATTTGAATATATTGCAAAATGTAATTTATTTATGTGATGCACAGCTGAATTTTCATCATCATTACTCCAATCTTCGGTGTAATTTAAAAAGATCTCTATTTCAAATAAATAGTCTTTCTATGCATCAAAGAATCATAAAAAAATGTTTCCACAAACATCAACGAGCAAAACTGTTCAACATTAATAATAAGATGAACCAATAATAACTAATATTAATGAAACACCAAAACAGCATATTATACTGATTTCTGAAGATCATGTGACACTGAAGACTGGAGTAATGATGCTGAAAATACAGCTGCGCATCACAGAAATACATTACAGCTTAACACATATTCACATAGAAAATTAATATTTGAAATTGGAATAATATTTCACAATATTACTGTTTTACTGTGTTTTTCATCAAATAAATGCAGCTTTAGTGAACAGAAGAGATTTCTTTCAAAATAAATAAATAATAATTATTCCAAAAATCTGAAATTTTAGCCAAAATAATAATAATGTACTCCCACACGCAAACCTTTCAGTGTTTTTACATTTGTATTATTTTGAATATTTATTGAGCCATTTTAATCAACCATCTTGTGCCAGATTTCAGGCAGAATGTGTAACTTAAGTGTACAAACACTTTTTGAGCTCACTGGAAAGTCTCAGTCAGTGTCTGTCTCACTTTCACTAATGTTGACTTTAAAAGGAGAAAGTGATATGCTTGCCTGCAAATAATATGCAAGCGGCCAAATGACCATCAGGTTACAGCAGGAGGTGATGAAGGCCGCACATTTAGGTGCACTGACACAAATAATCCATCCTCAGCATGCAAACACCCCCATGCTAATTATTTGTTTCATTGAGCCTCGTCAGACGTCATCAGCGGTCCTGAATGTCTCATCATGCAGAAGCTGAATCCACAAGACTGCAGCTGCTTAACGTCCAGATCTCCATCAGTGGAAGGTGTCTCACGCTCCTGTCACACAGACACAACACAGACCCCGTCGGTCGCTGAAGAGCTGCAACTCTATTTCATATACATCACCGATCTGTTTGCAAGTGGCCATGATTTGTAAGGACTTGACCCGTTCTGATTTAAGGAATACTGGATGAACAGTACACAAGAAGCTGTGTTTTAAAATGAAAGACAAGTCAAACCTCACAGAATAACTGTGTCTGATGCAGTTGTACAGATGCTGCTGATGCTGATGGTGAGGTTCACGGCGGCTCTCACATGAAACATGTTCAGGCTGCTGTTTAACACTCCACTGAGTTTCTACAAACTGAGATACAAACTGACACAATACATCAGAGAGCTGCATGTGGCAAGCACTGATCATAAAGCGCTACTTTCAGCGCGTCTCAAACAAACTCAGCACACAGTAATACAGTACTGATTCATTTAAAACAGCATCTTGTTTAACATGTATTATATTGTCACTTATTTAAATTAATTCAAATGTTGACAGATTGTAACATTTTATGGTAAAATGTAACTGTTATTATGCGTTATTCTGGATGGTTTTGCTACACTCTTAAAAATAAATGTTTTTTTTGTTTGTTTTTGGTAGATGGTTGCATGAAGAACCTTTAACATTCACGCAACCTTTTTATTTCACAAAAGGTTCTTTATTGTTGATAAAGGTTCTTCAAATGTTTAAAAGTTTTTTTTTTTCATCCTCAAGTGTCTGGGACTTGTGATAATGATATCACTTTCCAGAACACGTGTTTATTTTATTTTTTTTAATAATAATTATTATATTGAAAATTTGTTTCTTTATAACATTATCATTGTCATACTTATTAAAAGGTGCTTCAGGGCTGTGCAGATGCTTGAAATTAATGTTTTTAAGTATTTAATGCTCACCAAGGCTGAATTTATTTAATCAAAAACACAGTAAAAAAAACTGTAAAATTGTGAAATATTAATACAATTTAAAACAGCTGTTTTCTATGTGAATATCTGTTAAATTGTAATTTATTCCTGTGATCAAAGCTTATTTTTAGCATCATTACTCCAGTCTCAGTGTCACATGATCTTCAGAAATTTGCTGCTCAAGAAACATTTCATAATATTATAAAGAATTGTCAATTATTTTCTGTGGAAAATTTAATACTTATTTGTTCAGTAAAATCTATTATCACATTATTAAGTAGTTACTTTTCCTCTGATCAATTCCAATTGTCTTTGACCTGAATAAAACTATATTTTATTATTATTATTATTATTATTATTATTAGTATTTTAAATAATAAAGGGGGGGGGGGGGGGGGTGTAGGTGGGTGTTCTGGCTAGAACACTACGTAAAACGTGGTATAAAATTACTTTAGTAAGCATTCAGAAGAATAATTAGAATTACTGTTTGTAATTTTGAATTACGTAGAGGACTGAATTCATGCACTGCTTGTGAATTTCATATATCTGAAGTAAAACAATACAAAGAAACAGAAGTGCACATAGAAGGCCTCGTCAAAATGGATGTGTTTGTGTGAACCTCTGAACTCATCTTCTCGGGCGTCCAGCCGTTCGCAGTGTCATCTGAAGCTGTTTCTTTCTGTTTCAGGCCTCCTGCACACAAAGCCTTTTCTCTTAATCTATGAAAATTCAGCCGCTCACCTTTAACCCCTCTGCCAGATCCAAACCAGACGCGGGTTTCATCCAAATGACCAGCACTTGAAGCGGTGACCTCCATCAGGTGACTGGTCTGCTCCTAATTAAAGCGGAGGGCATAACCTCTGCAGGGTTAAAGCAGCTTCAGCCTGCAGCACCGCTCACATTATTACAGCCAGCAGGGTCCCGCCACAAAACACAGGCGCTTCTTCAGGCAGCAGCTGCTCAATCTGCTTCTAATGGTGCCCAAAATTACAACAACATGCAGCGTGAGCGCTTTTGAGATTCATGTGAGGTGAAAGCCGTAATTGTAGCCGGTTTGGCATCTATAAAGAGTTAAGTTGATAATAAGGTGAATAATCTTGTCAGGCAACGTTTTGGATCAGAGGCACGAACACTTTACGTGACTTAACACTGGTTGCAACGCTGAGGGACAAGAGCACAAACACACACACACACACACACAAACACTCAACACAAACACACACACACACAACACACACACACACACACACTCCACACACACACACACACACACACACACACACACACTCTCACACACACACACACACACACATTCACACACTCCCACACACACACACACACTCCACTCACACTCCACACAACAAAACACTCTCACACCCACACTCACTCACACACACTCAATACATCACACACCCCACACACCACGCACACAGCACTCTCTCACACACACAACACACACTCTCTCTCTCACACACACACGCAGTCACACACACTCTCTCTCTCATACACTCGCACACACACACACTCTCTCTCTCACCCACACACACACAAACACACACAAAACACACACACACACAACACACACACACACTCTCACACACCACACACACACTACAACACACACACATAACACACACACACCAAACTCACTCACCACTACTCACTCACACTCACACACTCACTCACATACAAACACAAACACACACACACACTCTCAACACACACACACCCACTCACACACACCCACACACACACACACACACACACACACACACTCACTCACTTCACACACACACACACACACACTTACCTCAAAAAAAACTCACTACTAACGCACTCTCACACACACACACACCAACACACACAAACACACACACACTCACTCACAAACACAAACACCCATGAACACACACACACACACACACACCCACTCATCACTCACTCACCTCAATAACTCACTATTAAATTGAAACTATAATTTAAAATAATAATAATAAGTAACACTTTAATCAGTTCATTGTATTTTGGGTTCTGTCTTCCTTGTTTGTCATTTGACCTAGTTTCTCTGTCTGTTTAATTACTCATTCCACTCACCTGTCGTTTAGTTAATTATCTCATTAGTTTCTGTGCATATGTAAGCTCTTCAGTTTCAGTCTGGTATTCTTAGTGTTAGTGTTTATGTGTAACACGCTGGTTAGTTTGTTCATCGTCCAGTGTATTTACCGTGTGCTTAGTGAGTTAAGATGTTTTGTTATGGGAACTTTTTTGGATTACTTTTATGATCTTCTTTGGACCGAAATGTGAAGAAGAATAATCTTTTTTTTTTTAATTCCTGGTACTTTAGTGTTACAGAAGGGATGTTTTAACAGATTCAATTAACTTCTGGGTATAGTTTTGTGTAAAGTTAAAAAGTTATATTGTAAATCTTCACATGAGCTTTACACTGGGATCTAAAATAACGTCCATTTTGAACAACTTTAATTAATCTGCTGTTAATTCAATAAAATGGTAAAACTTTACAATACGGTTTTATTTGTTAACATTATTTAATGCATTAACTAACATTGAGCAATATATTTTTTTACAGCATTTATTAACCTTTGTTAATGAAAGTTAGTAAAAAGTTAATGTTAGTTCACAGTACAACTTTTTATCAACTTTTCAATTTAAAAATGCATCATTAAATGTTAAAGGGGACATCGGATGCCCATTTTCCACAAGTTGGTATGATTTTTTTTTTTTAGGATCTTCATGATACGTCTGAAAAATGCTTTGGTTAAAATTCTTCAATGGTCGTGTAAAACAACACCCTTTGTACCTTGTCAAAAACAGCTCTATTCACAGTGAGCCGTTTCGGTGTATGTCTCTTTAAATGCTAATGAGCTCTGCTCACCCCGCCCCCAGGGGCGTGCTTGACTCCATATATGGTTCAGAGGTGGTCTTATTCCAATAGCTAGCTATCTATGTAGAAAACCGGCTGCAAACTGAAACTGATGTTTTCTTTTCAGCTTTTCTGAGCTGGCAGATACGCCAGAAACCAAACTAAATGCAAGCAAAGCTGAAAAAGTGAAAATGTGTCCCTTTTAAGATTAACATTAACTAAGATTAACCTAATAAATGCTGTAGAAGTAGTGTAAAGTATACATATGAAATGTAAAAAAAGATATAGTGAGTTTTTGTTTTGAGTAGAAAACAAGATGTTTCCTGTTTAAAGTGGTAATTACATGCAAGGACATACAGTATGCACATATGTAACATAAAATGTGTTTTTAACTTTTGCTTTATGTTGCGCATGCGTTCTCTTGTTAACGTGTAACCAATATCTATTTAGGTTATGTCTAAACAGCAGGCTGTGACTGCAGACGTGTGATTGTAGCTGGCGTGTGTGATTGAGCTGAGCTGATGTACGGTGAGCAGGTCTGTGTGTGGAGCTCCGTCTCTGTCCCACACACGTGTGCCGGGGATTGTGGGATGGCTCCCGCAGGCCGCTAGACCACACGTGTGGAGAGCATGAACCCAGAGAGAGAAAGAGAGAGGAATGAAGGAAAGCCTGATGTTTTTGCTCCCTCAAAGGCAGCGTCGCAGGAAGTGCAGGAGCAGCTTGTTTTTGTTGATTCTTATAAGTAATGTATTATTTATTTATACCTTTATTTATTACAAAAACAAACAAACAAGTTAAATAATGACAGCTATTAGTTATCATTCAATCATTATTATCAAGTATTGTTGTCACCATGGTCACTATTAACACTATACCATCATCTTTGACTCTTTAATTACATATTGTTATGAAACCTATTATATGATATTTTGTGTAAATGTTTATTTTGTTCCTGGCTGATGCAGATTAAGGGGATTAATATAGATCATATTTCAGTAATTTGTCTGACTGGCCCACTAGAGGGCTTCGACAGATATATTCAGGTCCAGCATGATATTCTCTCTCCAGGATGACAAATAATCAAATAATCTGTCAATAATTTCTGTGCTTGCTTTCAATAAAATGTGCATCTGGTGGAGAAAAAAAGAGAGAGAGAGAGATATTGTGATCTATTTTTAATGTCAGCTACCCATTAAAATAATTTAAATCAATGAATGAATGATAATCTGGACAATGCTAAATATGTGTCTTAATCAGTGAAGCTCAATAAAATCTATATTTTGGAAATGAAAGTCATTTTTAACCTTCATATACCAAAACATATTTTAAAATAGCCTCCATTCAAGCTAGATGCAAATGTGAATGGAATAGCCTACTAAAGATCATCACTAGATTTAATAATGTATATATACGGTATATATTGCTGCATGGGTATGCATATATGTGCATTACAATTTAGTTATAATCCTGTGAATTATTATTTGACAGAAATGTTATTTGTTTATTTACTATTGTAAGTGATTAATACCTTATCCTGCAACTTACCAAAAAAGTCATCGTATTGCAGCAATCTTCTGTGCTTGCCTATTTGCTTCTGTAAATACTCTTAAGGACAAGCAAAGTCACACAGTTTTGTAATTGCGTATGAGTGTTACAGGAGGCGGTTTATTAAGCTCAGTAATGTGCCGAGAGGAGCTGCTGAAACCTGAGTCTCTGCCTGCACTCCTGCCTCTCTCTCTGGGACTCTTGGCCTCGGCCCGAACTTAATTGTGTCCCGATATAAACAGCAGGGTTAGTGTGAGATCACAGCAGCAGCTGGGACTGAGACGGGATTTAACCGTCACACTCAAATATTAAAGATATCAAAAACTCATGATGAGCGATGTGTGAGATCAGAGCGGTGCAGGGACTTTGATGTAACATATCATACAATTATATATAAGAATTCTAGAAATGCAGTAGAAAAAACCTTGGTGGTAAAAATGAAAAGACAGAAATGAAGCTTACCTGTTGACAACAAATCTATATGTTTTATCACACTGAAAAAAAACACTGAAAACAATGATATGCTACATAGTAACATCTAAGTTAACCCGTTTTATTATAGTGAAAAATAGGCAACACTTTATTTTAGTGTTCTTGTTACATATACTTACTATAGTAATAACACTAAATTATGCATAATTGCATGCAATAACCCTAACCCTACCCCTATAGTAAGTACATGTTTTTAATTGGTATTACTCAGTACTTAAATGTATAAATACACTGTTATTATTTGATACAGCTGAATGAACCGAATTACATTAATGTATACCAACAAAACTCATGTGTAAAACCAGATAGAAATAGCTCTTTAAGGCAACAATTGCAGTGCAGTTTTTGATTTGAAAAAGGAAATTATGTTATTAATCATGCATTAACATACCCTCAAAAAGGATTTGGACCGTTAAGCCAAACATTGAAAACAAAAATACCAAATCAAATGTTGTTAAGAGATGAACACTTTATTCTGACTAAAGATAGACATGCTACTAACTAACTAACACTGGGATGAAGCACTGGGGGTCTAAAAAAAAGGATGCATTTGACTGCTCATGTATATTAAAAAACATGTAGAAAAAAATGACTGCCTAACCAAATAATCAACTAGAGTCTAGAAAACATAACATATTCTCCAAACTCACAAACATGCACTTTTGTTTGAGACGCAATGAGTTCGTTCAACAGCATCATTGAGTTTGATCTCATGCTAAAACAGTCACTGAACATCACTGTATTATATCATTTAAATACAAAACAGATTGTAGTAGTTTAAGCATTACAAATATTGAAAGGCAAACAAACAGTTCGAAATGAGACGTTTGACTTGGTAAAGCAATGATGAAGTTCATAACTGAAAACTAGAAAAGCTACTAACTAACACATTTTTATTTATTTTTCTGAAGATTGGCAGGAGATCAATTATTTCAAAACAGTTGTTTATTCTCCTTCAAAAAGTAGTACTTTTTTTGTCACATTTTGTGTTCACTGCTGAGATGTAGCATGTCAAAAAGTCCAAAAACATATCTTGTGAATTTGACAGTTCATATAGATAAAAAAAAGGCCAAACATTGCATGCATAAGCAAATTCTCAAATGTTAACTACAGTCGTGAAGCTAGAGCTTCAAAGCCGTTTCTCCACACTCACTAACATTTGCTTTTGTTTGAGACACTTCGAGTTACAGTATCTTTGAATGTCATACTAAAACATTCCTTGAGCATCATGCTTTAACATAGTTCAGGGTAATTATAAAATGGCAAGCATTACAAATATTCAAAGGCAAACAAACAGTTTGAAACGAGACCTTTGACTTGGTAAAGCAGTGATGAACTTCACTCCATAAAAAAATTAAATAATTAAAAAAAAAATCACTGGGATAATAAAATCAAGAGTATTGCTCCATGTGGGAGTTTATTAAAAATTTGTTTTTTTTTTGTCCAGTTATTCTTTGTCTTATTAATCCTGTTAGTCTTGTTTTTGATCTTGTGTTGCTTCAACACTAAAAGCCTGTTAACCCTTCTTTTGCCATTGGCCATAATGATATACACATTACATGCAATAAATGCCACACTGTTTTGTGATTAACAATAACTGTTGTTTCATATTTGTGTTCTGATTCATTTGAACCGTATTTACTGAGTCAGTTATGCTCATTCTCCTTTGCTGTTTCAGCGGTGTGTATGTTATGACGTTTTTATGAACCAGCATTTTCTAATATTTAGCCCCTCAGTCATACTCTTCTCTGTGACAGAGTCCAGTATAAGGCCTCTTAGATCTACTTTTCTCCTAAAACACTCATTAAAAACCAGCACAACACTTATTGTGAAACACGTTGTATGCATAGAAGAGGAATGGATTTGCTGCAATGGATGTGCGAACAGGCTCCTTATCGACTGTCCCAGCTACAACAGAAATTAATTTGTGACACATACCTGAAATAAAACTGTTGTTCTAAGATGTACACTGTTCATTACCTACAAACAGAATAATAATAAAAGATGTGAGATATTATGAAATACCAAAACGGATTCAAACAAACCGGGACGAGGACAGCTGTGTCCCAAACTTCTTGAACATTTCTTTATGAAAAAATTTGTTATAATTATAGTAGTATATAGTTTATTATTATTATTTTATAATAACCATTTAAATAAATATTTTGAGTCATTGTACCATAAGGATGCATAAGAATTGATTGATCGATTGATTGATTGATTGATTGATTGATCTTGGTGTGTAACATACAGATGGTGGGGGGGGTTTTTTTTGTTTTTGGTTACTGCGTTTTAAAATGAACAGGAAAAACATAACAAAAACATAAAAATAAAAAAAAATCTTGTTAAATGTATACACACATGCTTCAAAACCGAGATTCTGTTGTCTTTCTTTCTTTCTTTCCTTCTTTCCTTCTTTCTTTTCTTTCAATTCAGAGGAGAGAAAGCTGTGGGGAGAGATGAGAGAGACAATAAGCCAGATTCGACTTCACGCATATGAGTGCTGTTATAAATGCTGAAATATTATGTTTTCACTTAAATTAACCATTTAAAATGTTCTTCATGTGGTGACATCGATAAATTACCTTGTTTTATTTGAGTCAAATGAATAAAGCTGAACTGAATCAACCTGAACTAAACCAATAAACGCTGTTCAGATTAGGTAGAAGTTGTTGAACTGAAGGTTAATGTGAACTTATCACAGTCAAGACAGTTTGAAATCCATTTCACATTTACTAATTCAGTACATGGCAAAACAGCTTTAGGCTTACAGTACATCAGTGTTTTGGTGCAGAGCATCTGTGGGAACCGATAAAGAGAAGTGAACGTCATCCGGTGACATACATCGACCCTGCCGTCTCAATGTTCCCGGCTCGTTTCCAACCGTCAGGGCAAAGACGGTTCCCAGGGAAGAAGTGAATATTTCACGTGGCCCGCAGCTTCAGTCGCTTTGCCCCTTCAGACTGGCTGCGATTTATTCAATTGGGCGACTGCCAGAGTGTAAAATGCCCAATTTCAGCAGGAGCTATTTAAACTCATTCTGCTCATTCCCTGCTCGTCTCGACCTGATGTCACTCCTAACGTCTAAACGATGCCTGACATCTACTCTGATCATGTCACTCGTTAGCAGTAGACGTTCAGTCCCACAGTCTGGATCCGCGCTAGACGTCACGGAGTCGAGCTTGAAGATAGCTGTAGATTTCACTTGTGATTGAAGGAAGCTTTGACTGTCTGGTTTGTGGATTTCGTGTTATTCATGAATAAGCAGAGAAGAGAATGGTAGGAACAGTACTGATGTCTGACAGCTCTCAAACATCTCTGAATATCTTCAATCAGCTCTTGCTTTCGAGCTTAGTTGGAGAACAGGCTCCTCAATTTCTACTAAAGAGACAAGTTTGTAGGGCATCAACGAAGTGTGTAGGAAAGTAGTAATCAAACACATTCTCATCCATTTATATCCACCTTTATCTTCATATTTACTGTCATCAAGCAATCTGTCAGATCACGTACTACTCAGTCATAAACCTCAAGTTCAGAGCCCAGTCATGCACTTCCAGAGAAAATCTTTCCTGCGTCGCTCCAGAAGCTCTTTCACCCTCTGCTCGACTGAGTACAGGCATGTAATAATATCCTGACAAAGGACACTTACTGGAAATTACCGCTGGGAAAATAATTTTCCTTAACGGCAATAACCGTCTTATTTAATACTGTGCAGGAAGAAAGAAAAAAATAGGATTTTTAATGTATTGAAAAATATATTAAAAATGCAATTCATTAAAATGATGATAGGAACATGTCACTTTTATATTATGGTTTCAATTTTTCACTTATTTATTTTATTTTTTTTAATTTTTGCATGCAGCATAAAGTGACAATGCCAAGACTACACAAAATCCCATTATTTTATTATTATTTTATGGTTCGATTTTTGGACATCAGACTCCTTATTTATCGTTGGCCATTTAACCACCACCATTATAAAGGCAAAAGTAATCTGGCCAATCAGCAGGTAAGGACGGCCTTCACCAGCACAGTCTGCCAGTTCCCATGATGCATTGCTCAGCATCTTCACACAGATACACGGTTATGATGCTTTTAATTACCTTACTTTTATAAAAATGTTAAAATTTTTGCCTAATTGTCCATGCCTTTAATTGGTTAAAGGCATTAAAATATGCCTAAAACATGTTGAGTGTTTAATTAAAGTGAACATGGAACAGAATTTACTTCCATATATTATATATTATTATATATATATACAAACCGCACACACACCACACACATATATATACATATATACAGTACAGTTGGAGAACAGAGGGACGCTGATGTCAGCTGAAGAGAAAAGTAAATTCAGAAAAAGTATTAATTTATTTATTTTGCAATAAGTTATTGGTCTGCAAGTCAATAACCTATTACAATAATTTGCTTCTAATATTGCTAAAATGTATGTACTTGTTACAATTTGCAGATGTAATTTAGTGTTAAAAATATGGTTACCTGAGCTAATTGTGCTATGAAGCCCTGGCGGACCCCCCCCCCCAACCCCCCCCCCAACCCAACCCCCACCCCCCACGGTGTGATTAGTGAGCAGATGTTCAGTGTGTCTGACTCCACTTCAGAGCCTTAAACAAATGTTAGCAGCTATCAGAGATGCTTTGAAACAATTCTTCACTGTCCTTATCCCCTCTCTTTCTGCCTCTCTCTATCAAGCACTTTAAGTGGTTATACTTGTTGCAAGTTCCCTCTGTGCTGAGCTCCACAGGAACATCTCCTTTCTGCCTTCACTTTATAGAGCCGTGAGAGCTGTGTTTGTGATGTTTGAGTTGGGAGAGTGAGTTTTGAAAGCATCTTATTCTTTATTTTTGTTAGTTCCACTAGGTGATGCTTAAAGGATTGAAAGAAAAAGCGCAACGGAAGGAAGGCCGATCTAAGTATTAGTTCTTAGTCTTACTAAAGCCACAGAAACAAACTTGTTACTGCAAAATGCAAGTCCGATAGCGAAGGGTACATGCGATGGTCACTTCAAAGAGTAGTTTTATCGTTTATGGTCATGTGACCTGAATGGTGTCTCCTCGCGGTCGATATGGCGGGAGAGTTACAGTGGACGTATAAACCGAATAATGCTATAATAAATTACACATATTTTTCCTCATGCATTTCATATAAAGTTTAAATACGTTTCATATTTAAATTTTATATGTTTCTTCATGTGTGTGTAATTTTGGGTGTCGATTTCAAATAAAAACAGCTATTAATAATAGAATGGTTGATCTGGTTGTGATGTTTACTCTTATCAAAATTCAGTATAGTTTCTTATTTTGATATCTTAAAATATCTGCAGAATACTAGCAATATTACCAAACTGCATCGAGTAAAATGTTTTAGATTTGAATGATGGTTCACTCAGTAGAGGAACTTCTTAACTAGTCGCTTAAAGGCAGTAGCTTAACTCTCCCCATGACGTGCAGCTAAATATTCACAGGGTGCAAGAGTTAAACAGCTGAAGGTAATGGGTTAACATCTGCTGTGTGTCGTGTGAGCGTGCTGTGGGTTTCTCAGCTGTTCAGCTGCCTGAAGTGCAGATCAAAACATTTTAGTTGAGTTATCAAAACAGAGGTGCTCTTATCAGGAGTGTCAGTGAAGAGATATGGGCCTCCAGTTTGAGGAGGAGCGGCCCTTCTCTCCGTCACACCCTGGGCTCCTCTGTTTCCCAGATTTGCAGTCCGTCGTGTGTGAGCTCCATCAGATCTGTGAACTCCCAGTCAGATGTTCAGGCTTTGAAGCAGTCCGTTTGGTGCAGTGAATCCATAAATCCGACACATTTACGTTGGAGGGCTCAAGCCTCTTTACACGGAAGGCTAAATGCTGAACCTTGCCATGACGGAATGCATCACATCTACACATTTACAAAGATGTGTGACTCTTTTACAATGTTAAAGCTGCGGGAAATCCGTAAAAAAAGGCTATGATGGCTTTAAATATTGAATGCATTTTATAATACGATAAAAACAACTTCTGTTAATATATTACCTTATATTTTATGAACCTGCATGTCTGTTAAAAGTATTGCAGTTTTAGAAAAATGATAATATTGTACATCGCAGAAATAAACCAATATGGTTAAACTTTCAATGTCAAATGATTTTTCGAAGTTCCAAAGGTACTGGAGTATGTTTTACAAGAAAATACTATTTCAGTTTTTCGACTTAAAAAATGTCACATTTAATTCAGTTACTTGCCATTTCTTTGTAATTCTTTGTGAAATTTACTAATAATTGTCTTTTCAGTGTAGAGTCACTTTTCACCCTCCAGCAAATTCATGGTTAAAATCAAGTTCCATCTTGCTTTTTCTTGTTTAAAATCCTGTTTTAATTAGAAATATGTCACATTAAGAAAATTAAATGGGATTAATTTTGTCTTTGCATTTTATGTTTTTATTATTATTATTATTATTTTTTATTGGGTGCGTGGGTGGCACTTACAAAGTGCTAGTTCCTTGGTTGGCCTCTAAAGCAAGTTCAATTCCTCTCCAAAAGAAGATTAATGTTCGGTTTAAAAAGAGATAGTTCAGCCAAAAATGGGAACTTACTGTTATATTTACTCAACCTTAAAACCTGTGTGAGTTTCTTTCTTCTGTTGAACACTAAATAAGTTATTTTGAAGAATGTTGGTAACCAAAACTGGTATGGTAGCCATTGACTTACATTGCATTTTTTCCGTACTATCTTTTGTGAATTGGTGGCTAATTTGAATGCATTTGCTGTAATTTAATTATTCAAACATGATTCACTTTTGTTGCTCAATAAGATGTGCATTGAGTAGCTATACCCTCTCATAATTTCTAAGTGCATTGAAGACTTGCGTTCACCTTCTGAAGCAGTTTTCACATCTCGTAGTTCTTATAAATGCAGCCAGTGTGCTGGAAATAAAATGCATCAGCGGTTTAATTAGTGTGGAGGGAAGCAAACACAGGTGTGGATGCCTGACTGCGTGCTGTGGCACCTCGAGAAAAAGACCCGGTCTGTTCTTCCCACCAAACCCGCGGGGAAGCGCAGGCCGCGGACAGACATTGAAGTCCAAGAGCCACCGGAGATCTGGCTAGTGGCGGCATAGAAATAAGCCCTGTTTTGTAGGGTGAAAATGTAAGTTCCCACATCAAGCGATCTCAACTGTGAGATCAGAAGCCACTGGGTTTCAGGCATGTATGCACCGTTCTGGGAGGTGGGATAACAGAAAGTAGTTATTTCCCAACTCCCTGCAGTTTTGCGAGTAGAAATGAGCACCTGAGGTCATGCAGATATTCCTGAATAAGCTAAATGATGTTTCCTGTTCCAATATGCATTAATAGTCTAGTCCCGTCCCTGAAACCGCACACTTCCACCCAGCTGTATATCCAGCGTACTGTACCCTCCTTGTTCATAATACAATTGCAAAGGGACTGCTAAAGGGTACAGGGTCAAAGCATTAAAACTACATTAAGAATCCAAGTGTGACCCAGGAGAGCTTTATATAGCAGCTCAGGATCTAGAAGGTTAAGAAACAGCAGTACGTCCTTCTCGTGGACAATAAGCGCTCTGTTTTTGGGCTGTGGAGCTCTGCTGTGGGTAAAGGCCAGATCAGGTGGCTGTGACGCTGCAGCGCTGCCATGTTCCTTCCATCTGTTTTTTCCATCTCCGCACGTTCTTCAGATGCTTCTACCTTTGTCCATTCAGGGAGCAGGTTTGGGTTTCAGGCAGTGGCTTCTGCAAGACTGAGAAGTGATCGACTGGCTTGTGATTGAGCAAATGAAAAGACTTTGTGTGCCACTTTGTGTTTTCTCTTTGTTTTTCCTTTTTCCGTTTTGTATTTTCATTTGCTGTGTTCTATTTTTTATTAATTTACTCTACTCTACTAAAAGAGAAAGTAGTGTTTTTTTGTAAATACATATTGTTGTGGAACCATAGTGCAGTTGAGTAGTCAGGCAGTGGGTGTGGGTGTGTGTGTGTGGTGTGTGAGTGTGAGAGAGAGAGTGAGAGTGTGAGTGTGAGTGTGAGTGTGAGTTTGTGTGGGGTGTGGGTGTGGGTGTGTGTGTGATTGTGTTGTGTGTGTGTGGGTGTGTGTGTGGGGGTGTGTGTTAAATTTCGGATCCATTTCTGCCGTCTAGGCCCTAAATAAACAAACAAAAAAACTAAAGAAAATAGATAATACATGCATGCATGCATTACATTAAATATTTATTAGGCTATAAGACAGTTAAATAATTGTGACAAAGAATTGTTGTAACGTACTTCTTAATTGTTTCATAATTAAGCAATTTAAGAATTTACAAAAACATACTACGGAATATATAGCATAAGCAACAAAATTGTTACAGATTTGTTTAGATGCTTGTTACTTTATGACACCCTTTGAGGATATAGGTAAATACACTGTCTATATATATATAGCGAGAGAGCGAGAGAGTGTGTGAGAGAGAGAGAGGAGAGAGAGAGAGATAGAGAATTTGGAGTGATTTTACAAGAAAATACTATTTCAGTCTTTCTGCTTCAAAAAATATTATATTTAATCCAATGTGTTGCTTGCTTTTTCTTTGTAATTATTTGTGAAATTACTAGCAATTCTGAGTGAAAATTATTTCTACACCAATTTTTTTTATATACGGTATAAGAAAATAATATATAAATGACAAAATTTCCAATACTTTTTACATTTCACACATTGCACTCTTTGTAAAAAAAAAAAACATCTAATCAAAATAGAGATTTTAGGTAACAATAGAAAAAAAAATAGTGGCTGTAATTATTTGCGGTTCATTCCTTACAATGTAAATGGAAAGTCAAGCATGTCGTGATGCTCAGTGTTCTGTACAGTGTGTTCTTGTTCTACTGTACATGTCAGAAAATCTAGTAGGCTCTTTTTCTATGAAATAATGAAGACTGCAGAGAGTGTATGTTAGAATGCTTTTCCAAAAATAGCCACTGACAAAGCAAACAATTCACCCCCATTAAAACACGTACAGTTCAGTACAGCATAAGAGCAAGAGAGAATGTAGCTCTGTCAGAGGAATTTGCACAGAAGAAGAAAAAGAAAACCATATTATTGCAGATTACAGTTTCTCAGGTTTAGCAATATCGCTCGAAGCCCAGGAATCTCTGCAGTTGTGTGTGGCCCACGCAGGAAATTAAGAAACCTCCGAAGCTTTGTGCATATTTATATGCGTATTATGTGGGAACATCAAATTTCAACAAAAGCGGAACAGGGTTCAACACGTGTTTGAGTCTTCATGTGAGGCCAGACGCTTCAAGGGTCCGACAACCTTCAGACAAGCCACAGTGAAAGAAAAATCCCCCGTGACACTTAATAACTATTTCATTTATTTACCTTTGTCTCATGATTACTTGTTTAGTAAGCGGATCCTCTGTAATGCGTGTGGATTGTCCTGACGCCAGCAGTAACAATCCGTATCACTGGATTCATGTGTCAGAATCTGGATTTAGTCAAAGTAAATGTGCCATGAATTGTTAAGAATCATATTTGTCTTGACATACAGTGGAGACATTGTTGACCGTGTTCATATTTTGAACATGACCACTGACATAATAGAGTGTTTTTAACTTAAATACTAAGAAATACATATTATGGTGCATAATAATTATTTACAGTGCATATGTCTTTTGAAGTGAATTTTGAAGAGCCACATTTACACAGATGGTTCTTATACTGGAGGATTAGAGAGCATATTTCCCCAACAAGAGAGAATAAAACACGCCGCTCTTTCTAAATTGTATTATTTCTTAATCGAAGTGCTGTATATTTGTTCTCCTGCAAGTGTAAATATGCTGGAGTATCGTGATCTCCGGCAGATTAGAGGGATCATTTATAAAGAAACATCTGAGGTGGGTCCATCGTCTCGTCTCGGTGGAGGGTAGAAAGCTTGTTCAGGAGGTGTTTGCAGAGAAAACATGCCGAAAACGACAACTGCATGCAGTCTTTTCACACTGAACTAGGACAAGTCCTGTAAGTCAAGCGAAATGGGACTCATTTTAGACAACAATCAAAAGCTGAATATATTTATCTGCAAAAATAGCTGGGTGGTGTCTTTAACAAAATGATTTATTTTGTATTATTAGACAGAAAATTAAACAACATTTCACTGAAATTAATAATAATATGTATTATTTTTTTATGAAAAGCATGCATTTAATAAATGGAGAATTATATATCATTTGATTTTATTTTCCATGTATGAAATTAATGATTTCCTAATATCATAATTTCTCATGTGTTATGCAAATGTTTGGATTAAGTTTATAATGTTTTAAATGAAGGTGTTTAGAAATTAATAGTCATAAATGTTTAGATTTGAAATTAAAAACATGCACGCATCAAAGTGTCAAAAAGTGTTTACATTTTAGTGTTATCAACAACACAGACATTAAGTAAATAGTTTCTTATGAAAGATGCATGCTTATGAAATAATACTGATTGTTTTAAGTTAAAATAACTTAATACAAAATATATTAATAGATGCATACATTAAAACTATTTATTCATATGCTATTTTAATACAATTAATCAGTTAACCAGTTAACATTATTATTAATACAACTTTTTTTTCTTTTTTATATGTATATTAACTACAGTTTTTTCCTCATTAAACTCCTAATTTGCTGCTTATTATTAATTAGTAAGGTAGCTGATACATTTTAGGTACTATATGATTAAGAGATCTAGAATATGCTCATGCGCATAGAACCGATAATGTGTGCTTTATAATTACTAATAAACAGTCAATATGCTAGTAATATGCATATAAAGAGCGAATAGTTCATAAGTGAGAAACTGATCCCCAACTAAAGACTACCAAATGGCATTTTGCGGTTGTGTTTTGGCAAATGCATTTTCTTACAAATCCGTGTTTTCCTCCAGTCTTTCCTTCCTTATAAATGAGCAAACACTGATTATGGCGTTCGTTACAAGCACCTTTATTTTGGAGAGTAATGTCTGATTTCGCAGAGCAGGGTCATCCCTTCCTCTGGCTCACTAGGTGAGCGCTCCATTCCACACGTCAGTGGGGCGATTCAGTGAAAGCATGTAAACCTATTAATCACGGTTAATGGTCCCGAACCGTGCGCTGAGCTGCCCTCTGCCCTCTCTCTCTCTCTCACACACACACTCCCACACACACACAAACACACACAGATTTGGTAAACCCCATGCAGAATGTGCTGTTTGCTCAAATATCGCATTAATTTCTTTCTTTTGCTGTTTGTTTGAAGTGAGCATCGAGAATTACATCTTCTCTATTGACCTGTTGTCATTGTTGTCCACAGTTAATTTTAGATTCAACATGTACACAATATTGGACATTTAAATGAAATCAGCAAAATAAAACAACACAATGCTCATTTCTCATTTCTTGCTCATTACTACTGTTAGGAGTCCTCAAGACAAGCAGAATGTCTGAAAACTTTATCACAAAAAGCAAGGTATATGTGCATTAACATTGAGAGGGGAAAATAAGTCTTTATGACATGTTTATTTAAATGCTTTGATATTCAATAATAATAATTATAATGATAATAAAGCATTTTATTTAAGATAGGTCATTACAAGTCACTCTTTCAGGTCTTGTGGAAAAGTTGGAGTGTTTTTGGTCAAAGTAAGTGTGTGTGTGTGTGTGTGTGTGGTGTGTGGTTGTGTGTGTGTGTGTGTTTGTGTGTGTGTGTGTGTGTTTGGGTGTGTGTGTGTGTGTTTTTTTGTGTGTGTGTGTGTGTGTGGTGTGTTCTCATTGGGTGGTCTTAATGGCCACACAATGGCCCCACATCTCGGTTAACTGTCTGTACGATAATAATGTGGTGCCGAAAAAAGAGGAGGCTAAATTGTTGCATTGGTGAAGTTCTCACAGTCGCCCTGTCTAGCAGAGGGTGAGGAGGTTACCTTACTCGCTTAAAGAGATCCTCCTACATCTGCTGGCAGTTCACTGACAGAACCGATAGAGAGAGAGAGATAGAGGCTATTGAGATGACAAGTACAGCGTGAACAAAAGCTCATTTTTTGGGGGTCCGATAGCAGCTGTGTCTCAGAAATCCCACTGATTCAGCAGCAGCACACATCACATGCACATCTATATGAAGAGCGTTTTCTTTACTGAAGTAGACAGTTTAAGGGTTAAGTCACTCAAAAAGCAAAATATTTACTCACCCCCGTGTCATTGAACCCTGCTCCCAAAAAAAAAAAATATATATATTTTTTAAACATAAAGGCCATGCAACTTGTGCACTTGATGCAATTCTTCTAATATAGTTTTTGTGGTTTTTTTTTTTTCCTCGGTGTGCTATAAAATAACCAATATAACGCCCTGCTTTTTTTTTTTTTTGTTTTTTGCACTGCACATACAGAAGAGAAACACAACTCTCAAGTGAATTGAAAACTGAATTTATCTGCAGCATGTACGTAGCCAAATATCCTTTATGGCAACAGAATAAATGCATCTGTCATATTAGATGCCCATCATCGCGCAGTAGCTCCTCTACTGTTACCGTCAGTGAGCCACGGCAGACAGCTGTTATTGTTTCATATGCCACATCAAGTCGTGTCATATTCGCTCAATGACTACTGTGAACATGGCTACCACCACAGCTGTAGCGCTACCGCCACGTCTGTCCTCTCATATTTTTGGCAGGCCTTTATTTGTGACCCCGGCTATTCTTCAGCCTTGCCCTTTGGTAGGTGAGAAGGGAATCCTCGGCGACTCGCTAGGCAGCGTAAAAAGGTCACAAGGGAGCAGTGTTGGGGAAAGTTACTTTTAAAAGTAATGCATTACAATATTGCGTTACTCCATAAAAAAGTAACTAATTACGATACTTAGTTACTTTTTTATGGAAAGTAATGCGTTACGTTACTTTTTAAATCTGGGCTGGGCTTGCTTGTTTGTTTTTAAAATATTTTTTTTTATTTTTGGCAAATATAAAAGCCTTTCTCACCAAAAGTGAAAATTAATAAGCCGCAGGCTGAAGGGAAAGTAAATGTACGTCCGTACAGTAGAATGCAGAAGAAGAAATTTCAACACACTTCAGCAATAAACAAAGACACACAAATGTTCGTCTAGAGTAATTTGTGCTTATTAGTACGCTTGAACTGGATCATCGAAGGTCAGAAGCTAATAGAATGGGATTAAATAAATAAAGCATATTTGTGTTGTTTAACAATTAATTATTGCAGGTTCGCGTCATATTCGGAGTTGCATTATTTTCATTTCATCCTGAAAATACTGACTCATCTGTGTTTTTTTTTTTTTTTTTTTTTTTTTGAGTAAAATGAATTAATGCTTATTCATATTTATTTTAGAACTACAGTAGCATCTTCTGATTTCTGTCACCATGGCAACACCAGAGCTGTCAATCAATAAATTGGGGGGGGGGAGTAACTTGTGTTACTTATTTGAAAAAGTAACTCCGATATTTCCTTGTAAATTAAAGTAATGCGTTACTTTACTAGTTACTTGAAAAAAGTAATCTGATTACGTAACTCACGTTGCTTGTAATGCATTACCCCCAACACTGCAAGGGAGTGACTACATCAGACAAAGAGAGAGGCTAATATGGACCCCCGCACAGCCCATTGCCCTGTTGAAAAGAGGTGAAAAACAAAATGAGATTATGGGGCAGTAAATCAGACGGGATAATCTCCACCCTGACACTACAAGGATGGTGTACTCTGCAGGAGCGGCGTCATGCCAGTGATGCGATTTACTCGCGCTACATGCTGCGACGCAGGACCTGGTGTTCTGGTTGTAAGAATGTGAGGGCGGATACCTGTGTTGTTCTCAAACAAATGTGTAATAAAGATACGCAGCCCAGCTGTCCGTCCGAGAGACCATGTGTGTGTTTGTGACTGTAATATGTAACATATGTAGTATATCTGTTGAATATCATACAGAAAATATGTTAACTCCAGCGTGATCTCATGAGCATTCGTATGTATTTTTACATAAAGTGTGATTCTACCACACATACATTTACTTATGTTTGAGTAGACCCAGAAACATTCAATATTGACAGCATCTAAAACGTAAATTATTTATATATGAACAACTTTAAAAATGTACAAATGTGTATGCATCCTTATTTATGAATATTGAAATCGCAGCTTTAATATTATGATTCTATTGCATTCAGTTGTCATATCAACGACATTATTTTCAATCACATTTATTGAACGCATTTACTCATTTACTTAATATGAAATTATAACATTGTGTGACTTCTGCTAGCAACCCTTTTGGAAGGATTGCATATTGTTAACAAGACTACACTTTAAAACCTTTAAATGAATAACATGTTTAACCATTACTTATCATGTAATAATCATTTAGTTTGCCATCAGACACAAAAGGCGTTTTCTCACTACAGACACATGCGGTGACTGACATTAGAACCATAAAATACACTAAAACCCAACATAAAATCACATAAGTAGTCAATTTTATTTTCGTGTTGTAATCTAAATCTTCCAAATCCATACGATTGCAAGGAACAGATCCAAATTCACATCATAAATTCATCATGTAGTTTTAAATATATTTTGTAATGACATTGTAATACAATTGTAATAACACTATTGCTACTGGAATTCTTATGTTGTACAATTTTTTTTTAAGAACTTTTACTTGAACTTTGCATTTCTGTAGACACTGTAACACTTTATTTTGATAGCACACTTTAGACATTCTACTAACTATGAGTAACTTTGCAACAACATCAGTCTTTAGAGTATTAGTATACTGTCTCCTTAGTATCTGCTAACACTTTATTCCGATGATCCTCAACACACATTCTACTAACTATAAGTAACTAGTTTTCCAAACCCTAACCTAACAAGCTATTAATACTCCAATGAGAGTTGCAAAGTTGTATTTGCGAAGTTACTTATAATTAGTAGAATGTCCAAAGTGGATTATCAAAATAAAGTGTAACCACAGAGACTGATAAAAATAGACCCCTGATTAAATAAAGTGTGATAACTGTCATCATGTATATAGTCTGGCACTTAGTTATTTCCAAAACCTACTAAATTTGTTATCTGTTTTAATTTGCGAATTAAGATCTTTATTTGCTTTGCCTTGCTCAATTGAAATCTCATTCCAGCTACAATTCTATTTTGTTATTGCTCTTTGTGTCCCCATGGGATGGAGCTAACCTAATAGAAATCAGAATGAAAGAGTTAACCTCGATGCCCTGCCCTGGTCAACCCGTCCCCTCCTCTTCATCTTCGCAGAGAGGGAGGGACGAGGAAGAGGAGGACAGGAATCCCGTCTTGTGTTTCTAATATCTTTATGAAGAAATCCCTCCGGGCCAGGAACGTCTTGGGTGTTCTGAGAAATCGCTCCACGAGAGACCTGCCTCGGGAATATCTGACAGTTTCCCGAGTTTCGACGAGGCTAAAAGAGAGCCTTTCTTTCTTTCTCTGGATGTGTCTGTTGCGCTCTCCTCCCTGTGGGCGGAGGTAATGAGCTGAAGTGGGCTTGGTGTCTGGTAATGTAATATACACAGCGCCCATGTCAGGTCTGGATCCAATAATGTGTCATTTAGCTTGTCTGGAACAGATTGGCCTGCCGTGATGGGGTTGAACTCTTGCTCGGCTGAGAAGTTCTCTACACCCCAAATCCCCACCGGCACCCCACCCCGTCACCCTCGCCCTAACCCCGACCCTCCAGCCTGACAGAGGTGAACGCCGCCCGTTTAGCCACAAGCGTAACGTTCCCACTGCACATTGTTTTGGTGAGCCCCCGCCGAGATCTGGTTTGCATTTGCGGAGCATTCAAAGACACCCGCTACCAACAGGTGCACGCGTGTTTATGGTGATCGTGGGCCGTGTTGGATATTAGAAATAATAAACAGCCCTGTGTCAGTCTAGCACACTCACTTTTTTTTTTACGGATTGTAGAGATAAAGGTTTTTGGGTTACACTTTATTTCGATTGTCCACTTTAGACATTCTATTAACTATATGTAACTTTGCAACTACATGTCAACTAGCTCTCATTAGAATATTAGTCGACTGTTAGATTAGGGTTAGGGTTACTTATAGTCAGAACAGTGTGTTTTAGAAACCATCAAAATAAAGTGTTAGCAGAGATTAAGCCCAGAGTCGGCAGCACTTTATAATAACTATAAAGTAATAAAACATTTTTAAATCATTTGCAAACTAGTTTGTAGTTTATAAATTGTAGCCTCTACATTACATAAATAGGTTATGCACACATAGCGAGTTCTTCATTTGCTGTCACTGTAATTTACAAATTATAATTTTTTAAATATCTTATGTGTAAAGAGTTAGATTGTGTTTGTATATGTTTTTAAGTTTTATAACAAGGTGATCTCTTGAGTATTTATTTGAATTAAACATAATGTACAGTTACTTACATTTGCATAGACACTAATAAATACAATATTTATGCATTCACATAATTATTGTCACTGTACATTATTCTGCCTTTTACATTTTTTTATGTTTTTTACAAAGTGGTTATGTTTAGGATTAACGATATATATGCATTAGATACAGGTAGATAGATAGATAGATAGGTAGATAGATAGATAGTGATAGTAGATAGATAAAGATAATGATAATAGATAGATAGATAGATAGATATATATATATGATAGATAGATAGATAGATAGATAGATAGATAGATAGATAGATAGATAGATAGATAGATAGATAGATAGATAGATAGATAGTAATGTAAACTAATGGTTATGTGTGAAGTGAATTGCTAGACATTTGTGCTCAATGTATTTCAGGAACACTCACTAATAACGCAATTAATGTCGAATAAAAACAAGTTATTGCCTTTATTTTGGTATACAGTAGGAGCGGTTCACTTCTAATAAATCCACTTCCAATTTACTTCTAATAAGTCTAAAACACTCCTTTACTTCTGGTTTAAATATTGTACATGAGTTAGGTATGGTTAAGAAATAAAGAAAGGGTAATCAAACTTTATCTAACTCTTTAGACACTACAGTCTGTGCAGACTACACTGTATGAATCAACTATAAACTAATAGTCTGCATATGATTTAAAAGTGCTTTGTATACTTACAAAGTGTTACCACACAGTCTTCTAATACTTTAATGACTGTTGTTTCACATGTAGTTGCAAAGTTACTTATAGTTAGCAGAAGTTCTAAAGTGGACTATCAAAATAAAGTGTTACTAATATTTGGACTAATTGTAAAATGACGCTCATGAAACCAGGTTTAAAACGAAGCACTGGTGCACATGGTTTCGACTGCTTCACTGCAGACTCTATTCGAGTCATATGTGTTCGTTCTGAATTGAAGAGCTGTTCGAAGTTACAAGCATGTCAATCCTAATTTCCGTGCTGCAGTTGTAACACATGCATTGTATTAGAGAGCGGAGTGATACTCTCATCATGTGTAACTGCTACATGCTGAATTTTGTTATGTTGTCATATAATTCTCGCCTCACAATAAAAAATAAACTGTGTGCACTTGCCGAGTACTGTAGGCTCGGCGTACTGATTTTGCAATGGTTTATCCAAAACTTTAAGGGATAGTTCACCTAAAAATGAATTTCCTGTCATCATTTACGTACCCTCAAGTTGTGCCAAACCTTTTCTTCTTTTGTTTAACGCAAAAGATGATATTCTGAAACAAGTTGGTAAGCAAACAGTTGATGGCAGCCATTGACTTCCATAGTATTTTAGTCGATGGCTACCATCAACTGTTTGGTTACCAACATTCTTCAAAATATCTTCTTTTGTGTTCATACTGGTTGGAACAACTTGAAAGAATTTTCATTTTGGGGTGAACTATAACTTTAATCACTTAACAGTTCATACAAAATTGAAAACCATGTCTTTATTTACTCAACCTCAAGTTGTTCAAAACTACCTGCGGAACACAAAAGAAGATATTCAGTAGAATGTAAAAGTTGCTGATGGTGAGCATGGAATATCAAGCTCCAAAAAGGACAAACAAGTGCCATGAAAACACACAATACATTAAGTTATTGTATCTCTCAAATCTCATTCAAGCATTTGCACATTCAAACATCACAACTTTAGATGTGTTAGGCTGCCAGTGCCAGGTTTGACATCAACTATGCCATACGTCATTGATTCTCACGTCATTGCAATACGCCAATTCCATATTTATCTAACACTAAAATAGTAGTATTATACTTCATTGTCCTCGAAAGAAAAATTGTTGTGGACTACATGTTGTTGCAAAGACATAAATAAACAAATAATAATAACAGTAAACAATGATAAAAACCTGTTAAGATAAACACTTGTTAAACAAACGGACAGAAACCGCTACAAAATAATTCTTATACCGATTAAATGTCTACATCTTCTACAGGAGGGAAGCAGTTCATACTGTGAATGCAAGAAATTAGTCTGATCACCAAGAATCGTGTCTACCTGATTGAGAATGCATTCCTCATATAAATCTTGAAGGTTAAGATGTTCATCCTGCCCAACAATTTTCAACGCTGTCAATACCAGGTGCATCAGATTTAATCTGTACTGACAGGTTACCAAACCATACCGTAATACCGTACCTAACAATGCTTTCCAAAACAGCTTTATAAAACAGCTCATAAGATTCTTGTTCACTCCATAAAGAAGTAACCTGTGTAAGAAATGCAATCTCTAGATGAGTGCAAACCCATTCAATATGTGATTTCCATGTAAGTGAACTGTCTATGTAAATGCACAAATAATATAATGGTCATGTACAGTCAAACCAAAATGTATTCAGACACCTTCAACAGTTCACACATGATCACAGTTTATTTGCTATAGTTAGAAAACGGTAATCAAATATGACAAGAGTTAAACTGTGTCAGAGCAATTTCATCTTGATAATGTCAGATATCAATTAGTCCACTGTATGAAGAATTTTTGGGTATAATATGTCACAGTTCACTTTATTTTGCTATCCTCACTTACATAAATTAACCATAGTGTCCTGCACCCACTAGTAAAAAAATCAAAAAATTATATCTGGTGTCTGAATATTTTTTTGGGTTTGACTGTATAACCACTTTACGATGGTCACCTATACATTTTGGGTTGAATACAATCTCCTCCGTTTTCTTTGTGTTTAATATTAACTCATTTTTATCACACCAGTCAACAAACCGGCTTATTTCTGACTGGTAGATGGTGCTAATATTGCCGGGCACATAGAGTAAACTTAATATGGCTGTGTCATCTGAATATTTAAAAATATAGATGCCTACTTAAGCATTCATTTGTAAAAAGTGTAAAAAGAATGGGTGAGCTGACACAGCCTTGTGGGACACCTGTACTACTGCTCTTTTGATGTGAAAGGAGATTATTTGCTTTTACACATTGAGTTCTTTCTGTTTAAAAAAACAGTAATACCACTTAATAATAAATGGGTTTACACTCAACTGCTTCATTTTATCAATTAACAAGTGGGGTTGAATAGTATTAAAAGCAGAGTTAAAATCAATAAACATTAACCGAGCATAAGCTTTAAGATCCTCTAAATGTTTCTAAATCAAGTGCATAATGCTGTTAATAGCATCCTCAGTTCCTCTCCCTTGTCTATAGGTGAACTGTAAGGGATCTAAGTTACTAGCAGCCTCTGCTTTTAACACAGACACAACACACTTTTCAAAACATTTCATAATCACAGATGTTAGTGCAACTGGTCTAAAATCATTGTTCTCTGAAGGCCTAGCTATCTTTGGAACAGGTATAATCACCATTCTTTTCCACAGACTGGGAAAAATACCTGAATAATGCACCCTTGGAATAATGTAATCACTAACAGTAGAAATGGAGTCACTGCATTGTTTGGTTACATGACTGTGTTAATTTTTGTTATCATTCAGTATGATAATTCAGTATGCTGTAAGTGTGTTCAGGGACAAACTCAGAAGAACAGATGAAGAGACACTAGCTGTGAAATGGAGAAAGATAGCGCACTGCATTTGGACAGTCTTTCCCATGCGTCTAATTTAAGGGCCTGAATAAATGTGATGTAGTGTTCAGAGCGATTGTTTAAACAGGAGCATTTTCTCCTCTTCTTTTTCAGAAGTTTTGTACACGCTTCAGGACATGTCCTATGAAAGACACAGAATGAGTTTGACTGGTGCATTGAGTTTTCACTCTAGAACACTTTTACTATGTGCATTTTTATAAAGATGGCATTCATAAAATATGAAAAACAATGGAGCATTAAGGCTCCGATATACTCATGGCACAGATCTTTTTAATTTGTCACTATGGGGTAAAAGGAAATTTTAAAGGAGACATATTATGCCCCTTTTTACAAATATGTAATATAAGTCTCTGGTGTCCCTAGAACGTGTCTGTGAAATTTCAGCTCAAAATATTCCACAGATCATTTATTATATCATTTTGAAAATGCCTATTTTGAGAGGAATTAGAAACACGCTGATTTTCGTGCCTGTCTCTTTAAATGCAAATGAGCTGCTGCTTTCCCGCCCCCTTTTCCAGAATAGAGCTGCGCCTTTACAGCTGTACCTGCTAAAAACATCTGAAAACGGTGAAATCATGCGTTTTGAACCTTATGAGTTTAAACTTCTGATATAGGGTTTTCTGAGCACACACATCTGAAGCACACGCACAGAAAGCGGCTGTCACAGCATGTGAGCACTAAACTAAGCTCTCATTCACACACAAGTTTACATTAAAAACACACGAGTTACAAAAACAGTTGGTTATGTCTGTGAAGGTAAACAGCTGGGAAATAAATCGCATGTTTATTTTAGATCTGTGTGGCAGCAGCAATATACATTAAATAAATCAATAAATTCACTGCTGTCTTGTCTCGTCTGAGGCTGGGACTCTAAACAGTGTTCTGTGCTCGTCTGTGCAGCCAAACACAGAACAGTTAGCGTGTGTTGCTCAAACTATCATCATGGCATTAGAGCTGGTACACCGTTGTCGCTTGCGAAAACACAATAACGGCGCCGTGGGCATAAATTTACAGATTAAGGGGCGGTAATATTATAATGAGATCCCTTTGCCACGTCACCAAGCGAGCGAAATCAGACGCGCTGGTTTTCTCAGACGCTTGCAGAAAAAGGCTTACCAAAACAAAGTTACTGGGTTCATCTTTTTCACGTTTCCTTGGTTGGCAGATGCACCGGAGACCTGATTATAGCACTTAACACCTGGAAAAGTCAGATTTTCATGATATGTCACCTTTAAATACCTGAGCAGAAGTTTAATGTTGGGAACGTGAATATGATGTAAATATGTGTAGCACGCATTCCTCTCAATGACAAAATAAACACAACAAAAATGAGAATGATGTCAACTTCAATGAACGATGCAAATGAACGAGCCCCAGTAAATTACTGCTGTGCCCCAGAATGATTTTATTGACAAATCATTGTATGTTAATGACGATTACTGTATAGAGACCTGAGAGTAATTTTTTTCTGATAAAATGTCAGCAATCAAGTTGTGTGTTTTTTATCAGCTGTTTAGAATCAGAAGTATGGATGCCAGATTTTTTATCTAATTGCCGCTAAAACGGGTTTGCAAAAAGGATTGAAATTTTTCACAATTCAGTTCAACTCATTAGGATAGTTCACTCACGCACTGGATCATATGCCGAAAATAAAAAGAGTGCTGGATGAGGTGGATATTTACCTAAACCAATGCAGAAAACAAAACTTGCTAAGGTCTTCTGTCGTTTGTCAACGGTGAAGCATGCAGCTTGTGAACGACTCTGTACTGCAGGTGGTGATGATTTAAATTGATTTATATCCAAAACAGTATTTAAAATAAACTATCTAAATATGGGCACGCTTTTTTGCCCCAGAACTGATGAAAGGCTAAAAACGCTTCTACTTTGGCCTGATTTTGTTTGAAAAGATGTTACACCAGTTTGTTCTTTTGATTCCACTTATTGGTGCCTTTAGTAGTACACCAGCTTTTCACTGGGCAGAACCTTTAAAGAGGCATTTTTGTACCTTATTTACCTCTAAAAGGTGTATAGTAGTATGTTAGAGATGTAATATGCACCCTTATGGTAGTACTAAGCACGCTGGTAACCAAACAATTGCTGGCAGCCATTGACTTCCATAATCTTTTTTTTTCCATTGTGTGGAAGTCAATGGTTACCGTCAACTGTTTGGTCACCAACATTCTTCAAGATATCTTCTTTTGTGTTCAACAGCAGAAAGAAACTCTGTCATGAGTAAACGATGACAGATTTTTTTGTTCTTTTTAACCATAATCAACTAAGAGGGTTTTTTGCCAAAGCTAAAGTGAATAACCTTTGTTTTTAAGAGTGCTAAAGTGGTTTGAAGACGCAGAATGAAACTATTTCGATAATGCTATTTCAAATTAACCAAATGTTGGCTACCTCATCCTTATATCCAAGTGCATATAAATCACATAAGTCAGCTAGTGCTCAGAATATCATGTCCAGCTGCAGGTGTTGTTGGCCTGCTGGACTCTACGCCGCCAGACAATGGTGTTTTTGTGCACATGTGCGGCTCAAGCATACCAGCGCGCAAGCGGAGAAGAGGGGCTATTTTTTGTTCTCTAATCACAGGCAATTTGCTCAGTGCGGTGGAGGCCCTCCGCCGAACATCGTGAGTGAACACGAAATGAGTAGGATTTATGATGTGCCTGCCAGCTTTCCTTCCCTGGTACAAATCTACACACACACACACACACACACACTCAGAGCGGCCCTAACGTGGCTGACCCACAGCTGGCTCTTATTATGGCTCCATACAGTAGCCATTCTTCTTCACGTCGCTCTCTTTCCCTTCCCTCCGCCTGCCGCTCTCTGGCGCTTATTAGAAATGTAACATACTGGTCGGGGAGTTTGTTACAGATTTATGTGGCACAGGTGCTCCCTTTAAAACTGTGCAGGGCCAGCGTTAGCCTGCAGAGCTATAAACATGGCCTCTACCACACTCAATTCATAAAAGTTCAGGCTCTGGTCGCAAAAAAAACCCTCAATTTGATTGGAAATTAAGGGTCAGTGTTGACGTTGCTAGACGTGATTGTGACAAACTGCTCTTAATGATATTACACCCGCTTCTAAAATTATTTTTTTAGATACAAATGAGCAGCAAAAAGCATTAAAGTAATGCTTTTCAAATGTCTGTCCTACTTGCTCCCAGAATATAAACGGTACGCCGGGTCTATTTTTACTCTATATTTATTGCAGCTCTCAGGGATTAGCCAATACAGGAAATGGTGCACATTAGAGATTTGAATAAATAGAATGCAATATTTATAGTGCGCTTGACGTCGATAAGGGTGATATCATGCAGCAGGGTGTTATTAAAATGACATCAGGTCTTGGCACGGCACAGTACAGTACCAAGGGAGCATTTTGACTAGTCGAGACCATGACAAACAAAATGCAGGCGATCGCTCAGGATTTAGGCAGAGCATGAGAGGAGGGGAAGTGCGTCGTTGGAATAGTGCCACTAGTGGTGTGGAGTGGTTACGTCAGACGGGATTCATCTTCAGCACAGTTCACACCTTCTTAAAGATAAAACTGTCAGCTGTTGCAACGAAAAAGAATGACTCAACAGAATAAGAAATAATTAAAAAAAAGATTATTGTGCTCTTTAGTTTTTTTATCATTTTTATCCTGCACTATGTAAACCCAGTGGCTAACATTTATTAAATACAAAATATTAGTATTTACATGTATAAATTGTAATGAAGATGATATGAATATGAGTGCTCCCTCAAGTGAGTACTTTTGAGTTTGGAAATTGTAATTCATACAGGATGTGAGTTCAAGAGATTTCAAATAAATTAGAAAAAAAAACAAATCTAATTGATTTCTCTATTTGTCACAAAGCAAGCTTTTTAGCATAAATGCAACAACAAGAACTCAGGTCAATTAAATTATTATATATATATTTTTGCATCCCATATAATTACAAATCCACATACATATTAATTAATTAATTTAAAATTTTTTAAAATTAATTACTTAATTAAAAAAAATGAATGTTAGGCTATTCCACAATCTAATGAGAAAACATACAAACCGCAGAAAAGTATAGTATGCGCATTATACTGTGTATTTTACTGTATTAAATCACCACATTGAATGACAGGACTCAAGCCTCACTCATTAACTAAATTAATACAATTTCCAGTCAACCTTAATAATTATTCTTCACTACACACACAATTTAAAATCAACCACTACTTTCATTATTTTACATTACAGCTAAAGCCCTAGCGTTGGGAAGTTTTTTAAAATGTTTTTTGAAAAATATATCTCTGGTCACAAAGGCTTCATTTATTTGATCAAATATACTGAAAACAAATATATTGTACGAAACAGTAAAATTGTGAAATATTATTGCATTTATGTATGTATTTCTGTGATGCGCAGCTGTATTTTCAGCATCATTCCTCCAGTCTTCAGTGTCACATGATCTTCAGAAATCAGTATAATATGCTGCTCGAGAAACATTTCTGATTATTATCAATGTTGAACACAATCGTGCTGCACAATATTTTTGTGGAAACTGATACATTTGATTTTTCAGGATTCACAGCTGAACAGAAAGTTCAAAAGAACAGCATTTATTTGAAATGAAATAGTTTGCGCCAATTTTAATGTCTTGTTACTTTTGATCAATTTAATGCATCCTTGATGAATAAAAGTATTAATTTCCTTTCAAAAAAATCCTCAAAGTTTAAAAAAGTAGTGTATACTACATATACTACACTACTTACATTTCTCCTATTCTCCCAATATAATATGGATTTGTGTTATGCTACATTTTAATGACGGTTTTGTTTTCTGAAGCCTCATTGTCGTGTTCTCCTGTCTTATGAAGAATGATAGGGTCGAGGTGGAGGATTAGGGCTGGGGTTAGAGGTTAACATTTGATTTAGGGTTTATAATTTGAGCTCATCATCACACACTTTGGGTGAAGCTCCTGCTGTCAGCAAACACAGTCACAAAGAAAGAACCCTAAACCTAGTCTGATTTAGGTGTCTTCAACAAACAAACAAATAAGTGAGTGAGCATGCATAACAATGTGTCAACATCTGATCTCTGACCAAGGTTTATGTTATGCTGAATGATTAGATTGCTTTGCATTTTGCCCTGTTCTCGTGTCGTCAAGTATTTGGATGAAGGTGTTTGATTAATTGACTCATATTCGGTAACAGTTCTGCAGTTTAATATTAATGATAATGAGGCAGCGTTTTGTAAACGTACAGTAAGTATAGTTAATGATAGTCAATGGATTTGGGCAAGTCATCAAAGCTGTTGGCATCTGCTTGTCATTATCCTATAGTTCATGCAAGGTGTCAGTATTTTTGTCTTTTAGCAGCCCAAAGAGTGTGAACAAGGCATGAATTTTGAAAACAAAAAAAATTATTTTTTTTATATTTAATGAAACCTGCTAATATCATCTTTTTTACCGTGTAAAAACGGCAAACAACTGAACTTTTTTTGAAGGGTTTTTTTTCTTTTTCCTTTCGTATAATCAAATTGGCCATGCGAGTCATTTCAACTTAAGTTATATTAACTTACATTTATAAAATATTAACTTACATAATTAAATTGTACTTATTTTTAAATTTTTTAAGTATAATGAATGGATAGTGCAAGTCATTTCTCTTAAATTATTTAAACTAACTTTTTTTTTAGGAATTTATTTAACATTTAAAAAGTTTAAAAAAAGAGATACAAAATATCTATATATAACTTTTAAAACTAATATAACATTCTAAAATGTGTGCAAGCTCATTTCACTATAAATATAATAACTTAAAATAATTAATATGTTAGTCTTCAGAATTTAATTTTAATTTTAAAAAGTTAAAGTTAAAGTAATACTGTGTAATGTAAGTGTACTGGTAATGTAATTGACTCATTTCTTAATATAACTGCAATGGTCCTGATGCATCCTGATGCAGAACACTGTAACTCCTCCAGCTCATAATATATTAGTTACAAATATATTTTGCCTTTTAAAATGAATCCCACAACAGTAACAGTTTTACAGTCCAGTTTCATAAAGCATCACGTGAGAACTGTGTCTTTCCACAGAGACGGTCTGTTGTAAATGTTGAGTTGGGCATCAGACTCCAGGGTCTCCTCTTCGAGGGCTGTTTTTGTGCGGGTCAAACACCGTCCCTCCCTCGTCCTCTTTGTCTCGCTCTGTGTCTCATGCAGGTTGACACCCAGCGCCGGTCGTCTCACAAACACATGCTGAGTGATTGATGTTCAGCCTGGCCTCTGCTCGTCTTCATGCACGTCTCCAGTCCGAGGGCCGGCGTAGCGTTTCATGAGTTCAGCTGCATGGCGCCCTCAGCGAACACTATATTCCTCTTCCTCTCATTTTACTGACATCTACCTAATTCCCTTTATCCAGCAAGTTAATAGAGGTCATGGCAACATACTACACTTTTAGTGAAACTACACACTAAAGGCCAGCAGTCCATGCCGGATTAAATGAATGTCATGAGATCTGTCTAGATGTCTTTCTGGTAGCATAACCCTAGGAACCATCTGGCAACATCCAATCGCTCACTCACTCACTCACTCACTCAAAAAAGATAACAAAACTCCAACCAGCCAGAACACCATTACAACTGCCTAGCAACCATTTAGAATTCCATAGCAACCACTTACCTTTGCCCTGTCGATGACACTAGCTACACCCTAGCAACCACTCCAAACCCCTTAGTGACCACCTAGCAACACCTTAGCAATGGTCTTACTACCACCCAGAACACCATAGCAACACATAGCAGCGTCTTTAATGCTGTATACACAGCTAACAGGGAACGTTCTCACAACCGTCACTAACGATTTTTAAGTTATATAAATGTTAGTGAAATAATGTTCATGGAACATTCTCATAAATGTATTAAAATTTGTTATACGTTCTCGTAATGTTGAGAGAAAACGTTCTTAGATCAACATTCTCAGATTCTCGTCCTTACGATGTTGTTTGTACTTTAACATTTTAAGAAACTATTTTTGTAACTATTAAATAGCGTTCTAATCGTGACAAGAAAATTTTACATTTTAACGTTCTAATAACATTTTTTTTAAAACATTCCAAAAACATATTTTGAGTGAAGATAAAGTTAGTAGAATGTTGTAAGAAACTTTTTTTTATTTTTTTGGGTAACCTTTAAATAATGTATCATCATGACAGAACTGACATTGTACATTCTAAATATTAAAATAAACTTTTAATGACATTAATATTTTGCTTGCAATTAGGTGTAGAATGTTGTAAGAAATGTTATTTGTAACCTTTGTTAACCCGCACCAGGACACCAGCACACTGAACGCTCTTTGTTGCAATTATTATTATTATTATTGCCTTATTATAATTAGTTTTTATTTTAAAACTTAATTTGTTACCTGGGTAATCTTAAAGTAGTCCACATAAGGCCTACAACTTTGTAACCTTTATCGCTTTTTTTTCACAATTCATTAAAACAGTCAAGAACCGTTGAAGCTACTCTGAAATTTCTTCATAAAATGTTTTCCAAGAATCTTAATACAACTTCGAAAATCTTTTTTTAAGTGTATACTGTAAGCTTACTGCAAAAATTATAAATATCGATATATAAGATATATATATACCAGCTGATAAATATGTATATTTATAATTTAATGAATTCTGTATATTTTTAAACATGAAATCTAGAATGTTTTCGAAGCAGGTGGATGCATAGAACCCTTCAGCCATTTACTGGCCATTATCGTTGATTATAAAGTCATGATATTTTTATTTTTTCACAATCCAGTCAAAATGCATGCATAATGAATTATCATATATTCTACATGCTTAAATGTATAGAAGTATAGAGTTTAACTCAGAAAATTTCCCAAAGTTTGAGTGTGTGCTTATATACACAATCGTGAAATACAGAAATGTGCACGTAAATAAGATATAAATCACCAAAAATTCCTAAAGAAGAGAATACTATGTATTTGTTACTACTTCACTGAAATTAGTTTTATTAAAATAAAATAAAATAAAATAATGACCACAAACAGCCAAGGTGTGACCTCTGTCAAGTCAACGAGAACCCAAATGATTCATCAGTCCTTAATGGCATTGCATCATTTTCTGTGTCATACTATTGTTTCTCGCACTGGTCAGCCTCACGTTACCATCTACAGTAGGTCAGCTGTCTCACCTGACTGTGGCCTTGATCTCGATGAGGAATATTTCATTGTGCTGTCAGTGCTGAGGAATGCTGGGACAGCATGATAATCCTCGCACCTGTCAGGCTCATCTGAGACCCTGAGGGGGGCAGATCCACACTCCATTTCTCAGTTTACATGTACATAAATAACGTGTTAAAATTACATTTAACGCAACGTCCCATCCAGACCTGTCTGTCGTCTTGCATTGATGCAGTTGCTGATGAACATGAAACTATCCATCCTAAACAGTATGCGAGATTAGAATAAGTGTGTCCCAAAGCATAGTGTGTTGAAAAGAGTAGGCCAGAAGTCCCTGAATGATCTACTATTTCTGGTAGATTTTTGAAGTAGGGATCCGTGCACACTCTGATGGATAATATTACCCACAATACATTGCGCTTTGGAGGAGGATTCAGTTCAGAACTACAAACATGAAAAGTGTTTAAAAAACTACAAACATGGCTGATGTGCGCGACCGACGGTTAAGTAGAGCGGTTTAGATCAGTGGTTTTCAATCCTGGTCCTGGGGACCCACTGTGTGTGTGTGTGTGTGTTTTAAAGAAATAATACGAAAACAGTTTCATAGCCAGTCACCGGTCTTTGGCAGGTGTGGTAAAAGTTTTTTCGGACGCTCTTTGAAATAACTTTAAAGATATACTGTGGTAAAGTTATCCGCAGGCATTCAGGTGCTCTTTAAATATTATTTTACCTGTGTTCCAGAATGTGTGTAGTTTAGAAATGTGTTATTGTGTAATAACATTATTCTATGTCTGCATTTAAAAAATCTCAAGAGCATGTGAAGACCGGGCTTAACCTAAAGCATACTGACAGCTGCCATCCATTCGCAAACTCAAACAAAATGAACATCAAAAGATTTTTGATTGAAGCATCATGTTCAAAAGAATATGCACCTAACAAAGTCTAGCCTAATAAAAAGGAGTTGGTAGAAAAGGTGTCTCTATTAGGTCCCTAAAAATCATCGTGAACATATCTTAGCCACACTCATCTGCATTGCAAGTGAACGTGAATGTGAACTTTCTACAGCAATTCAAGGTTGTTTAAACTAAACACACTGTTCCTCCGGCATCACAGATCCCCCGCAGCACAGGCCAGAGCTGCGAGGCCTGTCAGAGGAACGCCGCTTTGCATGTAGCCTTGATTATTATCTGCTCCAAAAATTACTTACAGCTGCCCTCTTCATGGCTGACGGTCAAACTGTTTATATATCGAATCTGTTGGAATGTGGACAATTACCGTTTTTATTTTCTCACACCGCCCTCCCCCAAATCCTCCCCGCATTATAGTTTACATGAACCTTCTTCTTTAAAATCTTTGTTTAAAAGGTTTTTGCAGGCCTCGGGGGTTTGCCGCCGGAGATGAGGAATTTGCTTCGGCGCTCGTGTTCTGGTAGCACGCATCTTTAACTGGGAGAGAGAGGAGACCGTAGCGCCTCGCCCCCTCCAAAGACAAGCAAGTGATTATAGATATTATGTTTGTCTGAGATTTCATTTGTGTAGCGATACCATCGTGGCTAATAGAGCTTTAACAAGGCTTCACACCGGCACATAAAGAGAGGCTTCTACCACCCACCATTAAGGTCTGCTGAAGGTTAAACCAAGCCAGATTTGTGAGTGGCCCTCTCTCACGGCTCAAACTCTCTGGGGTCGCTATCAGGGCAAACCGTGGAGAGCGGAGCCAGAAAACTCGTTCTGCCCCTGAGCTCGGTTTTGGCTAAATGTGTTATCAAGCCAGTCGTGCATGATTTGATTTGTTGCATGGGAGCCAAAAACAGCTTGAATGACTGGAACTTTACTGTTTCTGAAAAGTCATGAAAAAGTGCTGAAGCTGACCTCCACCGAGTGCTGACATGCTCGCTGCAAATGCACTCGATGCTCTCGAACGTACTGAGACTGAGACTGAGTGTGTGTGTGTGTGTGTGTGTGGTGTGTGGTGTGTGGTGTTTGTGCATCCGCTGTCGAAAATAATCGTGTGACGAATTTGTACTGCTCTTGGCTTTAACCCATGATTATTACAATGAGATAACTCACCTAAGAGCACCTAATATCTTCAATGGACTCCCAGATATGAGATAATTCTGAAACATCAGCCCTTTTTAATTTACCAATGTGATGATGTTCTACTGGTATTTATTTTCTGGTAGACAACCTAAAAAAGTACTTTCTTTTTTGGTTACCAATTACATTTTAATATTAAATATATTAAGATTAAACTGAACATTTTAACTAATACAAACCTTGGTAAGCACAATGTATATGCAACAATAACAGTAAGCACTCAGAAAGGATGTCTCTTATATATATATGGAAGCCCGTTTCTGCAACTGAATAAAAAATTAAAAAAGGTAATTGCGACTTTTAATCTCGCAGTTCTGAATTACGTGACACAAACTTGCAATTCTGAGAAATAAAGTCAGAATTGTGATATATAAACTCGCAATGGTAAAACATGTCAGAATTGTAAGCTTACTTTTTTCCTCAGAATTGCAGGATGTAAACTGAATTGCAGAAAAAGTCAGAATTCTAAAATGCAAACTCGCAGTGAGGAGAAAAAAGTCAGAATTGCGAGTTTATGTCCTCCAATTCTGACTTCATAACTCGCAATTGCGAGTTTGTATATCACAGTTCTGAGAAGAAAAATAAAAGTCAGAATTGCAATATGCAAAACAAAAAACCTACCTTAAGGTTTGTTAATATTCAATATGTACACATGTATTTTGAATGCATGCTGGGAATCTTGAATGCACTTTTTTTTTTGTCTACAGTTTATTTCCAATGCATCTTCTAAAATTTGAAGATTTGACTCAAGTCTATGACTTGTGAATGCCATCATGGTTAGACGCAGGACGTACAGACCATAGTTTTAAAACAATACTGGCAAAACTTGTGAAGTGAAGAAGTCAAAATAATTAGAAAGTGGAACTGAAAATAATAATGCTGTTTATTAAGTCAGTGCAATTTGGTGCATATGCCTTCATCATTGCAAATACAAGAAATTAAAATACAAAGAAAGACAAGATATATATACTGTATATAATATATAATTAATATATATCTATATCTTTTGAAACCCTGTATTGTGTTTTGATACCTGGGGTCATATTTTGGATGCCATACTGAGGTGTAACTAGTTTTTTTTTTCTTGCAGAATTACATCATTTTCAACATATACTTTCAAACGTACATTGTAGAAGGAATCAGTGTAACATGACGGATGATGAGAGACTATTGTTGATCTTTAAATTGAGAGGTCGTTGAAAATGACACAGTTGCAGTCTGTGCACTCTATTACACAATGACTTCACATAAAACTGCCTATAATAAGCAAAGAAGCCATTCTGGGTGGGAAAATATAGGAATTGCAGTGTGACTCTATGTGACCTTTTTTGGGAGTGGAGAGCAGAAACTGGCAGGAGGTGACATCAAAGAGGAATGAGTACTGCTGCAATCCAAATGTCCATTGAATGCCCCATAAAGAGCACCCCGGCCTTCACTCTTGACAAAGAGCAACAAGGGAGATTCCAAAGTCAACAATGTTTTCTCCCCCCAAAAACCGCTCCTATGTTTTACTCTTTTGGCCGTGCACTCAAAGGCGGTGGGGTGGTCTTGTTAAAAAGACTTCCAAAGGACCCCCCTTTTCCCCAATTTGTTTTCTTGTGGACAGAAATAACATCAAGTTCCCTTGAAAAATCCCCTCACCCACCCACACAGTTAAGAGATGATTAATGAGTATATCGAGAAAGAAGCTGCGGGGATGTCTGGTCGCTAAACTCCCAAGGAGTAGAGAGTCAATTTTCTTGAAAAAATTCAGAGAGTGGATTCGGTCCCAAGGGCTAGAAGCTGAACCTGAACGCAACGTCAACGTCCTTTTGAAGTCTTTCCTATAGAGTCTGTCCAAGCGCCGCAGGATGCTCCATTTGATAGAAACTGTGCTGGATTTAAGCTGATATCTCCTTTATTTGTTCTCGTGAAAAAGAATGATGCTCCTGTGTTGAATAACAGTTATGAGCTAAGGTTCCTCCCAGTATATATCCCATCAGGATTGTAGATAGTATCCAAAAGGTGGAAACTAGTAAAAGGATGACCAGCAAAGTAAAACAATTGTGTAAATAACTCATGTGCATCCATTTGGTAACACATTATTTCGATAGTCCACTTTAGACATTCTATTAACAGTAAGTAACTTTGCATTTACATGTCAACTAGCAGTTAGTAGGGTATTAGTAAACTGTCTGCTTAATATTTTCTAACACTTTCTTTGTCAACTTATTCTTCTAACCCTAAACCTACCCTAACAGTCTACTCTGAAAGTTAGTAGACATGTAGTTGCAAATTAATGAGAATTAGTTGACATGTAGTTGATATGTAGTTACAAAGTTACTTATAGTTAGTAGAATGTCTAAAGTGGACTATCGAAATAAAGTGCAACCATCCATTTTTACAGATAATGACAGCGATAATGCAGTGTGCATGAGCCACCCTTCAATTCAGTCATGGCTTGAAACTCTTATTTTCTGCTTAATTTTAAACTTTGTGGCAGGTCCTGATCACTATGGAATGGAGATTGAGCTATAAGGACATTTTGAACACCAGCTTGGCAAGTGGAAGACAACTTTATATTGATATAAATGCAATCCAAGTCAGTGCCTTCCTTGGAGAATTTGTCTTCTTTGTAAGGACAGTTAATGAGGAGAACAGGAGCAAAATGAGCAGTGGATCCATTAGGCAATGTGTTCTCTAGGTCAGGTCTTCAATAACATGTAAGCTATTGCCTAATCAGTATAAGGACATTGGGAGTCATTGAACAGTCGCAAAGTCAATTCTCCAGGGACTTGTCTTTGTCCTGTCTTCTTTGGCAGATTGAATATAATCTCAGGAATATCATGATATCTGTTGGTTTTCAGATACGGTATCACTTTGGTGATGAGGTCATCGAGACACTGCGAAAGGCTCATGAATACTGTCCTCTGGTTACACAAATGCTCCTGTTTGCATTGATGGAGTCATTCACTGAACACCTGTTTCAGCTCTTGAAGGTGATAGAAGATCTCCAGAATCTTACCTTTACAAACAACTTCAAGTGTTGTCTTCATTTTTTGGAGCCTCCGCTCTGTCAGATCCGAGTAAGAATGACTTGAACTTCACCCTACAAAATAAATATTCGGATTCCAACTAGAGTCGTGGTCATGGCCTAGCGATTAGCATCTATCATCTCTATTATGCCTCCCCCAATTTCATCTCTTTACTGTCAAGAAAAAAACAGGATCAGAGGTGTTCCAAGAAGATGCATTTTTGTATCTAAAGAGGCTGTTTATCTTGGTTAAAGTGGCATGACAGCGGTTTCATCATTGCCCGCCGGCCACATCCGCTTGAGCTGTGTGCAAACCTCATGCCCCCTCTTGTGTCCAGCTGCAGCAAAGGGAACCAGTGTCCATTTAGCTAAAGGGTGAAAGGTTCAGGGGAGTTGAGACTTGGCCTGTCTGGGAGAGAAAGTGATGTATGCTGGGACAGAAAGCTGTATATCTGCAGCCTGACAACTGGACTGTTTTTCTGGATGGGGAGGCAGACGGAGTGGAGCACGGTCCCACTGAGATGAGTCTGACTTTGGCCCACAGAGGAAAGATCCATTTGGGTTTCACTAGAGGCTATAGCAGCCCTGCTTCACCTCGGCCAAACCCACACACACATACAGGCTTTTTCATTGGCCCCCTCACCCTTCACACAGCCAACCAAGTCTCTCAGACAGTACAAACACACACACACACACCGTACACTCGGCATAACCCTCATAACCCCCATAACCCTTTAACCCCGTCTACCGAGTCCCAGACAAGTACACAAAATCTGAAAAGAAACATGAATTGAACATGAACAAAATTGCATTCTGATGAATCCTCAAATACTTCTATGACAAATAGAGAGAACAGTGTAATTTATACAGACCATGAAAGCAAAACGGTGTAAATATGGTTGCACTTGAGCCAGAGAGGAATGATTTATTGGGTAAAAGTCAAAAGCCTAGTTTGAGTTTGTTACTTCTAATGGCAAGAGACACTAAATTTGTGTAGAGTCTCATGCACACACGCAGTGTGAATTTTATCACATATTATTGGGAGTACTCAATACCCTGACTTAATGTGCTGGCCAGACACGCAGAAAAAGGGCTTACTGAAGCAAAACCTCCCTCACACAGTCAGGGACATGGAAAACACCCGCTAAACTGTGGCTCCACTTTCACGCATGCTGGAGGAAAGAAAAATTGCACTCCATTTTTATAATTCCTCTATTTCTCTGGAACATGCAGCGAAATCGAAACCACCATAATAAATTAATTCTTAATGGTCTTTGTGGGAGTTTTGGAACTGCAGTCTATAGAGGAACACTTGCACTTTTAGTACAAAAAAAAAAATTGGAAGAAAATAGAATGTGATCGTCCAGTAAAGAGACAACATTTATCTTGAAGCCTTTAAAGGCATGTTTGATTGAGGAGTAGGGTTGGGAATCGAGAAACAAAAAATGCATATTTAATAAAATACTGGAAATGAATGATTTTTGTGAAGTTGATTCTGTTAACAGTTCAGGAATTACTACATTCTTCTGCCAGTAGTTGGAACACTAAAATACTCTAATACTATTTAGTATACTGCTATTTAGTGGTAATAGTAGTGCTCTTTATTTGTCTCTTCTCAGGTGAAGCTGCACACACAAGAAAATATGTTTTGGCTGAGCTTGCAGTGTGAATTGCATTAGGTGAGAATTTGCATTTGGACTGTATACCATGAACTAAAATAATAAACTGTAAGCACATCTGTGATACAGTTGCAAACAATAGCAATCATACAGAATAGCGTGACCTGTGTAGTCTGATTTGCAAAGGAAAGACTTTCATGAACCAGACCTTTTTAATGAATCGAGCAAAAGACCCATGAGTCATTTGTTTATTTGCCTTTGACTTGAGTCTGTGTAATTACTAACAGGTTTTGCGTATGACAAAGTGTAGTTTAATATAGAATTGTAATCATTAAAATGGTTTCACATAACATTTTTTTTTTACTACCATTCTCTCTTTTCCCCTCTCTACTCTACTTGATACTTAGAAACAAGAGTGTAAACACCAGCAGGCACCTGGTTCATCCAGGCTTGGGTCGACTATGAAAGGCCCCATGAAGATAATAAAGGTGTCTGTGAACCTCAGAATGTGTTTTTGTAACGTAGATCCCTAGGAGCACCCAGTTGGACTGAGCTCTGGCTTTCAGCAGGAGAGTGCTAGTGCCCCGTGAACCTTGGAAAACGTCCCCACTGTAGTTTAGCTCGTTCACTTTTCAACATTGTAAGGTGTCAGTTTGCACAGGCAGAGTCGAGAAATGTTGTGTGGAATCACAACAAGTTCTCTTCTTTCTGTCAACTCCACTGGAGAACTGCAGAGTTAATCAAGGTAATCAAGGTCTTCAGGATTGCTAGAATCATCTTGGGACAAGTTAAACTCGTCAGGTCTTTGGCCCTTCAGTACCAAGAATGGACACCACTGTGCTAGAGCATGCTAGTCTCGCGTAGTCAGACCTTCAGACTGATGGCAAAAGGTCTGGACTCCATCGCACCTTTTATTGGCCAAGGAGCGCCCAAGAGGACATCTGACAGACATGATTAAGCAACCAATCACAGTTCGTTTTGTTCAGTGTCATGTTTAAGGGCGTGGAAATGTAAAGTCGATGTCCCTGCAATAACAGAACGGCGCATTGGCGTAACAATCCAGCATTTAGTTGATCCTGATGAGCGCTCAATGTCACAGCTGTAAACATGATGGCTTTCTTCTTCCATGAGGGTGTTTGGCGTCACAACGGCTTTGTTTCCAGATGGACCCCTTAAGAATGTGACACACACATCTCCCAGAACCCTGTACAATTCATCCAATCAGATGAAGAATTCAAAACTCCCAAAGGGTTTCCTTTTGTGTGTGCTTTATGCATCAGACGTTCAGCCAACGGTCTGGGCGTGACGTTTGAAGTTGGGACTAAATGCATGCAGGCATTCCTAGAAAGTAGAGCAAATAGTCTGTTGAGTTTTTTAAACTTTTTTTCTGTAATTGTGCATACATACAGTACATCCAAACTACAAGAACAAAGTACAGTTGAGGCATCATTTATTTCATCGCTGCAAAAGGCCAGAGTCGTAATAAGGTATCCATCAACAATCTGAACATTATTTTTCCCTTCCAAGGAAGTCAGGAAAAAATGGAATGGAACAGAGTGAGAGAAGAGAAGAGAAGAGAAGAGAAGAGAAGAGAAGAGAAGAGAAGAGAAGAGAAGAGAAGAGAAGAGAAGAGAAGAGGAGGGAGTCCAACAAGGCGGCAGACAGGAAATGAGCGGAAGGCTAGTTCCTTGGACGATGTTGCATTTAGACGGTACCAGGAAGAAAAAAAGCGCAGTGGTGTCGCTAAGGTAACAGTCAGGTCATTGAAAGCGTTGCTTCCTTCTTTTAAAAAAACATGATATTTTTTTTAACATGCCTCCGCTATCTTGGTTCCCACATCCCCTCAAAAAGCTCATTTCAATAGCTCGGTTACAGAATAAAGTATGCATGCTACAGTCTGCGAGTGGTCTCCCGCTGGTTCTTCCGTTCCAGACGCCAGTCGTACCGTTCTGACCGCTTCATTCTAGAGTTGTTTTTGTGCTTGAACATATTGCTTCGTCCAATGGGAGGAAGTCGGGGAATCATATGAATGCGAGATCAAATGGTGTTAGACGGGAACTTAGACGTGATCTGATTAGTTATTGTTAATGGAATCTCCTGACTTGCATTTTGACTGAAAGAAAGAAACTTTCCGGGAGCCTGCTCAACATGCACCGCTGGTGGAAAGCTGAGGAAGTACAGATGTCTGCTAGATTACCATCAGCCTAATCAATATGTTTTTGTAAATGCAGCAGACATCTTGGTTCAAATCTTGGGTGAGCATGCTATATTTCCACAGTTTAGTCTGCCACATCCAGCGACAAAGTTCAGCATGTTACGACACGCTAATTATGATGATCCTTGTACAGCTAAAGATGATCAAATCTCACAAGGGTTCGGATGAATCGCACCAACTCTTTCTGAGTCACGAGTTGTTTACGTGTTCTCGCCAAATTTTGAATAACACACACTGAAAGCATCAAAAGATTGGTTGTGAGTGTAAATAACCAATTAAGTAAGCTTGTTAAACAGCTGAAATCCTTCCGTCTGATGCACACTATAGACGTGTTTATAACTCTGCAAGATCGTGTTAAAGAACGTTTTAGCCTAATGTTTGTGTCACATCTGGATAGCTGTTGATTACCTTAGCTATCATTTTTACTCATATATCTTTGACGTGTAAGCAAATGTGAAATGTGTGTGCAATAGCTTTACGATGGACAGTGGAAGCAACATACAATACTGCTTTAATAATGCTTAATTGTAGTTGTTCCTTTAGGTAAGATGTCAGTGGTATGTTGCTGGTGTTGTTATTATTCACTTAACTTTTATCATAACCTATAGGCCAGTTGAATAGAATTATTCAATCTGAATTAATCCTTTCAATTAGAGATGTAGATGTAAATAAATGTTTTATGTATGTCTGTATATATGTGTGTGTGTGTGTGTGTGCGTGCGTGCGTGCGTGCGTTGTGTGTGTTTGTTGTGTTTGTGTGTGTGTGGGTGTGCGTGCGTGCGTGCGTTGCTGCGTGCGTGCGTGCTCGTGTGTGTGTGTGTGTGTGTGTGTGTGTGTGTGTGCGTGTGCGTGTGTAAATCTAAAATTCATAAAATTGTATAGTATAATTACAGTATAAATAATTATAGTATAAATAGTTATCTGTAATTATTCAACTAAATTATAAAAAAGCATTTAATAATATTACCTTAATATTTTGTCATATTCAAAAAAAACATCTCTTATTTATTATTAGTATTATTATTATTATTATCATTATTATTTGTATTTTAGATGTGTGAGTTTATTTTTTTTTTTTTTGTTTTTTTTTTAATTTTTTTTTTTTTTCGCTGTTCCTGAAATCTGCTCTCTTTAGAGACAGTCCCTGCAGGTAACCATGCATCTCTGATCTCAGATCAGTTCTCTCTCTGTTCATCAGCACACGTTCCCACCGCATGCTGTAATAACACGGGCATAAGTCACCAAGGGCCCCCTATTATAAACAGGTGTCAGGGTAGCAATAAAAAATGACAACTTAATTCAGCCCTGAGACGCTTTGTAAGAGTGGATTAACACATCGTCAGGGGCCATTTATTTTTATTGCATCTACATGGCTTTAGGGAGGTGGCTGCAAACATGGCAGTCCTGCCTGAGAAAGTCACCTCTGTTCGGATGGATGTGTCCGTCTGTGTGCATGTCTGCGTGTCTGTGTATGTTTTGTAAATGGAAAATAATTAAGCTTGATTTGATCTCTTCTACTTTCTAATGATTTTTTACCAAAATGTTAATATTGCTATTCGAACTGTTAATCATTAGTAATATACAATTGAGTTTTGTGGCTTTTAGTCACGTCTATTAGCTCTGAGGGCATCTGTAGGTTAGTGTATTGCTAAAATTGGACATCAATAAACTTTTAGTTGTTATTCACATTTAAAACATTTTACAGATTTTCACTTCTGGGAAAAATACACACCATTGTATATTTTGATTTGATTTTTTTTTTTTTTTTTACTTAAAATTCTGTTTTATATTAATTTCATTATTTGTATGTTCTTCTATTGCTATATAGTATAGATACCTAATATAATATATCTTTCTTGTAATTGTTGTAATTTATTAAAATATTTATTTATTTATTTTATTTTTTTTTTTTATTTTATTTTTAGTTAACGAAATAACTCTTGCTAAAGGCAATATGACAACAAAAGAAAGAAAACAGCACTTGTCATACTAATTTATTACATACACATTTTTATAAAAGTAAATGTCTTGCAATCCTGTCCTTCCATTCTAACACAGTCAGAGTTTTTTTAAAGCTTGCATCCCGTATTTGTTTGTAAGAAGTTTCATGCTCTGTACTGTCTCTTCTTTTCTCTGCTTTTGCATCTGTCTTTTATAAAGCATCAAATAAAGGCAGACGCTGGAGTTGAGCAGCACCTGTTTCTACTTCCACTACACATGCATTCACAGGCTTCAAAAAAAAACCCCCACGAAGAAGAGACAAAAACCAAGAAAAAAAAAAAAAAAAAAACCACCCACCCCAAAAGCCACAGGAGCTGACCTCTGCAATGCAGAAAAACCACGAAGTTCACGGAGACGCACCTAGCATTCATAGAGGCCAACTCACAAGAGCACAAGACGCCGAGAGTCAGTACTCGTGCTGAATGAACGAGAAGAAACCTGCAAGAGAATGCATTTTTTGCATTTGAAGACCCAGTGCACCAATCAGTGGATTCATTGAACAGTACCCCCATGTTGAAATATATCCCATTCCCAGTGGCAGAACTTGACTCCATAAAACTCGAAAGACAATGTAAGGAAATAAATCAATTACTGTGTTTTCAAGAATAAGTGAATGATAGTTACATAAGGAATTTTCACCCAAAAATGAAAATTTGCTGAACTTTACCTCCTCGTATCATTCAAGTGTATCATTGCTCAGCATGGATGGCTCCTCTGCATTGAATGGGTGCCGTCAGAATGAGAGCTCAAACTGCTGATAAAAACACACAATAATCCACAGCACTCCAGTCCATCAGTTATCATCTGGAGAAGACAAAAGCTGAAACAAACCCAGCATTACGACGTTTTTAAAAACTAAAATAAATTAATACGAGTCATAATCCATATATAATGCTTCCTCCAGTGAAAAAGTCAACTCGTCTGAATCAGGAGAAATATGCACAGATCAAGCACAGTCCAAAACAGCTCTAAACAAATATATTGGTGAATTTTGATGTGAGAGAGAAACAGAGATTGACTTTTTTCACTATCTTATACAGTGGGTACGGAAGTATTCAGACCCCCTTAAATTTTTCACTATTAAAATAGTGCAGCCATTTGCTTAAATCATTCAAGTTAAGTTTTTTTCCTCATTTATGTACACACAGCACCCCATATTGACAGCAAAACACAGAATGTTGACATTTTTTGCAGATTTATTAAAAAAGAAAAACTGATATATCACATGGTCCTAAGTATTCAGATCTTTTGCTGTGAAACTCATATATTTAACTCAGGTGTTGTCCGTTTCTTCTGATCATCCTTGATATGGTTCTACACCTTCATTTGAGTCCAAATGTGTTTGATTATACTGATTGGACTTAATTAGGAAAGCCACACACCTGTCTATATAAAACCTTACAGCTCACAGTGCATGTCAGTGCAAATGAGAATCATGAGGTCAAAGGTACTGCCTGAAGAGCTCAGAGACAGAATTGGCAAGGCACAGATCTGGCCAAGGTAAAAAAAAAAAAATTCTGCTGCACTTAAGATTCCTAAGAGCACAGTGGCCTCCATAATCCTTAATGGAAGACTTTTGGGACGACCAGAACCCTTCCTAGTGTTGGCCGTCCGGCCAAACTGAGCTATTTGGGGGAGAAGAGCCTTGGTGAGAGATTTAAAGAAGAACCCAAAGATCACTGTGGCTTAGCTCCAGAGATGCAGTCGGGAGATGAAAGAAAGTTGTAGAAAGTCAACCATCAACGCAGCCCTCCACCAGTCGGGGCTTTAAGGCAGAGTGGCCCGACGGAAGCCTCTCCTCAGTGCAAGACACATGAAAGCGCGCATGGAGGACTCCAAGATGGTGAGAAATAAGATTCTCTGGTCTGATGAGACTTTTTGGCCTTAATTCTAAGCGGTATGTGTGGAGAAAACCAGGCACTTGCTCATCACCTGTCCAATACAGTCCCAACAGTTAATCATGGTGGTGGCAGCATCATGCTGTGTTGGTGTTTTTCAGCTGCAGGGACAGGAGGATTGGTTGCAATCGAGGGAAAGATGAATTGGGATATCCTGGACGAAAACCTTCTCAGAGTGCTCAGGACCTCAGACTGGGCCGAAAGTTTCCCTTCCAACGAGACAATGACCCTAAGCACACAGCTAAAAATAACGAAGGAGTGGCTTCACAAAAACTCTGTGACTTTTCTTGAATGGCCCAGCCAGAGCCCTGACGTAACCCAATTGAGCATCTCTGGAGAGAAATGGCTGTCCACCAACGTTTACCATCCAACCTGACAGAACTGGAGAGGAGCTGCAAGGAGGAATGGCAGAGGATCCCAAATCCAGGTGTGAAAAACTTGTTGCATCTTTCCCAAAAGACTCATGGCTGTATTAGATCAAAAGGGTGCTTCTACTAATTACTGAGCAAAGGGTCTGAATACTTATGAATAGTTTTTCTTTCTTAATAAATCTGCAAAAATGTCAACAATTGTGTGTTTTTCTGTCTTGGGGTGCTGTGTGTACATTAATGAGAAAAACAAATGAACTTAATGTTTTAGAGCAATGGCTTCAATATACAACGAGTGAAAATTTTAATGGGTCGAATACTTTCCGTCCCACTGTAGAATATTATATATTATATATATTATAATATGCATATGCAATATGCATATTCCGGCACAATATGTCCGATATGTCCCTGCCTTCTAGTGAAAGAGCCATCACTGAGTCACTGCAGCTGCCGTTAGAAGCTCTGGTTCCCATAGAAACCTGAGACTCGCGCTTAAGACAACATTTATTGGGCTGTTAATTTCAGATTTGAAATATGTAATTTAATTTTGAGTTCATAGGGCAGTTTTTGAGATTTCAGGATTCCCACATTCATTTAGACAGGGCTTGGTCTTGGATGCCCAAAATAGCTGCCCCTAGGCGTTGCAAATATGGCCGCTGAGTGAACAGACTTTCCTTTAAAGGGACTTTGCTTGTAGTGAGAAGCGTTTCTAAACCTGCTGTCCAACAAAGCATTATAACATGTTTTTTACTCCACAGCATCAGTCGAATGTTTGAAATAACTTCCTTTTGTGATCCGATGTGGCTTCTTATCACAGAATGAGGCAGAAAATGTATTCTATGCTGTAAAAAAGTCTATGTCGATTAGCAATGGATTACAAATAAACTTAACTACTATGATAATGCCCGAGATGGCTTGAAGAACACAGATAAACGATATATTGTCACAGACGAGTGTTTATTGTCTTCATGTTTCATCATTCAAAGCGTCTCTATCTTTTTTTATTCAGTCACAGTGATATCTGGATGACTTTGTCCATATTAATGATTTCCTGGAGCGTGATAAGTTCTATTACTTCGGTGATGCATATGTGGAGTTTCTGCGCGAGAGCGCCCTCTGGCTTCCTGTATGAATGAAACAGACATTACATGTGTTTATAGCACTCAATAATGGCAAATCCATCCTCTTTTGAGTGAAAATAGGGAAAATAATACTTTCATATAAAAAAATTTCCTCCAGGATACAGACGTGTACAGGATGTTTGTGTTTTTGTTTATTTTTTAATTAGTATTATTATTATTTGCATTAGGCCTATATTTTCAAACAATTATACTGCAATTATAAATGTTATTACGGTGTGATTTTCACAAATTATGCATGTTCGCCAAACTCTTTTTTCCTAAACATCAGAGGGAGGGGAGGCTGTGAACAGATGTGATAAGACACAAAACAAGCAGATCCCGGAAGAGGCTGATATTCCCGAGCAGCCACCTGCTGACAGGACAGATAGTGTGGGACTCAAAACAACATCAGCGCAGAGCAGATGAGAGACGCTGCGAGGCAGAACACTGTGTATGTGCCGCGTGTTTGTGAGCTGGATTCGTGTTTTCACAGGTTACTGCGATTCGCACAGACTGTGTTTATTATCTGCTTATCTAAAACAGCAGAGCAGGTTCCACAAAAACAGCAGAATGAAAGTGTGTTATCACAGCTCTCCTGATGGATGAAACACGAGACAAACATGGTGATTCTTGGGTGACTAAAGACTGGTTTTAGAAGCTGTAACTTATATTATTAAGTTATTATATACAATATTACACGTTAGTGTGAATATAATCCACATTATCATAATACTATTTTTGTAGTTATTGTGATTTTACAGTACTGTGATTATTTGGAATTCATGTAAATAGAATTATGTCAAAGTAAATGGTTAAAACAATGTTGGAGACTAACTAACTAAAATAGTTATGGTACTGGTACTTTTCCTGGTTTTCCAGCTTTTTCATCCAACAAATATCATCGCTGCATCTCAAATTATTACATCACTGTTGTCATATTATGTTATGCATTTTTTTTATTTGTATATTATGTAGCTTTAGGTTTGAGATGTGGAAACAATCAAACAGAATTTAAATAGTTTCTGTCCTCAAGCAGTGTTGAAATTAAGTTCATTTCAGCAATTATAGAATTTTGATTCATTTTCTTCTTTCTATCTTATTTTTGTGCGGCCAGATTATTACTGTTTTTTGTTTGTTTTTGTTTTTTTAAGAAACAGATAGTTATGACTTTAAATTCTGGTTCAGTAAAACATGTTCTAGGCTGATACCTGTGATAGTCATGTTATAAAAATGTACCAAGTTGATTGGCAAGTGAAAAACTGGCTATATTGCTTTCTGGAATAATTGTTTATTAGTAGTAGTAGTATAGTAGTACTAAAACTGTAAGTAGTAGTACAATTTTAGCATATTAATTATATTTGATCTACTTCAATATGGAAAGCTTGTAGTTTGGCAAAAAGTTTCACAGTAGCTTCTGCAACACTGGTGCACACTGAGCACTGAGTAATGACATAGCTATCATTTATATGTAAGATAATCAGACACTAAATCTGATCATCACTTTAGATCATCAGTTGAGAAATGAATGCAGACAATTGTTTGTCTAAACTGTGTGCTTTTATTGTTGGAATCTGTGAATGCAGGCATTAGAGCATGTTTTTTAAGTGCTGAAATGGTGTTTTGTGTGTGTGTGTGGTGTGTGTGTGTGTGTGTGTGTGTTGTGTGTGTGTGTGTTTTGTGTGTGTGTGTGTGGTGTGTGTGTTTTGTGTGTGTGTGTGAGTGTGTGTTTTTGTGACAAATGAGGACATAAATGGGTATAATGACAAAGGTATGACAGGTATTACAAGGAGATGGTGACTTTTCAGGACATTACCCCATTTCCCCACTTTTCAAAACGCTTATAAAAAATCACACAGAATGGAGGACTGAAAAATCTGAAATAGCACAAAGTCTCCTTGAGGGGTAGGTTTAGGGGTAGGGTTGTGTAGGGCAATAAAATATACAGTCTGTACAGTATAAAAAACCATTACGCCTATGGAGAATCCCCATTTTCACAAACACAAACTGTTGTTTGTGTGTGTGTGTGTGTGTGTGTGTGTGTGTGTGTGTGTGTTGTGTGTGTGTGTTGCATGGCGTGTTCGTGTAGGTGGTGTTTGTGTTTGTTCTGTGTGTTGTGTGTGTGAACTCTAGTTGGAAAGGACTCAGACTGGGGTCAGTTGATTGTGATGGACAGCAGGAAGGTACGAGTCTGAATGTAAGCTGTAGTTTTACTCTCAGCTGAGACTCGTCCTCCTGTGTTTGTGAGAGTTTCCCCCCCCCCCCCCTGATTTGGGTTGCCGATCTCCCTGATAAACTTAATGAATCCTGATATATAGCATCCTGATCGATCAGTCAATCAGATACTGCAGTACATGCAGATTTCTACATTCTGTCTAATACAACACTTTAATATCACATACAAAAAACAGACACTAAATTATACAAATTAATAAATTATCTACCCTGGTAAAGCTGATTGATATAATAGTCATTATTACTCAAACTGAGCAAAAAAATGTATTTGGTGCAGATATAGTTTACATGGACAAATTAAGGTGAAATTCAGATTATAATGTAAATCAATGAGATCTTTATAACAGTATAGCAGGTACTGACACGTCGCTCTATATCTCCAGTAACATGTTTCAGTGAGATGAGACTGAAATGCTCCAAACATATAATGCAGTGATTGAGAGCTGAAGAAATAAAGGCTCCTCAGAAGATGTGAGATGTTCTGGAGGCTTGTGAAGATAATTCCTCTGCTGAGGAACAGTGAAAGTAAAGCTTCTGGAAACAAACGCTCCTCAAAATATCCTGAGGATCAGATTTGAGACTCTAAAACATGATTGATGGAGAATCAAGTAAAGCTGAGCTGCTTCAGTGCAGTAAGTGTTCATCTGGAGATATTACTGTACTGTATGATTTATATGACTAAAGACAACAAGAAACTGCAGCTAAAAAGTATTTAATCTCTATAATGTGACATGTATACTGTATCCAATGGGACTTGATTGGATCGTTAATGTCACCAATTGGTTAATATTATTTTCCCACCCACATGATTATATCAGCAGAAGGAAAAATCCTTTCAGAGGTCAATTAAAATAAACTTTTCTTTACAATAACATTCACTAATGAATTATGCATAGGACCAGATAACTGATTCATTAAGAATGTAAATAGGGTCCATTCTGATTTCATGTTGACTTTATAGACTCACAGTGTGATGGGTTCAACAAATGATTTGAGTTTGGTTGCTCACTCTCCTTTGTGTCTTTAATGAGGTCTTAATGACATCAAGATGGTTGTGTCGTGTGCAGCAGTAGTGCAGCACCATTAGAGCTCAATAAACATTATAACTCTCTCATATGTGACACAAATGAGTCAAATGTATTTTATGGAAAGGCCTGCAGTGTAAATTGGTGGGTTGTGTGTTGTGTGTGTGGTGGTGTGTGTGTGTGTGTTGTGTGTGTGTTTGGTGTGTGTGTGTGGTGTGTGTGTGTGTGCAAAGACTATTGAAAGCACTAAGGTTACTGAAGCTTGAGTGTTGTGTGATCAGTGCCAGTTTCAACCAGCAAAATAGGTGGCTGGAAATCAAACCGGACACATACACACACACACACACACACTTCGGCACCTGATCTTCATTTTTAAATTTGTAGCCAATCTTTGTACACTTGGGCACCAAATTAAAACGTAAACAGTGCAGATATCCATCTTGTTTACTTCAAAGCTGGAGTCAGGCCCCTCCTCACACTCACTTACAGTCATGGCTCAGTTCCTCCTGCTGTGTCTGCATTAGTCGTAATCAAGTGCTTGTTTGAAGCAGTTATCTTTTGACCGCCTGCAGAGCTCTGATGATGACAAGTGACGGAGCGTCCCGAGCCAAACACAAACTCACCTCCATCAGAGCACAGGCAAAGGAAGCTCTTGCTGCAGAAAAGAAAAAAGTTTTGTATGTACGTCATTTGATTAATATGCAACATATGCCTGTTTGTTTTGTTAATTGTATTCCAGTGTAGAGATTGCTGTACATTTGATCATTTGTGTTTCCATTGTTCTCTTTGTAATGTTGGGTTAGTTGTGACAGAACAACATTTCATGTTTCCTTTTTTGTAACCTTTCTAAAACAAAATAAAAAACATTCTAAAAATGATTCAAAATTCTAAAAATGATTTCAAATGTTATCTATGTAAATGTAATCCGCATGTTATTTGGCTGTTGTTACACTGTTACCACTAGTAAAGTTCGGCTAGAGCAACAGCATAGAAATGAAGTGGTTCAAGTGGTTTGTGAGTTGATTGGCTTAAAAATAATTAAATAAACAAATGAAAGATGACACTGAATTAAATGACTATGATTATGTAAATAAAAATGTCTGATATCTGAAAATCGGAAGTGTTTCTGGTGTCTCACTTCAGTAAAATAAGAGAGTGTTCGTTCAAATCTATTTAGTGAAAAATCAGCTAATTTTGGTTCAATAGCGAAAAGTAGCAAATGTAAATTCACCAAAATAGGAACTTCAAACTGCAAAAATATGGGTTAGTAAATGATAAGCTGTTTAAAGATAAAAGAAACAGCAAAAGCTAAGAATTATTAATGAACAAACCAGGTTTTGAGAAATATTATAAACAGATATGAAGTAAGCTGAAAGATACACAAGATATATAGATTTTTTTTAATAAAAAAATGTCAATTCATATTTTATTCATCAAGGACGCACGCATTAAATTGATCAAAAGTGACAGTAAAGACATTTATAATGTGACAAAAGAGTTATATTTCAAATAAATGCTGTTCTTTTGAACTTTCTGTTCAGCTGTGAATCCTGAAAAAATAAATGTATCTCCGTTTTTTCCAAAAAATATGTGCATCCAACTGTTTTCAACATTGATAATAATCAGAAATGTTTCTCGAGCAGCAAATCAGCATATTAGACTGATTTCTGAAGATCATGTGACACTGAAGACTGGAGGAATGATGCTGAAAATACAGCTGCGCATCACAGAAATACATTACAGTTTAACACATATTCACTTAGAAAACCGATATTTTAAATTGTATTGCTGTATTTTTGATCAAATAAATGCAGCCTTGGCGAGCAAAGACCAAAACATTCATTCCGAGCCCAAAGAAAAAAAAAAAAAAAAAAAAACTAAATTTTTGAAATTATGTATAAGATGATATTATAAAACAAGCAGGGGAGTATTGATATTTTATGATACAACTGCCTAAATATCCTAACGGGAAAGATCAACAGACAATTTTAAGTCAATAGCAAGTGGTTGCTTGTAGAAATAAAGATGTTTTAGCATCTGACATGACTACGCTATAAGTGAACGAGCATGCAAACAGTGTAAAGCAACAAATGATACAGTGACCGGTAAACCTTTAAGTTTGAAGCTGCATTGCAATAAAACAAGCCTTTCTCTAATGCACAAGCCTCCGTTTCATTTCCGTTATCATGCAACATGATCTCTGGATTGCTTTCAGTTAGCTTTTATTGGCAGACAGCAGGTTTTGAAATGTATTTTATTCTGAGATGATATTGCATTGCACCGCAGTAACAGATGTGCTTCCTTCTAAACACTGAAGGTGTTTAGCTGCATGTCAGCAGAGGTCTTATATGGTTTTCTGTGCAATGCATTGTCATAACGTAATAATACATGAGTGTTCTGGTGTGCAAATCATAATATTCCTCAACTGTGGCTTCTGTTTCTCACTTGAGCCTTTAGCCGGTGTGTGTGCGTAGCATCGAGCGTGCGATGTGTGTGTGTGTGCGTTGTGTGTGTGTGTGTGTGTGGTGTGTGTCTGTCTGTGTGTGTGCGAGTGTGTTTGTGTGTGTCTGCGTGTGTGTGTGTGTGTCTGTCTGTGTGTGCGAGTGTGTGTGTGTGTGTGTGTGTGTGCGTGTGTGTGTGTGTGTGTGTGTGTGTGCGAGTGTGTGTGTGTGTGTGTGTGTGTGTGTGTGGCCTCCTGAGGAACCTCCGGCGATGTAAATGAGGGCTGTGGAAGAAAGACTCATTGTTTGCTTACATGTCAGGGAGCACACGTATTCCCCATTCTGAAAGTTTATTCAGGGTGGCGCGAAGCGGTATCAGTGCTTTAAGTGAACACACACTCTGTCTGAGCCAGCTTTCAAAAACCTTGAGAAATATGGCAGAAATTATGCCATAATATAATCAATGCCGCTGAAATGCTATAGGTGCGATCCAAATGTTCTTCTCATACCTGATAACTTCACTAATGAACACGTTTCCCATCTGAAAGTTTGATTCAGGGTGCCAAGCGTATCAGCAGAGTGAACACACACTCTGTCTGAGCCAGCTTTCAAAAACCTTGAGAAATATGGCAGAAATTATGCCATAATATAATCAATGCCGCTGAAATGCTATAGGTGCGATCCAAATGTTCTTCTCATACCTGATAACTTCACTAATGAGACAGATCTAAACACAGCTAGAGAGGAAGAGTAGTGTATGTTTAAAAGTATATCATATATTTCATAACATATCAGTGCATGTATGTAGTATAACTAGAACTGCTTTTTTCGTGCTCAAAGTCTGCTGAGAACTGATCATTTGAGATGTTTGTAAGTGAGTGCTCATTTAATAGATATGTAATAAGTCTGAGATTGTTGCAGGGGATCTCATATGGGATAATTTCACTTCATAACCATTAAAACAGAAGTAGAGATCCAATTAAACCCTGCTAGGGCTTTCTGCTGATGGTAGCAGGTTTCCAGCTTGTCCAAGTTGGACGAAGCTGGTCTGCCGACCACTGAGAACCTGGATGAGTTGGTAGACCATCTTGGATCAGCAATATCATAGTCCAAAAAACAGACGTAAACTGATAAGACCTGGTTTTTCCAGCAGGGCTGTGACCAAGATGGTGTCCACCAGCTGATAGGCCAGTGATCAACCACCTAAACAAGCCTGGACCAGCTAGAAACTAGACACTATGTTCCAAAACAGTGTCTATCTTAAAAATGGTTTTAGCTGTATTTCCCAGTAGAAGATGCAAAGCTTTAAAGGTTAACTCGATAAAAAAAAAAAGGCTTGAGAAAACCTGACCAGAAAGTTTTAAAAGCAGTTCTAAGTTTAAAGTATTCTTAAAAGCTCAAAGTTTGAAGGTTTTAAGGTCATGCAGTCTCTCAGACAGACAGATATATTGCTATGTGGTTGCCAGGCTGTTTTGGATGGTTGCTAGGGAGTTGCTAGGGTGTTTTGGGTGGTTAATAGGCTGTTGCTATGTAGTCGCAAGAATGTTATGGGTGGTTGCTAGTGTATTGGTAAGGTGTTCTGGGTGGTTGCTAGGGTTTTGCTATGCAGTCACTAAGGTGTTCTGGGTGGTGCTAGCAGTTGCCTAGGGCTGTTTTGGGTGGTTAATAGGCTGTTGCTATGTAGTCGCAAGAATGTTATGGGTGGTTGCTAGTGTATTGGTAAGGTGTTCTG
>JADLZN010009809.1:174720-334720 GCA_018155175.1 Sinocyclocheilus anophthalmus
ATCGTGAGAAAAAAGACATTCCTCAACATCTTCCTCAACAGCAAGTGTAGTGGCTCGAATGATAACCTCTAATAGAGTAGGTAACGATAAGTCAGTCTTAAGAGAGACCAATATAATTAGGCTGTTTTACGGTCGTGTCCACCAGACACATTTCTTACTCTTAGTAATGTATGGACGCCCTGTCATACATTTTACAAATAAATATAAATATGACTTCATAAAATAACTTTATAAAATAACTTTATTGCTATTATACTGTATGCATATTTTTAAATATACAAAAAATGCCCAAAATAAAGAAATAGTAAATATATTTTGGCAAACCCCCCTCCCCTTTTTTTTAAACTATATATTTAAAAAAAACATTAATATTTGTTTAAAGCATACAGCCTCCATATATTTCAATTCAAGAACATACATTCACATGTGTCACATTTGAAGAAAAACCTTATTTGTTGTCTACAATATGTGTGAACATATAACACATTTTAATAAAAATCAACAAGGAACATACTTTTCATTGTTCCCGAAATGAATGAATGAATGAATGAATGAAAATAACATTATTAAATCATTGTAAATCTAGTTTTGATATCTTACTGTAATATTGGAAATGTTTTTTTTTCAAAATACATTATGAAATGTATTTTTGTATATGAAGGTTGGAACTTAATATATTTTCGATTTCAAATGCATGCATGCCATATGGGGTGTTTGCAATGTTTCAAATCAACACGCTCCTTTCACTGTTGTAACTCAGCAACTTGTGCATCATCTTGAATTGAAGTTTTCACACTTATAAATACGCTTTTGCTTTTATGCACTCAAAACTCTACAATATTTCAGACTGTATTTAAATATGCATTTACAGACGCAAAAGTCGTAGTTTTACTATGCTGACAGCTTCGTTACGGCTAAAGTGTTTTTAGTGTAAAACCCTAAAATAGGGAGTTATAAAAAGAAAAATGTTGATAAACTTGTCGACCTTGCTAACTGCTTAGTCATTGTTGGATCATCCTGACTCCCTAAAAGTTGATTACTGGTGAAAAATGATTGTTGCATTATGCAAGCAAGATATTTATGGTTTTATTAAATAAGAACATGTTGGTTAGGCTTGTATTCTAGTATGAGTCTCGTTGAGGACTTATGAAAGCTTATGAAAAGGGCTTGAACCGCTAGATTGCCTGATATGGCATGAGTAATTTCCAGTCGGATGAAATGTAGCCATCCATGACACATGACCTTAAACCTTGCAATTTTTCTGCATTTGAAAATGTGAACAAGTATGCTTGATGTTTCCAGTGATAACCTCCAGCGGAGCAGTAGTAGGTCAAAGGTTGATTGTCGGTAACATTTATTTTTAAGATCTTTCTGCGACTCCAGTAATGTTTATTAATCCTAGCGAGCAAGATTAAATAGAAATCAAGTGGCCCATGTTGTCAGCACACCAATGGGAGTCGGGTTGAGGACTCAACTGCGAGGTTGCCTGATATGGCATAAGTAATTTCCACTCGGATGGAACTCAGCCATCCATAACGCACGACCTTAAACCTTGCACCGAATAGGGAAAAAACTTGGTTTGGCTCCAGTTCTGACTGGATCCTGTCTGCATTTCCAATAAAGTGGATTTGTCGCTGGGCGGAATGCCTTAGCGGCGGAGTCTGAGCTGCTCTCCGGCTGATAAATAGCCTTTGTGAGGGGAGGCAAACGACAGGAAGAGTAAATTTTAGCCAGGAAGGCAAAAAGAGAGGAGAGGGAGCAAGCATAGACAGATGAGGGGGAGTTACGTTATATAGCTGTGCGATGAAAGCACAAGATAGCAAGAATTTGACTTCTGAGCGAAAATATGCTATTCATGGACATTTCCAGTTGACTACAATGAGCTCAAGAGAGATCTGCACCATTCTGGGCAAACTGTTTGCCACATGAAGTTTTCAGTGATGCCAGCTCATTGAAAACAGTCTGTTGTTGTGTTGCTGTATGAAGTCACAACACCATCGTTCGGTGAGAGGTTTCTGAGATTGTGGTGACATTTTAAATATTCCCCAAGGTCCCCTGCACTCACTGGCCACTCAACAGAATCAATTTCCTCTCATTGTTTTGACTTAGGAATGCATTTCCCAAACTGAGACACTCAACAGAAATCAGAGTGAATGACATGATGCAAAAAAAAATGATGGAAATACATTAAGCAGTTCCTGTCAATTAGCTTCTTGGACTAAGCACAAGCGTTTCGTAAAGATTCAAACTTTACTAATCTTATAGTTCATGATTATCTATGTATATATTACCAGTTTTGCTTATTAATAATTAGCATATAGAGAATAGTGGGAATGGTTTTGGAATGGAATGCACGGAGCACTGCTCAATATATACAGCAGTATATATATATATATTGTGGCCACGAATTAAGAATTTGTTCCCATGACTTGTTTATTCTTGGCCACAGTCTAATTCGTTCCCTCACTCTAGTAAATCATAACACAATTTGCTAATTAGTTCCATCATCATTTTAGTTAAATTGTGGACACGATTTAAGAATAAATTCCCGAGTTGTAGTAAGTTGTAGCTACAATTTAATAATTTGTTCCCTAGTTGTAATAAATCATGGCCATGATTTACTAATTCCTTCCATCATTTTAGCGGGCGTTTACACAACAACATTTTCAACTAAAAACGGAAACCGTATGCATTTTATTCACAACAAACGCATAATTTATTCACGACTTAATTGTTTTATTACACGACAATGGCATTGTGAAGACCTGAACACATAAACATTTGTAAACGTGTTTCAAAATGCGAGTTTTTGAAAACTATACTGTTACATCGCCAACTACTGGCCAGGCATGCATAAAACAGAGTTTTTAGTAGTTTTTGCGATTCTGTGTGAATGGGGATCATTTTGACAACGTCTGAAAAACTTTTCAAAAACGCAAAACTGTTCAATTTTTAGAACATCGTTGTCATGTAAACATACCTTTAGTTAAATCAAAATGAGGGGGACCTATTAGTAAATCATGGCCACAAATTAACAAGTCATGGGAACGAGTTCTTAATTTGTGGCCACGATATACAATCTTTTTTCCTGCATGTCATGTGTGGAGCGAATGAGTGATGACAGAGCTTTCATTTTTAGGTGATCTGTTCCTTTAAAAAGGCTCAAAATGGAATGATCTTAAACACTGAAGATCATCTACAAACTTTGATCATGTAACCTGTGTCAGAGTGAAGGCCTCATCAATCAGATGTTATGAGTCTGTGCTGCTCCAGCGCTTACATGTGTTAATGGACGAATGTCTTGGAGAGGGGATGTTGTGTTGGTGTTGTGAGGAGCGGGATGGGGGTGTATCTCATGCTAACTGAGTTAACTGATAGCCTCAGGGGATGGTGGGGGGGTGGACGCTGACCTCTACCAACGTCCCTCCCGGGACCAGTGTGAGGAGAGACAAACATTCCAGAGCAGCTCGCCGGCTAGCAGAGACCCCCTGAGAGAACCAGAGGGACAGAGAGAGAGAGGAAGAATGGAGAAGAGCAGGAAAGGAAGAAAAATGGACATGGACACTTTCGTTCTACTACTTCTACACAAATTCACACATATGCAATGCATGCACAACACAAACGCTCCCTGTTCAACATTTCTGTAATTAATTAATTCTGTGCTTAAAACAGGGGACTCTCTGTCGTACTGTTATGGTGGACTGCCGCGGTGGTCCTCGGGCCCCGGGACCTCAGATGTAGCTCTAGAGAGGCCCTCGCTCTCTAACACCACTGTTCTTTCCCAGAGGAAGAATCCCTCATGTGTTCACCCCTTCTGCATGGCCTCTTACTAGATTTCCAGCCTGCCTTAAGATTACCCTGCAGAGCACTTGAGAAGTCATCATTTCTGAAACTTGGGTAAAACATAAATCACTTTCTCTCTGTCTTTGCAATACTCTCTCTTTCGCATGAGTAACCCAACTAAATGGTGCTATTAATTAGAAATCACTGCTGTCCTGCAGTATTCAAGTCAATAAACAAGAATCACAGACTTGAACCAAAATAGTTGCATTACATGATGGACAAAAACGTTCATAACACAAATGTGTTTTTGTATTATGGTTAAAATTAACATTGGTTTAATGCTGAATAAAAATAATAACCTTGAAAGTGACCTAAATGGTCAAAAATGGCTTTGCAAAAACAGGACTACTTGTAACTTTTTGTTCAGTCTTGTTCGGATTCAACTGTTGTAACATTTGTTAAAAATGATCTAACATGCAACCAGATTTTTTTTTGTTTGTTTGTTTTTTTTATAACTAATAACATTTTTCTAGAATAACTTATAAAATTAAGTTTATAACTCCTGAATGCATTAATTAATTAATTGAAAAAGGAAGAGGTCCTCAGATCGAGCCCTGCAGAATACCTCATTATGTTTTCTTTTTTTTCTTTTGTATTTTGGCCATTCAAAAATACCAATTTGGTAATTCCCTGAAAGACCATCTAAAGTTTCTAATTCAGTAAATGGGATCTTGTTATCAACTGAATCAAAGCCTGTGCTGATATCAAGAAGCACTATAATAGTAGCACTCAGTCACATTCACGACACAAATCAGTGCTGCTTCTGTACTAATAATTCGATGGAAAGCTAAGTTAATGATGGCAAAAACTAAAGAAATGAACTTTTGATCAGCCTGGGCTATAACGTTTTATTCTCTTCTCACACTAGGTAAATTCACCATGCTCTCAAGTTGTGTCTTTTATGCCTTCAGGCTACAGGAAATAATCAAATATAGTTCATGTGTCCAAAATACTACATTTCCCTTGCAGTCCTCATTCTTCTCAGTATATTTTAAGATTGCCAAAGCAGGTCATTTAGCATCATCGGCTGATAAACTCGGAGCTGTGTTATATTTTCCCCACTAAGTTAGCTAAATAAAGCAGGCCCTTGCTTCTAAAACAGCGTATGCAAGAGAGGAACAGTCCAAAACTGAGTAGAAAAGGCATACTTGGCATTCCAAAAACACCCCACAAAAGCAGTGCTTGTTTTAAACCTTGTTCTACTCTTCAAATCCCCTGCCACAGTTTCCAGAGTCTCTATGGCATCGTTTGTCTTTATACGGTCACAACAAACACATGCGCTCATAAGTAGGAAACCAGACTTTTTTTTGTCCTTTCTTGGTACAGTCATTGCTAGTACATCTTGCAGCGCTGAATGGGTGTAAACATATGGGATGGCTATTCCTGTCCGCTCAGAACAACAGAGACATTTTTCAAACTGAAATTCATGCTTGGATTTCTTTCTCTCAGGACTCTCCTCCATCATTCTAGCAACTCACAGAGAGATGCTTCCCCCTTTACTGTCATTTTACATTAACGGTGGAGTCTTTCCTGAGCATTGACCTGTGGCTTTGCGTTGAATTACAGCTTGCTGTACAGAGAGGGCACTACACTACGACTTTATGGCGTTATTATGCATGCTTGTGTTTGACACTTGAAAATTTACGGCAAATCTGTGAAACCGTTAAGACACTGCCACTAGACAGATAAATCAGATCAGTTAGAAAGATCAGATATTTCTTCATAATGAAGTCGTTTTAATTGATCAAGTAATAGTTTGAGACAGGCTAGTACAGCAGAAGGTAAGCAATCTGTACTTTTCACTTCCAGAGGCTCTTTGGATTATAGAGTGAAACACTAATAAGTATATTGTTACATAATAAAAACAGAATTTGGCTTGTTCTGAATAAAGAATGAGTGTTTCCCAGTGCTTCCACAATGATAGTGGATTGTGGGTATTAGTATTTTTATCACAGTGATAGGTAATTTCTACATTGTTCCAATAAAAAAACAAAATGTAGTTCCCCAAGTTTATTAAGTACAAACTTATGTTCATTTTCTAAGTACACTTGCTGAAAGTAGTGCTGTCAAAATTAGGTGATTTTTTTTTTCAGTTTAACGCCTTAAAAAAATGCTAAACGCAATTAACGTACGGGCGAAGCTAGGGTTGGCCACCCCACTCACAACTGCTGCTTCTGTCTCTTTTTCTTGACAAGAATTGCATTTATTAAGACGCAGACCGTCTTTACGACCACATCAAACTTACAGGTGACGAGGAGCTTCAGCAGAACAACAGTCAACTGCGGCCAAATAAGATGTTGTCAGTAAAAGTGATTTGTCCTATCCTGTCAGCCGTTATACTGTGCTTTCAGCATGTGTTCTTCTATTGCACACACACATGAGGCAGAGTGTAAAGTCATGAAGTTACCAAAAAGGTGATTAAAGCTGCCTTAAAACTGTGCATGCATGTAAGTATTTGTTATATACGAGTCAGATTTAAGATGTCTCTGAATGCAGTGGTTTTCCAAACTGTCCTGAAGCAGCAGCACTGTCTCCCTCATCTAACACACCCGATTCAACTCCTCAGCTCATTATAGAGACTTTAAGAGCTGAAGTGGTTCAGAAAAGGTAAAGAGTTATGAGAAACTACGATGCGTGTCAGATCAGCGTCATGTTCAGCAGCGGCAGCTCTTAAAGCAGCCAAAATAACCTCATAACCAGCTGCTGTGATGACTGTTCGTCAAAGGAAAAAGGAAAAAGGAGCTTTAAGGATTTATCTATATTTAAATGAGAATTTAGTGTTTGATAACTTCAGTTTCTGCATATTTAATCTCCTACTTGCTGAAGGGCACAGGTAAATATGATATTTATTATAATGGGTTTGTTTTAAGTTCACTTAAATTAGAAGTATTTTTTTAAAGTCTAATGTTAAAATTGATAGCTCTCAAGTATACTGTAATGTTGAATGGCTATAGTCAATGGTTAAATATTAGGGGGGAATTTTTTTTTTTTTATAGGGACATCAGTGGTATTGGTATCAGTGATACTCATATACAGTCTTTATATTCTACATTCATTTGAAGATTAAATGTGAAATTATTGCAATATAAAAGTATATTTAAAAACTTTAATGTTAGGTGGGATTAATGGCGATTAATTTCAGAAAACAATTATTCGTTTTTTATTTTATTTATTTTTTTTGTCAATTGACAGCACTAGTTGAAAGTATGCTAATATCAATGCACTATTAGTATATTTGCTTGTGTACTGTTTCAGTACTTCTTGGGAATAAATTGGCCCACTTTTTAGTTAATACGAGTATAATTTTAAGTGTACATTTGAGAACCCCAGAAATGTGAAAAGTGTCTAATCACACCTCTCCACATGACTGTAGATATCATTGATCTCTGCAGCAATAATGGTGTGTGAGACAAATTAGCTGCCTAAGTTTCATACAGGTCAAGGGTTAATTCAAAAATATGAGCAAGAGTAATAGTGCCTATTAATAAAATTATTTGATTAGACTTAGCAAAAGCAACTAACCAATTATTTTAGGATCCATGGCCAGAGCTACTTTGTAATATCTGATCTTATCAGGGGCCTCTTAGACGCCTTTAGAGACCACGTCATCGTTTTCCTCCCAAAACCCCACATTTTCCCACCTCCCCATGAGACAAGGCTCAAGAATGACAGCATCCAAACTGTGTGTGGGCAATAGATATATATATTTCAACTGTCATCGTTGGCTAAAAATAGCGCGCTAGCCCCCACCTCATTAATGGGGTGCTGTTAAAAATCACAAAATTTGGCATATCTGTAGCCTTTTCTGTCCCAAGGGAATGTCATTAGGCGGGTCTGGGAAACTAGACAGACACTGGCCCGGCCAGACAGAAATACACACCATGAGAATGAGAAAGCAGGCATATTTTTCTCTTTTTTCCCCCAATCTTTTTTATTTTAATGGCCCGATGACTGACACACCCAGCAAGCGGAGAGCTGACCCCGTGTGGCCGCTGACAGATGAGATAACTCATTCACTCAGTGGGCAGCACAGTATGGCAGCAACGCATCTTGATGCACACATGCAGAAAAGCAGAACAGTTTAGCTGGCGGGAGTATAGATGAGAGAGCCGTCTATCATCAGGACTCATGTAAACATTGATCTCAGTCGAGGGTTTTTAGTGGTTTGTCCTTTGGGCCCGAGACGCATTCTACATTTCCCATCCTTGACAGATACAGTCACCCATAAACTCATTGACTTTCACCCAATTCATATCCAGACTCTCCAGCTAACATGGAAGGCTGATTATTCACTTTTTTTTTTCTAAGAAATGTAGTCACTAAGACCCAGACTTGAACTTCACTGCACATCCAGTCAAACATTTTTAGAAAAACCTGTGAGTCAGCTGCTTAGACAGCATTTTAAAGGAATAGTTTGCTCAAAAATTGTAATTTTCTGAAAATGTGCTCACCCACAGGCCATACAAATTGTATAGATTTGTTTTCGTTCGTCCGTTGGTGAGAATTCGCACTGCATCAGTGTCTCAGCAATGGATGCTCTGCAGTGAATGGGTGCCGCCAGAACGAGAGCTGATGAAAACATCACAATAATCCACAGCACTCCAGTCCATCAGTGAACATCTGGAGAAGACAAAAGCTGAAACACATCCACCATTAAGATGTTTCGAAGGCAGCATCGCTTGTATCCTCCACAGAGAAGTCAATCCCAGAATGCATTGCATTGAGTTCAGTGAAGACAAAATGCATCAATATGTGTGTAAATAAACAAAAAGGTTGATCTTGTTAAAACAGATATTTTACCTAATATTTGCTATGTATTGTTATGCTTATTAGCTTAGCTATAGATTGTAGACGCTAACTACAAAGTGGAATAAACTGTGATGCACGTCTCTTTTACAGTTCATGTGAAGAGTGCTACATGTGTGCCAGTCAGATTTGCTTCATATGAAGGTTGTTCTAAATCAATTATTGATGTTTAATTTCACTTTGGAGGCTTGAAAGCAGCTGCTTATGTAAAAAGTTGACAGAAAAGCAGCTTTCTAGGGTTTGAAACAAAGCTACTGTCAAGTCTATTGCTATAAGAGAAACAAACTCCTACAACAGTATTTTGGTACTAGGCATGTGAAAGAATTGTAGATTTACCTACTTTATAACAGTTGTTGAAGCAAATTGTGTCATGGTAATTGTATTACAATACCTCTTTTGTGCATATGCAACATGTTAATGTTCCTGACCAGGAATTTGAATTACAAAACAAAATGTCCATGTTATTTTCGGTTTGCACACATTTTGCAAACGACAGAGCTGACCACGTTGGTCCTTTGCCATTTATCAGCCAAATCCCTCTCTTTCTTTCTTTTTTTCATTTGCATATAAGAACAGATATCAGTCTGCTGTAGACATCGCTGATCTGTTTCTCACACACACAATGAACAGAGGAAGCCAATTACGGAAGAAACAGACCAATACGTCGGTTTTTGTTATCGGCTATTTAAAACATCATCTGGCCATGCATGCTGTAATTCCAGCACAATGCTGTGTGACGCACATTTGACAACTGATAACAAGCAAAGAGAAGGTGAGAAGGTGAGAAGGGTTTTTTTTCTGTTGATGAGGTATGTTTTATCACGCTTGAGGAAGTGTACACAGTCTGCAGTTTACACTTGAAAATCATGTTCCCTCTCAAAAGCTACACTTAATGCTGCGCTTGATTCAGTGCTACGGGAACATCTTTAGACGTGACCAGCTGTGAGTATGTGTGTGTAACACGTCAGTAGAATTGACTCAGCTGTATAGCCTCTGGCAGTGATATCATCAGTATGCGCCTGCATCAGAGGCTATAATTAGATGTGCCACAGGTGCATCGTCAGGTCTTTGTCTTCAGACCATTCTCTGTGTGTGTGTGTGTGTGTGTGTGTGCATGTTTATGTGGTTTATGAGGACACACATTTGTATAATAACATGGTATGACTAAGGTGTATTACAACGAATGTGATTATGATGACATTTTCAGTGTCCCCAGTAATTCAAAAAGGCTTATACATAATTCATAATGATTTTTTTTTGAAAATCTAAATAGCACAAAGTCTCCCTGTGAGGGGTACGGATTTATGGGTAGGGTTTTGGTGTAGGGCTAGACTATACGTCTGTACAGTAATAAAAACCATTACGCCTATGGAGAGTCCCCATAAACCATAAAAACAAACCTGTGTGTGTGTGAGTGTGTGTGTGTGTGTGTGTGTGAGTGTGAGTGTGAGTGTGAGTGTGTGTGTGTGTGTGTGTGTGTGTGTGTGTGTGTGAGAGAGAGATAGAGCTAGACTTTGGCTGAACAAGTTGCTGTACCGATTTAAAACGTTATACCCACCACACACACACACACACGCACTCACTCACACTCACACACACACAACAGTGAACAGCAGCAGTGATGAATGAATCATAATATTTGGCTTCATGATATCAGTGCATGCACAGATTGTGTATATAAATAAATATGACAGCATTAAACCGTCATGTGAGTCTAATCAAAGTTTGATTTCTCTGCAAACCACACAAATGTGAACATGTGTCTCTGTTTGAATGATGATGAATGAATATGGATTTCCATCCTGAAGTATATTGACAGTTTATGTGCCGTGGTATTAAATAAAATTGACTCATTCCTCAGTTTGTTAAAATGAGTGGAAAACACGCTTACAGTAATGTACAGTGAACAGTATGCCACAGATGTACATGTATATTTAGTACTTAAGTTAAATGTTAAGTAGGTAACTCCTGAAAAAAAATGTTTTACAGTTTTGACAAAAATATTTCAATAATGAATATCATAATTGTTACTTGAGCTCAGCATATTTATTACATTCCTCTGTGAATTTGAAATAAATTGTATCACGGTTTCCACAAAAATATTGTGCAGCACAACTGTTTTCAGCATTGATGACAATCAGAAATGTTTCTCGAGCAGCAGATCAGCATATTATACTGATTTCTGAAGATCATGTGACACTGAAGACTGGAGTAAAAACTGCTGAAAATTCAGCTTTGCAATCACAAGAGAAAAAAAACAGAGAGAACAGCAATTTTGACGATTACAATAATATTTCACAATATTTCTGTTTTTATTGTATTTTTGATCAAATAAATGCAGCACTGGTGAGCAGAAGAGACTTCTTTCAAAAACAATCTCACATGAGATGAATTGTTATATTAAATATTAGTTACTATAAAATAGATAAATTGATTAAAGAAGGTTAATGACTGTATTTTTTTTTTTTTTTGGATAATTAGTAAGATTTTGTGACTGTAATGCATGACCTCTGGTGTCTCATTGCTTTATTTAGGTTCTGTCTTCTGATAACCAATTACACTGCCATTGGTTTTCATAACCAGTGATATTCTATCATTTATTCCCAGCTAGCCACTAATAACGGCGTGTGAAAAGGTGTCAAAGCGACTCCAATAATTGTGGAATTTCGTTTCAGGACTATTCTGGTTTGAATCTTGCCAATTGATTTAATTACCTGCAAATCTCTTCAGATGACCTTTGCAATCTGCTTCAGGGATTTTTTGCAGCAATGCAAATATTAAAGTTTAACTTTAAATAGTGGCGAGTAATGCCGTTGACCTCAAGGGTTAATTCTTGGGCTTTGGAGGCGCTTTCATCCGTCAGAGTTCCCCAGTCCTGCCCGCGCTCGGGTTACATTAACAAAAACCCACAGTCCACCGCGAGGAAATGAGTTCATATCACCAAATTAAACCGGGATTTGTGTCTAAGCAGGCATCTTTGTAAACACCCGACAGATGAGAGAGCGACGTCCCATCCCATTGTTTGACGAAAGTGAGACATTCCTCCTCTGTAACAGTCCCAAGAGCCACAAAGAGAAAAGTGAAATGTGATATACTGTAAAAGAGAATCAGCTTCAGCCCGTATAGAGCCGTACAGTAGCGTTGCGCTTTCAACATCTGTCAAGACATGGAACAACCGCTCAATGGGAAGAAAATACACTTTTAATAAGATTGACTATTAATTCCAGATGAACAGTGAGTCTGTGCTGAACTGTGTGAGTCAGTGGCTTAGCTGGCTAATTGCTCTTTTACATAATCCTTAAAATGCTTTACATAATCTCTGATTGTGTTTACACTGACATCAGTCAGGATTAAAGATGTGAGCTGTCCCGCTGTGCCAAGGCAAATATACACATGATGCATGAGGCCAGAGAGCGCGTTTATCAATGCTCACTCAAACCATACAGGAATAGCATCATTCAGCATCACCTGCGACTCTTTGTCAAAGCACTCATCACAGCTCAGCATGAGGCTTCATGCAAGTTACTGGACTGTTTTGCTTTAGTCACCGCTGCTCGGTGTGACAAGCTTTACACAATCTCCCTGAAAAATGAATTGGAGATTTCATGAAACAAATGCAACAGTAACCGTCAGTAAAATGTGCTCATTATGAGATGTTATTCTGGAAACAAGTGTCACACTGCAAAGCATTTATCTGCATTTAACTGAGCAATGTGATTCAAATCTGTGGAGACGAGCCTGTGTGAATCATAATCAAGGAAAACACTTCTCACAGTCGGCTGGAATGAGAAAAAACTCATTTGAAAGCAATTACATTAGTGGAAGTTAACAGAGATGTTCCTAATATTTATACATTTAAAACACTCACTGCTGTCAATTATTTAGTCGCTACAGTGACTTGAATTATTAATAAAATTAAAAGACGTTATGTTAGTAATATTGGTGCTATTGTTCTTGCACAAATATCTTAAGATTTGATTAAAGAGTTGAAAAGGCGATTATAAAAAGATTATATTGCACACACATATCGTCTGTGAATACCTTGTTCACCAAGGCTGCATTTATTTGATTTTTTTTTAAAAACCAATAAAAACATTGAAATTGTGAAATATTATTACAATTTAAAATAAGTGTTTTCTACGTTAATATGCAGTAAAATGTAATTTATTTCTGTGATGCGCAGCTGTATTTTTTTAGCATCATTACTCCAGTCTTCAGTGTCACATGATCTTCAGAAATCATAATAATATGCTGATACATTTTATTTTACAGGACTCACAGATGAATAGATAGCTCACAATAACAGCATTTATTTGAAATAGAAATATTCTATAACATCAATTTAATGCGTCCTTGCTGAATAAAAGATTCAGTTTCTTAAAAATAAAACAAACTTTTGAACAGTTGTGTAGTTTAACCTTATTTTTGCATAAATGCCTTTTTAAATATCAAAACACACAGATCCTCCATAAATGTACACTAGAAAAAAGCAAATCTTGTCAACCATTGCTAAGGTAGGATTGGTCAGTAATGCAGTACTGTTTTAAAGGCGGAGCTTAGCAAAGAGTCAATTACTGTATAATTTCCCTTTTTATAATGATTGTTTGTAAACATAGATCGAGGCTCATGACCTTTACCACACACACACACCACATACCCACACACACACACACAAACACACCACAGACATACACAACACACACACACCCACACACAACCACAGACTACACATGACACACACACACACACACACACACACACAGACACACACACACACACACACACACACACACACACACACACACACACACACACACACACACAAATCATACCTACCACTCACACACACACACACCCCACAACCACACACACCCATACACAAACACACACACACACACACCACCACACCACACACACACACACACACACCCACCACCACACACACCCAGACACAAACCACACACTACGACGCACACAATTGCACACCCAACCACACACACACAACACCCTGCACAAACACACACACACACACAACCACACCACACACACACACACACACCCACACACTCTCTCTCACACACACACACACACACAGACACAAACACACACACATACACAAACACACACACACACCCACACACACACACAGACACACACACACAAACACACACACCAGATCCAGGACGTTTGGAGATTGGCGGGTCCAGTAGAGAGCAGGGGCCCAGCTGAGCAGGGGGGAGGAACGGGACCCTGCTGTGAGGAACCCTAATGGCCCCAGCAGCTGAGAGCTCTGGAATGGTCGTTGTGAGGGCTGTTGGAGTGAATGGTAACTGTCGGTGTCAGGTGACCCGGCCGGCGCTGCAGTATTTCTCTCTTTATGTCACACACACATGAGCTGATGAACATGCCATCAGTGCAGAGACTCAGAACACCTCAGAAACTCACGGCCAGCATCTACACTCCTCACATGAGGCCATTAATATACAGTGAACATATTATACAAACATTCCCAATGCCTTCTGAAACATCTTTGTTCTAAATGCTTAACCCTTGCATACTCATGTTGTTTATGGACTTAATTGTTTATTCAGTATTCATCCTTAAACAGCGTACATACAACAATATACATACAACTTTTTTAAATATATTTTTTTATAATGTTACAAAAGCATACAATTGCTCTTTTTAAATAAATGCTGTTCTTTTGTACTTTCTATTCATTTGTTAATCCTGAAAAATAAAATGTATCACGGTTTCCACAAAAAAAAAAGACACTGAAGACTGGAGTAATGATGCTGAAAATTCACCTTTGATCACAGCAATAAAACATAGAAAACAGCTATTTCAAATTGCAATTATATTTCACAAAATATTTCGCAACTGAAGGCTCTTTCACACCAGAAGTGAAGTGACTCTGTCTCTGCACTCACTCCCGATTGCTCACAACACCGGGACAAGAGAGGTGTCTGTGAATCAATGGGTAAACAAAGTAAGTTGCATTACTTGTTTGAAAAAGTAACTCAAATATTTCATTGTAAATTTAAAAGCAATGCATTACTTTACTAGTTACATAACGCACGTTACTTGTAATGCATCACCCCCAACACTGGTGGTCTTTATCAATGTTCAGCCTCTCTGTTCCCGACTCCCTCTCTTCCCAAAACCAGAGAACTGGAAGCGTTTAGTGGCGCTGGAGTCATAAAGCCTGTTGACGGATCTCACCAGCACACTATAAAGAAGAACACGTCTGATTCTCCAGCCGACCGATCAGCTGTCAGACAGGGTTTGACGGAGCCGAAGCTTCACAGACGGAGGAACAGATGCAGGTTCAGACCAGCAGACTGATTCAGGACCAGCGAGGGATGGCAGGCAACTATTGAAATGTTCTCAAGAGAGTCTGATTTGTTAGATTGACTTTTATGAGTTATATTTTAACATCACAGACCAACTGATTGCAGTGTGTGTGTGTGTGTGTGTTTGTGTGTGTGTGTGTAGTGATACTTGGTTATAAAAAAAAACTCAAGATGATGCTAGTGTGTTCCAATGAGATCAGCTAGTGTCACGTTGATTTATGTTTTGTGGCAATCAAATGTCACTATGTTGTTTTGAGGGTTGCATATAGGGAGTTGCTAGGGTGTTTGGGGTTGTTGGGAGTCGACTCTCAGATCTCTGATATTCTGGTATGGACGTGAGCTCCAGGTACATACAATACATTACTGTTCAAAGATTTTTCATGATTTTGCGAAAGCAGGCACTTCTGCTCACACAAGGCTACTTTATTTGAATCAAAAATACTGGGCAAAAAATATATTGTGAAATATTATTACCGTTTAAAGTAACTTTATTCTATGTGAATCTCTGTTAAACTGTAATATATGTCTGTGATCAAAGCTGTATTTCAGCATCATTACGCCAGTCGTCAGTGTCACATGATCCTTCAAAAATCACTATAATATGCTGATTTGCTGCTCGAGAAACATTTTTATTATTATCAATGTTAAAAACAGTCGTGCTGCACAATATTTTTGTGGAAGCCGTGATACATTTTATTTTTCAGGATTCACAGATGAATAGAAAGTTCAAAGAACAGCATTTATTGGAAATAATTATATGCTTCATATTTCTACTTCACTTTCAATCATATAAATGCATACACTGATACATAAAAACGTATTAATTCTTAAAAAAGTAAAGAACCACAGAAATGGACATAAAAAGTTAATCATTATAATTAATAAAATAGCTTACAATTAAGTGTAGTTGCCAGGAATACATTTCACAAATGCCAGTCCACATTGATTTCATATATTTGTATATAGTCTATAGTGTGCGACTAGTTTTAAACAACCCTTTTCGACATGAAGCTTGTGTTCTTTGAAGTACCTTAAAACCTAAAAATGTTAAATTGTATTGTCAGTTATCAAATGTAGTGTGTTATGTAAGTGTTTTATTGTATTGTGCAAAACCCTGACGTGTACCAGGATAAAATAACCTGTTTTTTGTTTGTTTGTTCGTTCATTCATTCATTCATTGATTCTAAACAAAGTGTGAGTGGTTTAATGAAGCATGACCAACATAACAGATCCTCAGCTTCATCCTCAATTCAAAAATCATTGTATACATCTTGGGCAATCACCTCGTATTTATGCAAATTGTATTTCATTCATATTAACCATTCAGCCCATCCAAGGGTTCTTGCGTCATCCCTCCAGTAACAGCACGTCTGAAGATGAGAGACACTCATTATCATCAGAAACACACTCTCTCACCACACACACACACACACACTCCCACACACGCACACACACACTCACACACACACAGCACACGACTCACACACACACCACACCACCACACACACCCACACACACACACAAAAAAACACACACACATCACACACACACACCCCCCCCCCCCCACACCCACACACCACACACACACACACACACATCACCACACACACACACACACCAACACACCTCACATACCACACACACACACACATAACACTCACACACACGCACACAACCACTCACACACACACACACCACACACCACACACACACACACACACACACACACACCACACACACACAACCACACTCACACACACACACAAACCACACAACACACACACAACACCACACCCACTCCACACACACACCACACCTCACACGCACACACACACACACACACACACACACACACACACACACACACACACACACACACACACACACACAAACACTCACACACACACAAACACACACACACACACTCTCACACACACACACACACAAACAAACACACACACACACACAGTGTTGAGCCTCAAACCAGCACAGTACTTAATCTCAGTTAAGAGCTCCGCTGCTTTGTTTTGTTTGTTATTCTTGACTGTCAAAAACCCGTCTTCATATTTCATCACATTACAGATGCCAAAGGACTGTCAAAGCTGTAAAGATGCACAAAATGTATAATTATATTCTGTTGCATAAGAAATGTGTCTCTGCATGTTTGTTTAGCCTGATTTCTAGTAGTACTGTTAAAACAAATGCTGTCTACATTAATCTCTTTGATTAAACAGCATTATTGTCCTGTACTGATATGACCTGTATATGGCTTAGATTAATAAGCATTTGCATCTGATGTGAACAAAATAGCGAATTCCACTGAACTCTGTTCTAATGAGGCTTTTTCAAATCATGATGCAAGTATAGACAAACATCGGGACCAAAGCGAGTTTGTGCCACATGATTCAACTGGATCTATTTATAAGTCCATATTAATGCACTAAATGATAATGAAAAACTACCTGATATCTGTCATTTCTTTTACATTTCTTGTTGTAATGTAAGCAAGTATAAATGTAAATAAATAAATAAATAAATAATCCTTAAGCTCAGGTGAAACAATAAATCACTTTTTTTTTCAATTTAAAATACCAACAATAAAAGCCCTTTTTGGCCGTGTTTTTAAGTGAAAATGGCGTCTAAACATGCTTGCAGTTTTTCACTTGCACTTCACTCTTCAGTCTTGTTTTTGTCTCTGTTGCTGAACCCTTTCAGGACGGCGTTTGGCCGCTGAAATGAAGGCTCACCCAGTAATGAATGAGTCTTCTGTCTTCGGTCTGAACTCCTCTGGCCCGTGTTTCTCTCTCTTCAGGTGCAGAAATCATTAGTCCATCAGTCTGTCACTGTACCAACAGCATTTGCATCTGTGCTTCATCTGAACGCTCATGAAGAGCGTTCAGAGACATGCTTCCACGAACACTTGACTTTAACCCTTTATGTGCAATGCATTATATATTTTCATAAATTTTTGGAACCAAAGTTAAAATGCGTTATAATATTTGCAGATTAATTGTTACATCTGAAATCGGTTGTTTGTCATGTGTTTTAATGCGTTATACTTTCTAAAGTTGTAACAATGAATAGATAAGTATTGTAATGTTTTATGGTTATAATTATGAGCTCACAATGCATTATGAGGTGCATTACTATGCATAATTAATGCATTATTGCTTTTATTATACATAAAGTGTTACCATGTTTTCATGTGAGATGCTTAACAATATATGACAGAAACAAGCTATGCTTCTTCTAATAGATTTTAAAGTGTCATTTAAGTCAAAAAGCTACCAAGTGCGACACATAATTTAATATTAACATTTATTAAACATTTTTATGTTTATTTGATTTTGCTTTTGGATATTGTCATTCCATTTGTCATTCCATCTTTGTGAAGCTCTATCCCCATTTATTTGTTTGTTTGTTTGTGAAACTGTGTTTATGAATTATATTTTAAATAATATATGTATTTTTCGAAAGTGGACTATCACTATATATATATATATGTTGTGTGTTTGTTTTAAATTCTTATTTTAAATCTGTTTTTAAATATCATTGTTTTGTTATTTTTATGTATTTATTATTTTTGAAGAAATACTTTGGGGAAAAAACGGTCATGACCTCCACCACACGCTCACAGTGTGATTTCTTTCTTAATATCCAGTGGAAGAAGACACATTTAATGGATTATCAATTAACATAGACAACCTTCTGTAAACACAACCCACAGTTAGGCCGTTGTTTGTGTGTGCGTGTGTGTGTTTGTGTGTGAGAGAGAGAGAGAGAAGTGTGTGTTTGTGTGTGTGTGTGTGTGGGTTTGGTGTGTGTGTGTGTGTGTGAGAGAGAGGTGTGTGTGTGTGTGTGTTTGTGAATGAATGAGTGTGTGTGTGTGTGTGTGTGGTGTGTGTGTGTGTGTGTGTGTGTGGGGTGTGTGTGTGTGTGTGTGTTTGTGTGAGAGAGAGAGAGTGTGTGTTTTTGTGTGTGTGTGTGTGTGGTGTGTTGTGTGTGTGTGTGTGTGTGTGTGTGTGGTTGTGTGTGTGAGAGAGAGAGAGAAGAGAGAGTGTGTGTGTGTGTGTGTGTTTGTTTTTGTGTTTGTGTGTGTGTGTGTTGTGTTTGTGTGTGTTGTGTTTGTGTGTGTGTGGGTGTGTTTGTGTGTGAGTGAGTGTGTGAGAGAGAGAGAGAGAAAGAGAGAGTGTGTGTGTTTGGTTTTGTGTGTGTTTGAGAGAGAGAGAGAGAGTGTGTGTGGTGTGTGTGTGTGTGTGTGTTTGTGTGTGAGAGAGAGAGAAGCAGAGAGAGAGTGTGTGTGTGTGTGTTTTTGTGTGTGTGTGTGTGTGTGTGTGTGTGTGTGTGTGTGTGAGAGAGAGAGAGAGAGAGAGTGTGTGTGTGTGTGTGGTGTGGTGTGTGTGGTGTGTGTGTGGTGTGTGTGTGTGTGTGTGTGTGTTGTGTGTGTGTGTGAAGGTGTCGAGGGTTCGTGGAGGTGGGGAGTCAGAGGCTGGATGGTGACAGATGAATGGGGAGAATTATCTACTCACTGGGGCAGATAATTGCTCCATTTGGCCCCATAGTTGGTGAATGAGTTCTAATTAGGCCTCCTCCTGCCCCCTGGCCCTAGAAAAACACTCCTGCACATGTTTGACCAACTGGGTCGCTTCGGTGAGTGTCACAAATGCAGCGAGCGCTGGCTGCTGATTAGCACTTCATACATTTGGCCTTGAATAGATCATAAGAACATTATGTGGCAGAGGAACCTCCTTCTCCAGGTGACAAGTTGTTAAGGTTCAATCCTAAGCAGACCCTGATCAAACCTCTGAATACAGCAGATAAACACAGAATGTGTCACTACATGACAACACTAAAGCCATTAAATCCACATTCATACCTCACAAAGAAGTGCTAGTATTATTCACAATACACTGATACACTACAATTCAATACAACATACTTTCATCCATTATTTTACATTGTTACAAAATATTTCTATATCTAATAAATGCTGTTCTTTTGAACTTCATCAAAGAATCCTGGAAAATAAAATGCATCACAGTTTCCAGAAGAATATTGTGCAGCACAACTGTTTTCAAGATTGATGATAATAATCAGAAATGTTTCTCGAGCAGCAGATCAGCATTTTAGAATGATTTCTGAAGGATCGTGTGTCACTTAAGACTGGAGTAATGATGCTGGAAATCCAGCTGCGCATCACAGAAATACATTACAGTTTAACACATATTCACAGAGAAAACAGCTGTTTTAAACTGTAATAATATTTCACAATATTAACTGTTTTACTGATATATTGTTTGAATACACACACACACACACAATAATATATACCATTTATTATGTTCAAATATATTTAAATGTTTTTGAAAGTCCTTTATGTTCACAAAGGCTGCATTTATTTGATTAACAAACAGGAAAATCATTAATATAGTGAAATATTATTACAATATTATATCCACTTTACAAAACTAACTGTGTGTGTGTGTGTGTGTGGTGTGTGTGTGTGTGTGTGTGTGTGTGTGTGTGATGTTGTGTGTGTGTTTGTGTGTGTGTTTTGTGTGTATATACAAAATGAAACGCTAAATATAACATTGGCTTGGTCTTATATGTTTTTTTGTGACCAACCCAACAACCAACCAAATAACTAAGTAAGTAAGTAAATAATCAATAATATATTATATTTTTTTTTTCTTTTTTTTACTTTGTTTTTTGCTTAGTTATTTGGTTCGAGTTGGTGTTCAACAAAACAAACATATAAACCAAGGACCTAGCCAAATACTTTATAATTTTTCCTGAAAAATTCTTATAATAAATAAAGAATCTAGAAAGGAAGAAGCTCAATAAGCAATATGTTCTGTCTTAGAATCAACATCTGATATCAGCTCTTATCAGAGGATAGCTTGAGTGATTGCTGTGAAAGTAAAACGCTGAGGAAATAACAACCAACCGAGTCAGAGAGGAAATGAATGAACGGGGCGCCGAGAAGAAAAAAAACCAATTTGTCCATGGCATTGAATTATTATCACATCTTCCTGGAGGTATTGGTGGCACTGGAGGTGTGATCACCTGCTGGTGTTTATTAGTGCAGCTGGGAAGCAGTTTGGAGCTCATCAGCCCTGTTAGCTGCAGCTCTTCTCACCTCCAGCTCAGGTGAAGCAGACTCCTGCGTTCACACCACTCACAGATAGGACTGAGCAAATGGCCTGCATTTGCACACAAACCCCCAGCGCTTCACAACGCCACTTAGGTGGTCTTAGCAGGAGTGCTGAATGTAAGAGCTGATGCTTTTGATGAGGGTGAAGGAGGTGGAGATCTGCATTTGCATTTCCAGGCATGCCGGGATCAAGGACGGAGAAACGATCCGGAAAGACGGACAGTAAGTCAATGCCATCTGTTCATTCATTTCAGGCCTTCTGCCTTGACGTGGAAAATCTTTGAGAGAAAGCTATATTATTTGATATATACTATATAGAATATATATATATAGATATATATATATATATTATATATATTCCAACATTGTTAAAAATCACAACTATAATATTTATGTATAAGTAATGTATATATACATATAAGGATGTGTTAAATTGTTAAGAAGTGATAGCAAAGATTTATATTTTTTAGAAAAGATTTATATTTTGAATAATGCTGTTCTTTTTAACTTTTTGTTCATCAAAGAATCCTGAAAAAAAGTATCGCAGTTTCAACAAAAATAGTTGCATCACCACATTGTATTCCTAATCATAAAGCAGAAGAATCTGATTTCTGAAGATCATGGTGACACTGACTACTGAGGATGATGCTGAAAATCCGCTGCACATCACAGTAATACATTTACAGTTTTACAGGATATAAAAATAGAAAACATTATTTAGATTGTAATAACATTTTGCCAGATTACTGTTTTTCTCTATTTTGTTCCAATACACCAGCTTGATGAGCTAAGAGCTTCTTTAAAACACATTTCAAGTCTTAACTGATCCCACCTATTGAACAGGCAGTGTGTGTGTGTATATATATATATTTATATAAAACCAGAAACTGTTTGGTTACCAGCCCAACATTTTGCGGAAAAAAAGAACATACCAAAAACCATGTTGGCTTCCCATTAGCCTCCACAGCAGGAGAAAAACAGTATGGAAGAAGTCAATGGGGACCAGAAACTGTTTAGTTACCCACATTCTTAAAATAGCTTCTTTTGTGGTTCAACAAAACATCAGCAATGCAACACTAGCATGGAAGAAATACGCAGTGAAGTGCTAACCGTTTTTAGGGCTGTTTTCTGGGACATACGCTGGAGGTTGTCAGTGGGACCCTTGGCCTGTGGGACTGCAAGCTCTTCCTACACAGGGGGTCTGATAGCAGGGTAAAAAAGGCTGTCATGAGGGTAAATAATGGCCCAAACGGTAATACCCCACTGATGACATGAAAGACTGCCGGTATGGAGAAGTCAAGACTGGAATGAGCTTGAGGAAGAGTCTTCTGTGAAGAAGTCAAGTCACCTTTATTTCTATTGCACTTTATATAATACTTGTTTCAGAGTAGCTTCACAGATAGCAGCATTAATGTTGTTAAATTCATTAATTATGAAATGAATTCAATGTCAGCTGTAAAGCAGCTCTACTGGAGACAATAGAGTCATTATTCAGATCAGCTCAGTTCAAATGTTCTCATTCGACAGTGTCAGTGCAGTTATATCAATAATATGACTGCATATTGATTGTCTTTTAAACCATTTTAAAGTACACTTAACATACTTTTAAAAAGTGTGCTTATGGAAATAAAAATATTTTAAATAATTGTGTGCAAACGGATTGTAATGTTGCACTTAAATGCGTCTTAACTGCAAACAAATACTTATATTCACACACATCATAATTGCAATTCACTGAACTTGTATCATTCGTTATTTTTTTTACAACACACACACCAACCAAAAAAAAAAAAAAGATAGGCACGTTAGGTAAATAACTATATTATAATGTAATTCGCAGCAATTTCTATTGTCTTGAAATATGTTTAAAGTGTTACTACTGAATATACAGACAAGCATTTATGGTAAACTAAAACATACTTTAATGTCATTTTAATTGAAACTTGTATGTCATGTATTTAAATGTACTTGTCGTTACACATTTGTAATGATGATGCTGCAATTTAGTGCATTTAAAAAGAAATAACTTTAAATTTAATATCAAAATAACACACTACAGTGAATATTATAATCCAGTACTTTACTTGTGCTTTATGTTAAAAACAAGTGCACTTCTTTAAAGCATGACAAAAGATTATTAAAAACATACTGATTTAAAATTAAAATAACATTTGTGTTTTAAGTGTACTTAAGTGTGTTAAGAAACATGTCCTTTAACCTTTAAATGCACTCAAGTGATGTTTTATTTCATTAGTATTACAGTACATTTTTCGTTATAGACATTTAAGATTTGAAGTAAACTACAAATGCATATTAAATATAATTAAGTGCACTTATTTTAAGCAAATGAAAAGAAGACCAAGTAACCGTTTATAGAATGCCACACTTAAAATGACTGTCACTGGAGTCCGGGCGTAAACTGGGCCAGCATTGCGGGGTCAAGCATTAGGTCGAACTAGGTTCAAGAATCCGTAATGCATGCTATGTATGTATGATTTTATAGACGGGTCTCTTTTATAAGTGTAGAAAATGGTATCTTTAAGAGGTGTGGATTGAAGTCCATCAGTCATCTCGACAGATACGTCATAATGTGCACTCTTTCTCCCTGCGGCTCCAGGGTGATCAGTCACATATATCTGGAACTGAGCGGTCATGAGTACATACTTACCGAGAAACTGCCATTGTGATGAGTTCAGGTATAGTTCAGGTATTCCAGACATAATAATCAACCACTACAGTGATGAATGATTCCAGTGTTCGCTTCCGACCCAAAACTGTGCCCTGTTTATGGATATGAGGATTTTCCTGCAGGTGCAAAGTGTTTCTGCTAAGCTTGCTTAAGTACTACACAAAAGCACAACCCGAGATAAAAGGCCAGGCACAAATGCACATTCCTTGTATCGTGTGTATCCAAAAAGCCAAAAAACAAAAAGTGGCAGACTGCATATCTCCATAAACACCCAATGGACGCTTTCCAACACTCTTCATTCTTTTTTTTTTATTTGGTGCGATTTGAGTTATGTCGCTTGCAGTAATATCACTTATAACTATTGTCATTAGGTGTGTTTGAGCATGTCGAGCATGGTATTTATCACTCCCAGCACTCAGGGGAATGAGTAAGGGATATGAGATCAAAACAAGACTATTAGCGTGGAAGAAGTGGAGCTACATGCACAGGTGTGGTTTACGTCCTTACTGCTTCCAATTAAGCCTGTACACTTAATGCATAACTTTCACGGGTGACAAAAATAGTTTCACATAAGGGCTATTTTATGAAGCATATTATTCACGGGTGTCCCAAAATGTAGACGCTTGAACAACACTTTGAAATATCTGAATGTCAATGCATTATATACAAAATATCAAAAAGTGGCATTTATTTATTTTACACTTTACACAAATTTAATGTGATGCATATTAGCCAGTCAGGATTTCCACACTAGTATTAATTATAAGCATTATTAGCATTGTTATTAATCATTTGCATCTATTTGATTGTATGTGAACAATCATATTTTCAAAATGCATTTATTCAAATTTTTTAGAATTGCATAAATCGTGAAATTTTTATTTATTCATTTAAAAAGTATGAACATGGCTAAAATATGGCTAGCAATGTTGAATTATTTTAAAATGTACGAGATTGAAAAAAGAAAAAAAAAACATTATAAGTTCGTTCATGTTAAGACAAATTTATATGCAATTCAAAATGCATAAATCTTAAATTTGGGATGAAATGTTTTTGAGTGTATTTTGAGCTTTGAAAATAATGATAAGAAGTCATGCTCAAGGAAAGTGACATCCTTTGTGTTTGTTAGCAGATGCCACTTGCTTTGATATGTTGTATCTAAAGCAGCAATATTCATGCATTATAAGAACGGCTTAAATTTTATGTGAGGCACTGAAGAAGGTCATGTTTTAAAATTGTATTGATCCACTGTATGTTTATTTATTTATTAAAGTTATCTCAAAAATGACTTTCATTTCCAAATGCACTTTTTATCCAGAGACCAGTAGGATGTGCTGAAGAAGATATATTGCCATCTGCATGACTGTCCGCCGGGCATCATCTGCGGGTCACACTAAAGCTGTCACCGGGTGATTGAGAAATGCACAGCCAGCCTGGTACCTGCAAGCATGCTGTCGATGAGGCTGATAAAAAGCCTAGATTGTCTGGCTGTAATCAGAACCAGATGGGCTCTCGGACCCCACACCTCGCCGCTCTCCTCCATGTCTGTGGCTGCAGTGTCATGAGAGCGGGCGGGTTCGCAGCTGGATGATCTTTGACCTGCACTGAGACGCGGGGAGCCCTGCAGCTGACAGTGCGAGGAGGGGATCTGATCATGTCCTTCGCTCTCTGTACTGTTCGCTGTTATTATTATCTTTCAGTCCTGAGAGAGACAAGAGACTCTTTGAGCAATTTCCATAAACGTAACGGTCAGAGGAGATCCCACCTTAGTATTTCCAATACAGGAATGGAAGATCAACTACCTTAAAGGAATAGCTCACCCAAAAATGAAAATTTGCTAAACAGTGCTCAGCCTCAGGCAATCCAAGATGAGTTTGTTTCTTCATCATGTTTGGAGAAACGTAGCATTGCATCAGTGTCTCAGCAATGGATTCTTCAGGGAATGGGTGCCGTCAAACGAAGTCCAAACAGCTGATAAAACACACAAGTAATCCACAGCACTCCAGTCCATCAGTTAACATCTGGAGAAGACACAAGCTGTGTGTTTGTAAGAACGAAATCCATCATGAAAACTTTTTTTACTTTTTAACCGTTGCTTCCAGCTAAAATTTGAGTCCATAATCCATAATAACGCTTCCTCCAGTGAAAAAGTGCATCTGCTGTTGTCTCTCACATCAAAATCCAGCCACAGATGTGTTTAGAGCTGTTTAAACGCTGCTTGATCTGTGCAGATTTCTCTCCTGATTCAGACCAGAACACTTTTTCACTGGAGGAAGAGTTATTATGGATTATGGACTCAATGTATTTTAGTTAAAATGAAGTCTTAACGATCGATTTGTTTAAGTGTTTGTCTTCTCCAGATGTTAACTGATGGACTGGAGTGCTGTGGATTATTGTGATGTTTTGATTTTTTTATCAGCTGTTTGGATTCTCATTCTGACGGCACCCATTCACTGCAGAGCATCCATTGCTGAGACACTGATGCAACGCTACATTTAATTGAAACTGTGAACATTTTCAGGAAATGTCCATTTCTTATCAGTGCATTGCTAGTGAGTTGGATTAAGGGGCATTCACATATACAGCAACTTGCAGTGACTTAGACTTAATTTTAGTTTTTTTTCACAATGTACGTTTGTGCTCCGCTGGAGTATGACCTGCAATACAAACATCTGGAAAAACATGACAAAAAAGAATTGTAATAAACATTCTGTTGCCCATGTAAATGAACTATAAAATCTGACATCAATTTGGTCTTGAATCAATGAATTAGCAGTTAGTTAATACTCCTGCATGACGTCATTAACGAGCACTTAATAACCACTTATTGTGTGGCAAAATAGCAACTACTGCCTCCAACCATCATCACACAGATATGAAAATATGTTTGAAGAATGTTATGGCTGCAAGCTTGCCAAGTCCAAATAGATGTTAACAGTTTGAAAGAGAGAGAGATTTGTTTCAGTGCATCTTGATGGATTTGTGGCTTTGTGAATAAGTGCCGGTGCCAACTTTTAATTGGCAGCAAAAGGAACAGAAACTGATGTGGTTTCTGTGCAACTCTTGTCTGTTTATGAACTGTTTTTGTTAAAGTTATTTAGAGGCACGAAATCGTTAGGCGTTAAACACATGTATTTTCTTCTTAACTGTTGATAGAGATGAAAGGATTGCATGTGTAGTCAACTGGGACGAAGTCATTTGCATACTTGAGGACACGAGCGGTTGTGAGGTAATGGACAGCCCCGTGGTTTGAGGTGAACGATGGAGGTCTCATTCTGTGTCTTTGACTGTCACATTAAACCACACCTTCATAACACTGATATCAGGTTGTACGTGAGCCCAGTAAAAGATCCTTTGTGTTCAGCTCGCCTCAGGGTCTCGATCTGATTTATATCGAGGCTGTCTCTTGTCAGTGTTGCAGACCATCAAATTGATTACCTGGTTCTGTAAGTCCTCAATCAAATCTGGATGTCACCTGTGACGCAGGTGTGTACGGTCGAACATGCAAATCACTCTTTTGTTTCAAACCACAAAATGACAGGTTTGACATATTTGAAAACTTACTGGGAACTAAGTCAGGTAAACAGACATGCTGTTGATAGGTAAAAGACAAAAGGACGTTTACACTGTATTGTGCGTAAAATATGTGGCACCAGGTCAAAACTGCACTGTTGAGAAAAAAAAGAAGAAGTTGTAAACACTATAAAAATGTATTTAAGTTCCACTAAAATGCTGCTCAGTGCAAAACAGGAATGGGGGAAAAAAACATAAATTATAGTGGCATTCATTATAAATAACATTTATTGTAAACATTAATCCTAAATGATTTTATTTAAAGCGAAACTGAGACTATCGTTTTCTCTCTCATTCCACACAAATTCAATTGTGTGCGCATGCGTACGTTATGCATGCTTTACGTTATGCATGCTTTACGTTATGCATGCTTTATGTTATGCATGCTTTACGATATGCATGCTTTACGTTATCCATGCTTTATGTTATGCATGCTTTACGTTATGAATGCTTTACGTTATGAATGCTTTACGTTATGAATGCTTTACGTTATGAATGCTTTACGTTATGAATGCTTTACGTTATGCATGCTTTACGTTATGAATGCTTTACGTTATGCATGCTTTACGTTATGCATGCTTTACATTATGCATGCTTTACGTTATGCATGCTTTACAATATGCATGCTTTATGTTATGCATGCTTTACGTTATGAATGCTTTACGTTATGAATGCTTTACGTTATGCATGCTTTACATTATGCATGCTTTACGTTATGAATGCTTTACGTTATGCATGCTTTACATTATGCATGCTTTACGTTATGCATGCTTTACGTTATGCATGCTTTACGTTATGCATGCTTTATGTTATGCATGCTTTACGTTATGAATGCTTTACGTTATGAATGCTTTACGTTATGAATGCTTTACGTTATGAATGCTTTACGTTATGAATGCTTTACGTTATGAATGCTTTACGTTATGCATGCTTTACGTTATGCATGCTTTACGTTATGCATGCTTTACGTTATGAATGCTTTACGTTATGCATGCTTTACGTTATGAATGCTTTACGTTATGCATGCTTTACGTTATGCATGCTTTACGTTATGAATGCTTTATGTTATGCATGCTTTATGTTATGCATGCTTTACGTTATGCATGCTTTACGTTATGCATGCTTTATGTTATGCATGCTTTACGTTAATTGCATTAAATTAAACACTTTGGAATATAACTAGCAGCATGTTTCAAATGATAAAAAATGTGACTTATCCACCTTTTTCCTGAACACAGAAGTCTCGTCTCTAAGTCTCTTTGCAGTAGATCGATAGCATTACAGTTGAAGAGTAATTAGCTGAAGTGAATTTACTTACTGTAGAGTTAAGGAAAGTTGTCATGTGCATTGTAATCTTCGAAGCAAAGGATGTCCTAACAAATGTCAGTAGACCGGGAAGATTTTAAAATGAGCGGTTCATTCATAAATGTGCAGTTGACAACGAATGTTGCGCTGAAAATGGGCGGAGCTACATAAGGTCTATAGGCTAACACCGGTTCTAATGAAGGATTTCACACTATAGATGATGTGGATTTTTTTTTTTTTTCATTTGCAACCATACTTTAGTTTGATTGGTTGGTGCGAGCACTATTAATATGTGTTATGTGTATGCTTTCATTTCTTACAGCTTGTTGTCTCCTTTAATAAATCACCTTTGGAGAGTGAAGGTGTAAAGGTTTGGTGGTAAATCCAAAGTGTCAAAGTGCCAAAATCGGTGAAGTACAGAGGTTGGAATGAACTCAATCAAGCAAATGAACCAAGTGTGAAAACCGCAGAATTGTGTCGGGCCAGAAAAACACATGGGTGAGGAAGTCACCGCAGGCCTATTATTTCCAACAGCACCGAGAGCGCTTGACCTTTGCGTGACATCACCTCCTTCGGGAAGCCTAAATAGTACACTAGCCAGGTACTGAATGGGATTTGGGCCACAAGTCACATTACCAAAAACCATAAGCTCAGGTCACTGTTTAATCCACATCTCGTCTCCCTTGGGAACTGACATGATGCTCTAATTTGGTGTGAATTAATCACCACTTAAAGAACTCATTATCTTATCCCGGCCAGTCCAGGGGAATGATTAATTAACCATTGGCCTGCGCACCCTGGACTCTGTCAAATCCTCAGCGTTTCCAAGCCAACTCTCTGTTTTGAGTTCGCCGAACCAAAAATATTGTTGCACTCTTTAACACGCATTCTCCTTTTTCATTGCTTTGCATAAAGGAGTTATTTTCATCATTCAAAACCTCATAAGCCTCACTGTTCATTTTTTACGCTGGAGCTGTCACAACAACCCAGCAATACATCTTGTAGGATGTATGGGACAAGGTTAACCGTCAGAAGATGAGTTGGGGTTTAACATTGATTTATTTGAACCGCATTAACCCTGGTCTGGCTGCCTCAGGTAAACAGAAGAGTAATAGTGAGCGTTCATCGTTGTGCAGACAGGCTGATGGGATGGGGGAGGCCCTCATCGCTCTGAAAAACTCGATGACGGAGATGCAGAGAAGAAGAATGTGAGGCTGAAAGTGAGCGGGTGGAGACACAACATATCTGAGCTACTTCAGACATCTTGCAGAGTTTTGCATTTCTTTAATTCCTCGGAGAACAAGCGTTGTTGTTCGCTTGGAAAGTTACCAGGGCTTCTCTCGTACATGCCAGAACGGACTCTACCTGAAATACATATAGTGTGAATACTTTTCAGAAACTTAACACTAGCACACTGAGAATGAATGAATGAATGAATGAATGCATACATAGTATTGTAAAAAATACTATTGTAAAAATGCCATAGTATTGTAAAATTATCTTCTAAATTAAAGGGATTGTTGACGGTAGCCATTGACTTCCATAGTATGGAAAGAAATACTATGGAAGTCAATGGCTACCGTCAACTGTTTGGTTACCAACATTCTTCAAAATATAGCATTTTGTGTTCAACAGAAGAAAGAAACTCATACATGTTTGGAACAACTTGAGGGTGAGTAAATGACAGAATTTTAATTTTTGGGTAACTTTCCCTTTAACTGATTTTATTACCATCAAAAATATTATGTAATATCGCCAAATCAACAAAAATGCATTAATTCATACAACAAAACTACATTATATGGGTTTAAATCAGGTAGAAATAGCTCTTTAAAGTAACAAATGTCTAAGTTACCGCTTTATGGTGCACTAAAAACTGTTGCCTGGTGGTCAAACTGGATGACAGTTTTCAGTCCTCATCCCAAGATCCAGCACTTCTTATGCTGTCTGTACTATCAGTCAAAGAAGCAACAACATTAAAAGAAGCACAGGTTTTTCAGGAGCAAATTCTTTGATTGGCTGAGACTTGTTTTTGACCGCTTTGCTCATTATGCATGTCATAAATTTGTGGATATGGATCAAGCTTTTTTTAATTATTATTACTTTGTCAGTGAAAGTGAAGATAATAAATAATAATAAAAAGTCACATCATGATTATATAATAAAACACCACTTGAATTAAAAATGTGGTGTTGACAAAAATATGGCACTGCAAGACATTAACAATGCACTTAAAATATTTTAAGAAATATAAATTAATTATTCAGGTCCAATTATAGTATATTGGGGATTCTGCTTGTGCTGAAAGCTAGTAAACTGCATTCCAGATTTATCCACAGCATAAATGAAATATTAACATCTGTACAAACAATTAAAAAATTAATATGTGAACTTGAACTGTAATTTACATTTATGAACACAATACTGCTATAACAACAAGCTACACATATATCCTAAACAGTCTCTGAAAGACAGATAATTAACAATAGTCCATGAAACCATGAAGATAAAATTTGCATTTATTTATTATTTTTTTAATGTTTGTATTGTGGTAATGTTCCAGTTAATTTATCAACATATAATTTTATGTATATGTTATGCATAATTTACTGAGCCATTGTATTTACTCAAATTAATGAATGTGGCACAATTACTAAATAAAAAAAAAATGTTTTGTCAAAAGCCAAAACCTTTGAGTAAAACAAGCAAAACTTGTAAAAATCATTATGGCTGTGAGCATTTCTCACTGAATAGAAATGTAACTCTTTTGGATGCTGAGTAGCAATCTGTGGTCATGATGTAACCCCACGTCTCAAAACCCCAAATTCGTAACAAATGTGCGCTTCGTCATGTCTGTTGTTTCAAGCGGAGAGTGGAAAATAACAAAACAAGCATTCGGCTTCCTGTTAATAACAGCTTAGTGACAGTTTAATAATTAGTTCCAAGTATAAATTGACATGTTGACAGTGTGTTGGTTTTGTCTTTTTATGTGCTTGGGAAAGATCACCTCCTGCCAGAACGCCAACCTGTTTGTCTTTTATTGAAAGTGACATGTGATCTCTTCATTTCAATATGTGAAATGAACTCAATGACATATTGCCATCAGTTATCAGTGAATCCGGAGCTCAGGGTTTGGCTGGTTTTGCTCTGCAGTGAGCCTCTGCTGGAAGAGACTGGAACTACATGTGTCCATTGACAGCCATTCAAAAGCAGCCATTAGTTTATTTTTTGAAACCAACATATAAATTGTAAAAATGTAATAAACAAAAAAAAGTGAAAGCTCTTAACAGTGTGAAATAGATTTTTTTTTTTTTTGCTGTCTGTTGCAAAAATTTTTGACAACAGCATTGTAACTCCTGATTAGGAGCACTTTATAGGAAATGTTCACACAAATGAAGCTCTCCAGATAGACTACAGGAGAAAAACAACTTGCGTACAGCTGATTCCAATAGAGTTTGACCTCAGTGTGTTGCTAAGTTAACAGAGTTAACAGACAGTTCTAGACTAGATGCGGTCTGGAATGTAACTCTCCATGTTTAAGCTTGTGGTTCTCACTCTGGCATTTACCGGTTCATGCTCTCTACTCTGCTGGATTTGCGACAACAGGTGCTGAGCGCAGAGAAAACATCAGCTGAAACAGCAATGAACATTAGTAGTTTGCAAACTGCAGTATGCAGTTGTTTAGTGACAGTTAACCATTAGCATCGGTTACATGAAAGAAGAAAAATTAGCCTTAAAATGTGCTCATCCTCAGGCCATCTAAGATGTAGATGAGTTTGTTTCTTCATCAGATCTGGAGAAATGTTGCATTGCATCAGCGTCTCAGCAATGGATGCTCTGCAGTGAATGGGTGCCGTCAGAATGAGAGCTGATAAAAACATCACAAGTAATCCACAGCACTCCAGTCCATCAGTTAACATCTGGAGAAGACAAAACTGAAACAAATCCAGCATTAAGACGTTTTTAACTAAAATATGAGTCCATATCCATAATAACTCTTCCTCCAGTGAAAAAGTGCATCTGCTGTTGTCTCTCACATCAGAATCCAGCCACATATGTGTTTAGAGCTGTTTAAACGCTGCTGATCTGTGCAGATTTCTCTCCTGATTCACACCAGAACACTGACTCACTGGAGGAAGCGTTATTTTTCATTTTTCAATTTTCATTTTTTACTGATTTATTCCTTTAAGATATTGACCTTCAGCATATACTTCAAATAATTTCATGAACTCAGATTGCATTTAAATAATAAATAATATGACAGATTGCACATGCAGATAAACATCTCTATCAGTGCGGTTTATTCTCACTGAAGTGTCTTTGAATGTGTCTGATGTGTTCATATTTGAGGACTGTCAGGATAACAGCTGTGTAGTGTTACTGCGTCTGAAGTTCCCACTGAAACTCTGTTTACCTTACGAGCTGATCAATGTTTAGACAGAGAAACATTTAACTGAGGACAATTCATTAGTCAGGCAGTGTTTTTACTGGATGAGTTATTATACAAGTCTTGTTGACACAGATTATGAGCTGGCTGTCAACCAATAAAACAGCACAATTGAGTGATGCTTATCCACACTGGGTTTGTAACTGTATGCATGAAAAGTGCAAATATGTAAATATCAAAAAAGCTTTGTTTGATCTCAGATTTTGAGATGTTTGAGAAGAAGAACCGGAAATATAAAGAAAAAAGTAGCTTCTTTCATTTCTTTGCCCTAACTGTTATGTTCATTAGCAGTGCTGGTTAATGTTTAGTCTCATAGATGCTTCTCTGAGTTTGTTGTGAAGCTGAACTACTAGAGCTGTCATTTTACCCTCACGATGCAGTGTGTATAAAGTTATGTGGGTTTTGTAAATGTGTTACAAAAACAATTTTGTGAAATATATTTGGGCTGTTTCCCATATCTCACACACACTTTAGCTGATAAACATGAATATGCACAGCTATTGATGAACCATTACAGCATGAAAAATGTATCATCTTTTTATCTAAAAGTTTATGCAAATGATTTTTTTAAACATTCCTGAGTAATTGTGATGTTGTTTTGAGGCTGTTGTTAGAAAATGAGTGTGAAGGTTTGATAAATTTGGATTGTTTTTGAGCCGTCATCAGATATCAGTTCAGTAACAATTTACTTAAAGCCTTTGTATTTAGTATAATGCATAATAAAAGTAGTTTAATGCATTAATTATATATTATAATGAACCTGATAATGCATTGTATGGTCTCATGAATAATTGGCATTATGTAATCATTCTTACAACTTTAGCATTAAAACACACTACAAACAAACGCATTTTATAATGCATTTTAACTTTGGTTACAGGTATTTCTGAAAAGATATAATGCATTACAATGTAACTTTATGAATACCTTAATAATGCATTATACATAAAGGATTTAAGTAAAGTGTTATCATAAGTTTAAATTATTTTAATTAAATCCATTGATTTCAATAGAGCTTATACTGATGTATGCTGATATATTCAACTACAATTGCTCAAGAATGTTGAAAAAAAGTATAACTTTTTCAGTAGTTCATGAACAAAAATTGACATTTCAAAGCATTTCACAAGTTTTTAATTAATAAAAAAGGGGGTGGATATAGTAATAACATGGTAATAATAAAGAAGAATTCATAATGGAATGTTATTGATTAGATGCAACATGGTTTTAGTTTTTTTTACTGTTTTACAAGCTTACTTTCTGCTTGAACCCAGGAAAGCAAAAGTCACATACAGGTTTTGCATGCATTATGAGGGTTTAACGCATTAGTTAAGTTTGGTTAAATACAAAATAGAAAAAATAAGCACAATAAATCATTCAATATATTACCATCATATTATGGCATTGATTTAACTTACAGGCTTAATACTAAATGTAACTTTTTTTGAAAGTACTAACTCACAGCCGAGTGTGTGAACAGAGGCAGCGGTGTGTGTCGCTGTGACCCGCACTACAGGTGACTGAAAGGTGAGGTGTGGAGATCACTCGTGAGCAGGCGTGTCCGTGAAGAATGCCTTTCATTGCTCCTCTCTCAGCCGCGTTCCTCGTCATGCTCCGCGGAGGGCAGGTGCTCCAGGGTGTGAAAATAGGAAGCACTAGGACAGGCTTGGCTGAGGTCCATGCCCTCCTGAGATAAGACAATGTCCCATCTCTCACCCTCTGACACGGGGTGAGGAAGCCTCGTGGCTTTTTTCACTGTTGGCAGCCACGCAGGCACCACATTTCAGTAAAACAGGAAGGACCATCCTTTGTTCCCAAATGAAAAGAAGAATGAGGGAAAAACACAGTCATGTCCCTCGTCCCTGTTTATGAGTAAAATCTGATACATTAAACCCTTGTTGCAAGCTCTTAAAAAATAAAATAAAAAAGACTTTGGAAAATAATTAAATGCTTGTCATAATTAAAAATGTGATATATATATATATATACACTGAACAAAATTATAAACGCAACACTTTTGTTTTTGCCCCCATTTTTCATGAGCTGAACTCAAAGATCTAATACTTTTTCTATGTTCACAAAAGGCCTATCTCTCAAATATTGTTCACAAATCGTCTAAATCTGTGTTAGTGAGCACTTACTCCTTTGCCGAGATAATCCATCCACCTCACAGGTGAAAACAAGATGCTGATTAGACAGCATGATTATTGCACAGGTGTGCCTTAGGCTGGCCACAATAAAAGGCCACTCTAAAATGTGCAGTTTTACTGTATTGGGGGGTCCGGGTCAGTATCTGGCGTGACCACCATTTGCCTCACGCAGTGAAACACATCTCCTTCGCATAGAAGGTGATCAGGTTTGATTGTGGCCTGTGGGAGTTTTGCTCCACTCCTCTTCAATGGTTTTGTGCAGTTGCTGATATTTCATAAACTGGAACACGCTGTCGTATACGCTGATCCAGAGCATCCCAAATATGCTCATTGGGTGACATGTCCGGTGAGTATGCTGGCCATGCAAGAACTGGGATGTTTTCAGCTTCCAGGAATTGTGTACAGATCCTTGCAACATGGGGCCGTGCATTATCTTGCTGCAACATGAGGTGATGGTCGTGGATGAATGGCACAACAATGGGCCTCAGGATCTCTTCACGGTATCTCTGTGCATTCAAAATGTTATCAATAAAATGCACCTGTGTTCGTTTGTCCATAACATACCGCCTGCCCATACCATAACCCCAACCGCCACCATGGGCCACTCGATCCACAACGCTGACACATCAGCAAACCTCTCACCCACACGACGCCATACACGCTGTCCTGCCATCTGCCCTGTACAGTGAAAACCGGTATTCATCCGTGAAGAGAACACCTCTCCGAAGTGCCAGACACCATCGAATGTGAGTGTTTGCCCACTCAAGTCAGTTACGACGACAAACTACAGTCAGGTAGAGACCCCGATGAGGACGACGAGCATGCTATGAGCTTCCCTGAGATGGTTTTTTGACAGTTTGTGCAGAAATTCTTTGGTTATGCAAACCGATTGTTGCAGCAGCTGTCCGGGTGGCTGGTCTCAGACGATCTTGGAGGTGAAGATGCTGGATGTGGAGGTCCTGGGCTGGTGTGGTTACACGTGGTCTGCGGTTGTAAGGCCGGTTGGATATACTGCCAAATTCTCTGAAACACCTTTGGAGACGGCTTATTGTAGAGAAATTAACATTCAATTCACGGGCAACAGTTCTGTTGGACATTCCTGCAGTCAGCATGCCAGTTGCACGCTCCCTCAAAACTTGCAACATATGTGGCTTTGTGCTGTGTGATAAAACTGCACATTTAGAGTGGCCTTTTATTGTGGCCATGCAGCCTATGGCACACCTGTGCAATAATCATGCTGTCTAATCAGCATCTTGATATGCCACACCTGTGAGGTGGATGGATTTTCTCGGCAAAGGAGAAGTGCTCACTAACACAGATTTAGACAGATTTGTGAACAATATTTGAGAGAATAGGCCTTTTGTGTACATAGAAAATGTCTTAGATCTTTGAGTTCAGCTCATAAAAAATGGGGGAAAAACAAAAGTGTTGTGTTTATAATTTTGTTCAGTATATCTATCTATCTATCTATCTGTCTATCTATCTATCTATCTATCTATCTGTCTATCTATCTATCTATCTGTCTATCTATCTATCTATCTATCTATCTATCTATCTATCTATCTATCTTCTATCTCTACCTATCTATCTATCTTCTATCTTCTATCTATCTATCCATCCATCCATCTACTTTAATGTGTTATTTGGTATGAGGTTTTCATGTCAACAATAAAGTGTCAAAAAGAGCAATTAAAAAACACAGAGACCATAAAAACTGGTTCTCCTGTTATGAAAAAGAAAAAAGCCATGAGTCGACAGACAGCAGGTCAGCGAGCACGCAGCGCCACACAGAGCTGGATCGCGTCCGAGAGGCAGCCGAGCCTCTCATCAAAGCCCATCTGATAATATTCCACAAGATCTTCCTGTCAGGATGTTATGATTCTCTGAATGCTCGGTGGCCACTGATAAATGGTGACTTTCACTTCTGCCCCCCCCCACCCCCGCTGCATGTGTGATGTCATACTCCCATCATGCCCTGCATCTGTCCGCTCGCCGGCCTCATGGGAATCCAGGGACTTTCAGAGAGCAGGACTGAAATATTTCCGTCTGCACATATACATCGTTTATTGTGACTGGACGGTTGAATTTCAGCTTGAAGGTTCAAGGACGATGATGTGCGATTATTAATTTTCACACTTTGAAGCTTTTTTGACAAGCCCATTTTGCTTCGAAACACTCTGCGTTTGACTGACAGTTCATTTCATGTTGTGTTTGTCTCACGTTTCGCTGGATCACTCATTTAGAAACTGCCTTCTCACAAGAATAATCCTGAAAAACGTGTGATTCCATGTCTAGCGTATTATAGTAATTCAGTTTGGATTTAATAATTGTTTTCATCGAATAGTTGAGAGAAAGCCACAGTGGAAGGCCGTATTGGTTTTTTGGCAGGGCTCTGAGTTTTCTCAGCAATCGTGTCCACAAATGCATTAAATCAACAAGCTGGGGTGCTTTGTTTGTTTTCACAGTATATCTCACCCTCACTTTGTATTGGATGATTGGTTTTAGATTTCCTGCTAGTAATGGAAGCCACTGCAGGAATGTATTAGCTGCACCGCAGCACATGCTAGCGAGACACACAAAAACATACAGGCAGAGACCATGAGGAACGTGTACATGTAGTGTCATTTGAACGCCAAAATGTTTCTTGTTTCAAACAGTTTTTGAATCAGTGCTAAGCATATAGAATTGTTGTAACTCCTGATGAACCCTAAAGGTGCGGTCACATTAAAACTTGAACTTGATGCAATATCTGCTTTGGAAAAACTTTCGGCCTCATATGAAATTCCAAATTGTATGGATTCCTATTGAAATTACTGGGTTTTGCCACCAAAAAGATAAATAAATAAAGAATCACTAAACATTGCAAAATGTGAATGCACCTTAAGAATGGGTCTGGAGAAACCAGAAAAATAAAAAAGTTGGACTTATTTAATAAGTTTCCTTTTGAGCAAACATTTGCTTACAAACATGTGAAATATGTCATGTGTAGCAGGCTTATTGTTGTTAGCTAAAACTATAATCATAAAAAATAATAAGAATTACTTTAAATAAGCAATAAAAGTTCACTAAAAGTAAAAATTATTTTATTTTAGTTTGTTGCCAAGGCAATATATTTTTTTAATTTTTCGTTTAGTTTAAGTTGAAGTATTAAAATAACTACAACTAAATAAACTAAAAATAAAAAATAAAATGTACAGTGGGTGTGAGTGTGTGAGTGTGTGTTGTGTGTGTGTGTGGTGTGTTTGTGTGTGTGTGTGTGAGTGTGTGTTTGTGTGGGTGTGTGTGTTATTGTGAGTGTGTGTGCGAGTGTGTGTGATGCGTGATTGCGGCGTGGGTGCGTGTGTGGCGTGTGACGTGTGTGCGTGTGTGCGTGTGTGGGTGTGTGTGTGTGGGAGTGTGGGAGTGTGTGTGTGTGAGTGTGTATGTGTGTGTGTGTGTGTGTGTGTGTGTTTGTGTGTGAGTGTGTGAGTGAGTGTGTTGTGTGTAGTGTGTGTGTGTGTGAGTGAGTGTGTGTTCGTGAGTGGGTGTGTGTGTGTGGTGTGGTGTGTGTTTTTGTGTGTGTGTGTGTTTTGTGTGTGTGTTTGTGTGTGTGTGATTGAGTGAGTGAGTGAGTGAGTGTGGAGTGTGTTTGTTTGTGTGAGTGAGTGAGTGTGTGTGTGAGTGGTCGTGGTGAGTGTGTGAGGTGTGTGTGGTGAGTGTGTGTGTGTGTGAGTGTGTGAGTGTGTGTGAGTGTGGGTGTGTGTGTGTGTGGTGTGTGTGAGTTTGTGTGTGTGTGTTTGTGTGTGAGAGAGACTGTGTGTGTGTGTGTGTGTGTGTGGAGTGAGTGAGTGTGTGTGAGTGTGTGTTTGTGTGTGTGTTTGTGTGTTTGTTTTTGTGTGTGGGTGTGTGTGTGTGGGGTGGGTGTGTGTGTGTGTGAGTGAGTGAGTGTGGTGTGTGTGAGTGTGTGTGTGTGTGTGTGTGTGTGTGTGCGAGTGTGTGTGTGTGTGTGTGTGTGGCTGTGTGTGTGTGTGTGTGTGTGTGTTTGTGAAAGGGTTGTGTGTGTGTGTGTTGTGTCATGTGTGGTTGTGTGGAGTGTGTAGTGTTGTGTGTTGTGTTCAGGGTGTGTGTGTGTCTGTGTTGGTGTTTTGTGTCTTGTGTGTGGTGTGGTTCCTGTGTGGTGTGGTGGAGTGTTGATTGTGTTTTGGGTTTGTGTGTGTGTTGTGAGAGGTGGGTGTTGTGGGGTGTGTTGTGTGTGGTGGTGTGCTTGTGGTGTGTGTGTGTGTGTGTGTGAGTGTGTGTGTGTGTGTGTGTGTGTGTGTGTGTGTGTGTGTGTGTGAGTGTGTGTGTGTGTGTGTGTGTGTCAGTGTGCGTGTGTGTGTCTGTGTGTGTGTGTGAGTGTCAGCAGTGATAAGAGAAGTATAAGTCAAACAGCACGAGCAGTCTGGGTCTGCGCAGGAAGTCGAGGGCGATCAGCAGAGCTGTCCGTCAGCACGAGGGTCCCGCCCACCAGCAGAACAATGGCTGCAGGGGAAACATCACAAGCCAGAAATCTCAGCTGCCACTAACACTGGAGATAAACGGCGGAGGAAATTTACTCTCACACTCACTCACTCACAGCCAGCAGAGGTATTGTTCTACCACACTCCAGCTAAAGCAGCTTAAAACACACTCTCTAATAGCTCGCTTATAGCACTCACAAACAGTATTTCACACTTAGCCATGCTTAATATTTATGAATGTCATGGCATTAGATTACAAGTTATGCTAAATTATAAAACAGTATGAAAATCTTGCTTTAACAGACATTAGCCTATTTTTTGCCCGGTGGACAATTTAATGAATAAAAACACTGCATTGATTGAAGAGAACCTGAGCCATATCTAGAGAGACTTGAGACGGTAAGAACCCACCTAGCAACCGCATAGCAACACAAAACACTCACTTTTCATCAGTCTACTGTAGTTCAGTCATCATTGATATACTCTTTATACTCGTTTTTTCATTATTTTTAATTTTGTTTTTATTATTTTAAGCTTAGTATTTTACTTTTGAGTTTATTTTTACATGTTATATATATAGATAAAGTTTCAAACTATTTTTTCTTTTAATTTAGTAATTTAGTGTGTTCTGTCATTTTAAACACCACACACACACACACTCACACACCACTCACACAACACACCCACACACACACTCACACACACACAGACACACACACACACACACACACACTCACACACTCACACACACACACACACACACACACCACACACTCACACACTCACACACACACACACACACACACACACAAACACACACACTCACACACACACACCAAACACACACACACACACACACACGGGGAGGAGAGGAAGGAAAAGGGAACTACTAGTCATCTCAATCAAAGAGCTGTTTGAGAAGTGTAAGCACATTAGGCAGAGAATATATGCGACTTAGTTTGACCAGTTCTACTCTTAGTCTATACACGAACATGTGTTGAAAAAAATACAAAATGATTAGATATAAAGATAGATAGATAGATAGATAGATAGATAGATAGATAGATAGATAGATAGATTATTACAGTGTCATTATACAAATAAGTACTTAGTAACATTGGTTTACCATATGTCCTTACTACAGGGTTAGGATTGGGCTTTGGTTTGGGGTTAGTTGCTTGTAATTATGCATAATTTACTGTTATTACAGTTTGAACTGGACTACGGTGGCCAAGTGGCAAAAAAGATGGCATAGAAGCATATCCTGGTCTTCTGAAGCCATACACTTGCTTTGAACAGATTGACATGTATGTCATAATTGATACAAATGCATTAGCGTTACTGGTTTATTAACTTGCACAATTCTCTTGACTGATCATGGCATGACTTGTTTGGATGTTTTGATATGAAAGAAAGCACTGAGATGTTGTTTTATTAGGTATAACTTCTGAAACATTGGTCACCTAAAACTATTTTTAAGGTACTTAATGTTCAGTTCAGAGTTTGGAACTATATTAATTGTATTTTTTTGGTTGATAAATTCCTTTAACCGAATGTTTGTAGCATTATGAGTGTTTCTGCGTTTGGGTGTACAGGAGGGAGAGGGTGAGATCACACTTTCTTAAGCAGCCGCTGGCTCCCTGTTTGGGCACGACAAGACACAAGATTCAAGCTCATGATAAGATAAGTATGTTTCAGCAGAGGCCGCTGCAAAGGAAATGCCTATCTGATGGGATTTTCACTTCTTATTTTGAATGGAAGGGAAAGACAGCAAAGAAGGTTTACTTTGGCAGCCTTGTAAACAACAAAGAAACAAAAAATGTATACTTACTTTGGAACAGCGACTGCTAAACTATAGTTGCTGAAGGACCTTGGTGTTGTTCAGCTAATTTGTTCTTGATTTCTTGTTTGTTTTCGTCCAATTTGTTTTAATAAATCCGATATTTTAGATGAATTGGTTTCTGTGCACACGTGATTGTGTGAAATGTTCATCTAAATGCTGTTGTTTCTCATTGCCGCAGTTATAAAAAAATTGCTTGTTTCTAGTTTTCTCAGTTGCATTGTATATTTATCGCTTCAAGATAGCATTGCAAATTGGCTTGATTGCAAAAAATTGCTTTGAATGCATTGCTTTGATTTTGTTACAAAAGGATAGCTTTCTGTGGTTTGATCTCTTTATTATACTTTAAAACTACACATTTTCTTAAAGGGGTCATATGATGCGATTTCAAGTGTTCCTTTCTCTTTGGAGTGTTACAAGCTCTTGGTGCATAAAGAAGATCTGTAAAGTTGCAAAGACTAAAGTCTCAAATCCAAAGAGATATTCTTTATAAAAGTTCAGAGTCAGCCACGCCTACCTAAAACGCCTCGTTCTAACACGCCCCCACATATCTACCTCACTATGTGGAAATATTAGCATAATGCTTAGAAGGCAAAGAAAGAAGGCGTGGTTTCAGGAACAGCAGTTAGTGTTGAAGCACGCATGTCAGGTATACGCTGTGTTTCAGGCGAAAGCAAAAGCACTTTATTTGGCCTTCCGGGAAGTAGATGCAATTAGAAATCATTGGTTAAGATTTATTTACAACATCCAGCACATGTGCAGCACCTATTGACTTTTCAAATGCGGAGTTTTGCGCAGCGCAGATTAACGCGTCGTTTGTTTTTTGTGTGTGTGTGAGTGTGTGTGTGTTGGTGGTTTGTGTGGTGTGTGTGTGTGTGATTGGGTGGGTGTGGTGGGGTGGTGGTGTGTTGTGGTGTGTGTGGAGTGTGTGTTGTGTGTGTTGTGTGTGTTGTGTGTGTTGTGTGTGTGTGTGGTGTGTGTGGGTGTTGTGTGTGTGTGTGTGTGTGTGTGTGTGTGTGAGAGTGAGTTAGTGTGTGTGAGTGAGTGTTGTGTGTGTGTGTGGGTGGGTGTGGTGTGGGTGTGATGGTGATTGAGTGTGTGGGTGTGTGTGGTGTGGTGTGTGTGTGTGTTTGGTGTGGGTGTGTGGTGTGGTGTGTGTGTGTTTTGTGTTGGTGTGTGGGTGTGTTGTTTGTGTGGGTGTGTGTGTGTGTGTGTGTGTTTTTTTGTGTGTGTGTGTGGGTGTGTGAGGGTGTGTGTGAGAGAGTGTGTGAGTGAGTGTGAGTGTGTGTGAGTGTGTGAGTTTGGTTGTTGTGTGTGTGTGTGTGAGGGGACAGGGTGCACATCACAGGAGAGTGAACTGCCTGTCAGAAATCATAGCACGTCAGCTGTCTTAACCGCGGCTTGTGTACTGCATCATCACTGTGTCTGTCACGCGACTCTGTTGCCCTTTCAGGCTTGAACTGATGGTAAAACTAATGACATTATTTACTGTTTTTATATTTATTTTGAAAGATGAAGCTGGCATTATGGTAAGGTGCGTTACATTTCCAACGAGTGCTTGCGGTGTTCGGCCAATCACAATGCACTGGGTCATCTGGCCAATCAGAGCAGACTGCGCTTGTCAAATGAGGGGCTTTGTAGAAAACGAAGCGTTTTGAGAGAGGCGGGGCATATAGGACTTACAATAATGTACAGTATTTGAAAAATAATGTGTTTTTTGAACATTAAAGCATGTCAACATATTCTGTTACACCAAATACACAAAAAAATGATCTTTAGAAAAGCAGCATATGACCCCTTTAATTTTTAGATAATGTACTGAAGAACAGGAAAGGAGAGGGTGATGCACGGTTGTGAAATTACAGTTTTTTTGGGTGTGGAAGAAGGAATTGACAGTCAGATCTTCCCCTCTTCTCCTTTCTTTCCTTGTTTGTGAAGGTTGCACCCCCCCCCCCCCCCCCCCCCCTCTTCTGAGGGTCCCGCTGACCTCCCTGCCCTTGTCTGCCGCTCACATGTTCGCAGCGAAGCCTCTTGATTGGATAATGCCAGTCTTCATGAAATGAGGTGAGGAAACTTTTGCTAAGTCTTGGCCTCGAGGCATATTGTTCCTGTGTGGGTTGATCAGAGCCGTGCCAGCCGAACGTACAGCCAAAAAAGACAGCTGAAAGTATTTCCTATGTATTTCACTCTGACATGACTTTATCTGGTTTCTTTGGTATGTATTTAACTTAATGTCATTCCAGTTCTTGCACACACAAAAATAGATTGTGTTTAATGCAGGTTTGTTTAAAACATTTAAAAATAGTTTGAGGGACTTCTCAGGAACAAACAAACATTTGATACAATGTACGTTTAACCCTATGCCTAAATATACACTGAAAAACAGCACATTTATTTACTAAATGTTTATTAAAATAGTGGAGTTCAGATAGATTTGACCATCTAATTAAAAGCACAGTTTAAGTAATAAGGTAAAACTTCACAATAAAGTTTTTTGTTTGTTTGTTTTAGTTAACATTAGTTACCTACATTAGTTAACATGCACTAACAATGAACAATACTTCATTATACAAAAGCATTTATTAATTGCAATTAATTTTTACATTTACGAATACATTTTTAAGATCAAAAGTTAATAACTTTAGCTAATGCACTGTGAACTAACATGCATATTTATTAAACGTTAATAACTAAGCTTAATAAATATAGCGCTCCTTATTAGTTAATGTTAAAGCATTAACTAATGTTAACCATTTAGAGCTGTTATAGTGTTAATAATACAATGCACGAGACATTTTAACTGAATTTTAGGTTAAGATCAGATTCATTACAAAAGGCAAAAATTTATGTTCATATCAAATTAATCAATTTAACAAATTACCTTTGAAGTCTCTGTTTCATTATTTGTGTAGTTAGTGTAGCTCAGTACCTGCATTACAGTGTGCTTGTTACATTGTAATTACATTGCTAGTACTATTGAACAACTTGAAATTATATTGTGAAGCAGATTGTAAAAAATAAAGGGAAAAAAAAACACTGTCGGCATTGATTCTATTCTAATAAATTATATTAGCATATGTTTAACATGGACATAAAATATGTGGACATAATGTAAAGTGTTACATATATTGTCTCTGTGCTCAGCTGATGAATGTAAGGCCAGAAGATAATCAGACAGCTCCTCTGTAGAGCACTTCTCAAGGCAAGATGTGCTGTTTATTTTTCTTGGCGGTGGAAGCGCTTTGGCAGTGTGGTGTCGAAGACCACTCCAGTCACTTGAAACGCTGCGGGTCAAGGGTCAGAGTGCTTAAAGTGTAGGAATTGTGCTCTATGACAGACTTGAAGAGGCATAAGTGTACGATAGTCAACCTTCGATTGTAAAAGCGATAACCAAAATAGCAGAGAAAACAAATGGATATTAAAACATGCACACTCGCAGAAGAACATGAACTTTGCTTGTCCTAACAGGCCGTGATGTATGCGACTCCCTAGTATGGATGAGCTAGTGTACTGTACTTCTAGTTGTAGCTGCATTATTCACGATGTTACTTTCACTTTGAGGTTATTAGGTTTTCAAACAGTTCAAAACGTACTACAGCCCATTTCACGTCCACTTCATTTGACTCGCACCCCCCTCCCTCCCATCCTGACATGGTCCCAAAAGTGTAAGGTCATTATTAAAATTGTGCATCAATTAAGATAAGGAAAAATGACTTTCTCTGTACGGCCTTTGAAGTCTGTGGTTTTCCCCTACGCTGCTGTTTCAGAGCATGGCATTGACTTTGATCTTGTTTTTTGACTGAGAGTTTTTACTTTGTATGATGAAACTTACCTTCAGAAACGCTCTGACATGAAGACAACACCTCATGGATTAATGCCGTTTTGAGAATCCTGCTAGGGTTTTCTGTTGGTGTGGGCGCCACATGATCCTAGCTGTATTTGTGAGACTAACACAGTTCAGTTCATCTTTTTCTGTTTCTGTCAACCAATATGTCGTTTTCGGAAGTCTTTTTGACAATCTGTTTTGTCACAGAACAGGTTATAGATGATTGTGCTATTAATTTAGCAACCTAGGATTACTGGAAAGTGGCAAAATTATATTATTCTGCAAAATGATATTAGATTGCGTCCTAACATTTCAAAGTCAAACTTCCAGTAAATGACACTAAAAGCATGTTCAACTTTATTTGTATTACGTTGTTTGTTCTGCAGCAGTTCGGAAATGAAATGTCCAGTGAGATGCGCTAAAGAGTGCTCAGTTTTGTCTGAATCAAATGAACATGAATCTGGCAGCGTTTTATAACATTTTGCAGCAGTACGCAAATGAAATGTCCAGTGAGTGGCACAAAAATGTTAATGCTTTAAATGAATATGCCACATACACTAAACCGATAGCATTAACTATTAAACCATGACTTTTTTAGCTTGCTTCTACAAGTTTTTGAGCTCTTTTATTGAGTTTTGTAACATGTTTCACCAGACTCTTAACTGACCGCTCTGCAGCCCATCTGCGTTGCGTTACCGGGTGCGCTACCGAGCAAGTTTACTACATTAGAAAAGCCATACTTATGGAGCTGGTTATGTGATGCAAACATCAAAATGCATTAGAATACAAATCATGCACCATGGTAAAAGTCTTCTGAGATCATAACGTAGTATTGTGCAAGCAACCGCATGAAATCACATCTGTATTAATCAATAATCTGCCCCAAAAATCACACTTTGTGTGAAACAGAATGAACGTTGTTGGTGTTTTACTGAAACTGATGTTCATTTCAGCTTGAAACTGCAGTGAATTGTATGTTTTTGGAGTTTTGCAATCATTTAGATAGAGGCACGTTTTTCCAGTGAGCCTGGCTATACGTCATCAGCTCTGCTGAAGTGCATTAAGATAAAGTGGGCAAGATAAAATGCTGTTGTTTTTTTGTGTTGCGCAAGACAATTACCAACAGGACTTCCTTTTCAAAGGCTGACCTCTTGTAAAGTCCCTGTGTAATTGACACGCTGCTCAAGAGGACAACAATGTAAGACTAGTCTGCAACTTTTTTCAGCTTCATATGTGTGCATGATTGTGGTCTGTCCAGGGTCAAGGTCCGCTTTTAACAACAAGCATGAATTTAAATATAGAAGCCAAAGTTGAGGGCATTTATTTCACACTCGTCCTTTATGCAACCATGATGAAAAAAAAAATTGTTTCTATATCGCCAGACTATCACACACACAATGACTTTAATATTTTGACAAGATGTCCTCCACACTCGGCCAAGAAAAGGAAACCGTACTTAATGGTAGCATGTAAACAAGAACTCTACCTAACCAGGTCAAATAAAGGAGCTGTTGACAGTGTCTTTCTGAACTGTCTGTGTGTGTGTGTGTGTGTGTGTGTGTGTGTGTGTGTGTGTGTGTGTGTGTGTGTGTGTGTGTGTGTGTGCGTGCGTGCGTCTTTTGATTTCTGGGGGCTTCAGAGAGCAAGAAAGAAGGACAAAGAGAAACGTGGACGTTTGCCATACCTCACTAACATCATTGAGGGACTATCAAGTGTCCATTCGGCCTTTGACCATCGATATTGGCATATTACTGCATTTCTCATAGATCCTGTATTCCGTCTTACCTGTAACTTAAGCCAGTATTTTGTGCAGTGCACATTCCCGGAGACATTATAAAAAGTATAATATTAGTGAACCCTGCCAATTGTTTCAATTGAACAGATTTAATTTAAGCATTTCTCCCGGACCCCCACCCGTTTCTCCACTGTGTGTGAGAGCACTTTCAGTGAGGTCGGTTGAATTTGATAAAACAGGACATATTTGGTTTGTCTGAGGTTACTGCTGTGGCCCATAACTGGATGCATATGATGGCGATTGTCTCTGGTCATAATTCCTAATGAATTATCTGAAACATGCATTTGTGCATATGACATTTTTAGGGTGGATATTCTGACGCTTGTGGCTTTTAATAAAGTCATACACACACTGTCCTCTGATTGGTCATGTACAAATCATGTGACATTGTTCACAACTCTTCTAAAGAAGTCTCTAAAGAAGACGCATGTGAGATTACTGGGGTCTTTTTAGCAGGAGACGATGATCTCTGATTTAGTCAGAGATGTCTTCGGCAAACGTTAGATTTCTTTTTTAGTTGTTGTGGAAATCAGTGTATTCTCTATGGGAGTTGAGCGACGGGCTCCAGCAGGGATTGTGGGATTGACAGCGGAGCAAGTCAAACTGTGCGAGCAACGAAAATCCTGAACTTTAAGCAGATGAGAGCCAATCGCTTGAAGATGTAGCCTGTGACGTCTGTCATGAGCATTTCATATTCTGTTGGATTTAGTACTTAAATCACATTGGCATAATTTAAAAGTGTACTTAAGTGTGTTGAAAAGCATCGTCGCTCTCTTTAAATACACTTAGGTGGCCTTTTATTTCATTGCATTTGCATTTATGCATTTGGAAGATGCTTTTATTCCAAAGCAACTTACATTGAAGGTACACATTTATTTTGTTATTAGTAGTATTATTTTTTTAATAAGCTCTTGCTGCCCCTGGAAACTGAACCCATAATCTTGGTTATGTTAGCGCCATACTCTACTGTTTGAGGTACAGGAAAGCTGTAATTGCAAAAATGTGTAACGAAATATACTATTAAGGTTTGAAGTGCACTACAAGCACAAGTGGGTAGTGAAAGTCCAAAATGAGCTTATTTACGTTCCTAATAGACATTCCTGGTCATATTGTGACTGATTCAACTGTGCATGAAATTCTAAAATAAACAATGTTTGTCTGTGATCTTTCATTAAGATGCCATATAATTTCAGATTTTCTATTTCAGATGACTTTGCCAAGCCATTTTATTTTTCAAACTCTCCATGCAACTGCCTATCATATGGAGATCTGATGAAGTTCCATTCTTCATTTTTTTCTCATTGAATATCCTGTTTCAGTTGGAAATGCATCAAATTAGTGAAGCTAAATGGGTTGCGAACGCATATTGGCTTTAACTCTAACTCTCCAGCACTGTGTGGGTGTGTGTGTGTGTATGTGTGTTTGTGTGTGTGTGTGTGTGTGTGTGTGTGTGTGTGTGTGTGTGTGTGTGTGTGTGTGTGTGTGTGGTGTGTGTGGGTGTGTGTGTGAGAGAGAGAGAGAGAGTAAATCCTGGTTTCCTGTATTCTTGGACACAGAACACAGATCACAATCAGAGTGGAAACATGAACTAATCTTGAGCAGAGAAAACCCCTGAACAAATATCCCCGGACACTCGCATACACGCAGTCAGAGGAAACCATTGCTTCTGTTTGTCATCTATAGTATCTGTAAAATCTGCTGTAGTCACTATCCTGTTTAGTCAGTATTTACAAGTTTAATTTCCAGAGATCGGTTTCATTACCTCTCACACAGCAGCACTGATGCATAGTCACAACCACAATTGTTTTAAAGAAAATCATTTCTAAAACTTATATTTTTTACCTTCCTGTGTGTTTCTGTACCTTAAATCCCAAAGAAGGCCAGAAGTTGGTGGTAGGCAAAAATGCCATATGTGTAAAAATGATGTAAAATAAGTAAAATGACTATCAGTATGTCACTGGTACTTTGCCAGATGAGTTTAGGATGTTTATCAAACCTGTCCATCAAAACATGTCCCAGCATTTTATACAAGTATGACACAAACTGTCCACTGCCATTGTTCCTTTTAGAAAAACAAACATGGTATTTCTAACCCACATGCTCTCTGGCTACTGACACATTTGTTGGAGGAGAGTTTTTAACAAAAAAAAAAAAAAAAGAATCAAATAAATCCCCATCGTATGCCCCAGATCCTGTCCCTGTATATATAATGTGTTTCAAAGCAGAAGAAGAGATCCAGGCTCAGATTTCCTGCATGTTTATACTGATCCTGCTCACAAAAACAGATCCTAGAACCCTTGAAGAAAACTGGTGAACATCTGCCCCGGACTGCATGTAAAAATCTCAGAGTGCTGATTATTAGCAATGCCCTATAATATCTTATTTATGAGCATATGAAGAGAAACCTCACCCTTAGACCAGTACTTATTTTAAAGATGAAGAGGTTTAGGAAATATGATCCTGTATACAGTAAGTCTTTAGTGTACTAGTGAAAATATAACAGCAATATAACCATGTCAGGCATATCTATATTTACAAAGTCTAATTAGCGTTCTTGTTTTTAGTTGTATCAATAGGCAGGCGATAATAAAGCCATATGTGAGCATAACCATGCAGTGACCTATAACCAACAAAACCAGCATGAAAAAAAACTAAAATATTACAAATAAATACATTTTGTTGTTATTTGGTAGACGCATAATTTTGTAATACTTTTTTATTATATAAATGTCACGCCATTAAAATGAACCCCGTGCCTTTAAAACCCCTGAATTTTAATATTTCGTTAATTTATTTTATGCGTGATTGTGCTGATTTTGTTGTACACCAGTTTTTTGCAGTATTAGCTTTTTATGTTTAAAAAAACACGCTTAAAATCACACGCAAGCATAAATGAGATGAAAAGAAATTACATTTTGAATGGGGCACAGTGCTGAAAAGGACACTGTGGATATTATTATATAAGAGTATCACTTAAAATTTGCATTTTTTTGTCTTTGGCAACTGCAGATATAAAATTATATGTATTAGTGGCATTTATAAATCCTATATGCATATAGCAAATTTAAAATAAATAAGTGAACATTATAACGACGGACCTACTTTTTTATCCTGGTGATTAAATATAGTAGCTGTAGACTGTTTGATATCAAATGATGCTGAACGGAGAAAAAAGGGCATTTGCTAAATTATGAAGTCATCCCAACTTCACTCATTCGCTATCACCTCAATCCAGTCATCATGGGACACTGGCATTATTTGTTTTTAGTTAGTAGTAGTTTGGATCTTATTAATCAGACGGGCCTAAACCTTTCAAATATAATACCGACATTTACTCCAAATGAAATTTCGCACGAAATATAAGTTCATTTCGATATTCACATTCATGTCTACTTTTAAAACTCGTGCAAGTGTGTTTAATTAAGACGTGCACAAAAGAGACTTTTTGACCCGAGAACAAAAAAGACTTCAAGACCTCTCACAAATGATCACGGTTTTTTTCCTCTCTGGTTGAAGTATTAAAAAGGAACGGCAGCCAAGACGTCGGGGGGGGGGGGGGGGGGGGGGGGTCTGTCGTAAATTTAAATTGGAGACACAATCTTCTATGTCAAAGGAGCAGAATTGAGGTATTCAGGTGAAAGCGGCTATAATTAGTACACGAGGCGAGGTGGGCTGAGGGTCTGCACTCAGGGCGAGCTGTGTGGAGCTGTGTGGAGCTGCGCGTTTGCGTGCCAGGGTGCTCGGGTTATCCAAAGGTCGGTGGGCTCGGTCATTTCCCTTAAGTCTAAAATCACACTGGTCTCTTTATTCACGCAGAGAGGTGCAGGAGCCAGTGATGGGCGTGTGGGATGCATGTGAGAGCTGCAGACTGGATAGAGATGCCAAGAAACGGCGACTTGCTTCTTTCGATTGGTTAATTGTTGAGGCTTTCAGATGCTTTGTTCAGTGTCCGGAAATGCGGTAAACATTTGGTCTAAAATAAGCGTGTAGTAAAAATGCTTTTTTTTTCTTTCAGCTGTTGCATTTTAATTAAATGAAGTGAAAACCCGTTGTCGACTCCGACTTTGATTCTGTAACCCGAACTGTTGAATTCGCGTCGCAGGCTTCATCCGCGGGGAAGCTATTTATTCAGCTTAAATAGAAAAATCGTGGGTTTCGAAGCACGCTAAAAAGGAGGCTGCAGGGTGGGATATTTTTTCAGGACAAGTCTTTGAGCCTTTAACTGGCAGTTTGACTGTCAGACGGAGTCTGAGTCTATGTGGACTCCTAATTGAAAACAGATGGCGCTTTGAGGTCGGGCTCTGTGCTGCAACTGTGCTGCTCTTTTCCATTCAGCCTCAGCGCTCAGTCAAGCATACAGGTGCACGGTGTGTTTCTCTCTCACCTCATCTCTTCTGTCCTCACTCACCCGGGCAATGGAAACGTCTATACCGATGCGGATTGCTCCAGAAAGTGGGTTTGGTTTTAGCGCGTGCGCTGAGCGATGCAAATGAGTTGCATATTTGTGGATGAGCGTTTACTGTTGATGCAGTTGGATAGGTTACACTGGCATTCATGTTATTAAAGTTGCATTACACTAATAGGTACTAAATAATACAATTTATAGCATATTATAATTTGACGTTACACAATGTAATTGTAACGTCGTTGTTAGGTTTGTAATAGCAAAAACATAAGAACGTGAGACAGACAAATACGGGTTGCATTCATTCAAATTAAAACTGTAGGTGAAGGACAGTATTAATTACGATGTTTTATAGATTAAAGGGCGTGTGTGTTCAAAACACTATGAATTAATTAGCTTACCGCTTTGTATCCGCAACATAATTTCTTCATTTAATACATTTCTTAATACAAGAGCTTTTATTTTATTTTCAAGGTGGTTGAAAAAAAAATAGTGAAATATGAACACATATGCGATTATATAATAACATATATGTAACACATATATGTCATATTAGTGGATAAAGGTATAGACAGCATCCTCCCGCAGCAACAAAAATATCGGAGATGGCTTTATTCAGAATTAATCTCACATCTTCTGTTTTTATTGTTATGCATCTGACATTGTCTCTGATAAATCACACATTGCCATGAGCGGATAGTCTCAGCAGAACAAAAGCGCCAGCAGCTCATCACGAGCTTGATATATAGGTAAACACAACGTAATATTCTTCATCTCTGCAATAACGAACATAGATGTAAGAATAAATAGAGTTCAGTGGGTAAACAGTTTAATAGGTCGGTTCACTAGAGAGCTGGATTCTGCTAGACTGATACATGATCATTAGATTCAATCAAATGAGATTTTTAATCTTTCATATTTTTAATAATTTAATTTACAAACGTATTAGAAGTCTGCATGGACATACTTAGTCCAGAAATGGAGATGCTGTCGTGTTATTCGTGTAACACGGTTTGTTTTCATTTGCATTTGTTTGGCGCTTAGAGAGATAATATATTCCCCAATGCATCAAATTGCGCTTTATATCAGCAAAATCAATAACTTTTAGCTGTTCTGTCAAGTGAAATTGTCATAAAATGTACTTGCTCGTCGATATCGTTCTCCTAAAATTGAAATTGGGATATTTTGACATCAAAGTAATGCTGATCACTTACAGGAATAAATATTGTATTTAAAAATAATAATAATAATAATAATCCACTGATATATATACTAATACCAAACAGGGCTAAATCGAAATGGCCGGCCCACCTAAATATCTGGATACAGGAAAGCATGCATAACATTTGAGCTACAAAGAATAACAAGGGCTTGAAACACATCAAATCCCATGTCTATAAAATAATGTTTACAGAGATCGTCAGGATCGTGTAGCATTTTATCATCAAATATTTGTAACATTTTAAAAGTACGTTTTAGAAGGGAAAATGTATTAAATAGAAACATTTTACATAAATTGTTGCAAACTATTCATGTTTGGTTCACGCTTCAACAGCCGCTTTTATGTTGCAAAAAATGTGCTTTATTAATATTTAATCTGCTTTGCACAAGCATTTCAGTTAATTATTTGAACGTTATAATTAGAAGAGGATTGACAAAGCAAGATAGGCCGTTTCTACGTTACATGTAGGCTGTTATTATTGCGTAAAACTGCTATGATTCAGAGATTGCAACGCCTGAAACACTCCAGCCTGCAGCCTGGCGCAGGAATCAGGATCTCTGTAAATCCAAGAGCTCGAATGAAGGCCTGCATGCAAGCAGCAAAATGCAGCTCTTCACCTGGACTGTGTTGTAACTCAGACCGCTCTGGTCAAGTCCGATAGGACTGCATGCTCGTGAGGGAGCTGGAAAGCATGCAGGTTCAAGAGGCTGATCTGGAGAACTGTTCGCTGTTCTCCTGCGGAGTTGTTGTGGTGCTCCGGCGGTCCTCCCTGTTGACCCCCGTCCCCTTCTGCCTTTTCCTCTCATGAAAAATGATTCCTGCGCACTGATTGAATTTTATTCCTTCCTGACCTGGCCCGATCTGTGAGGGCGCCATCAATCTTAGGCTTAACACGACGTTTGTTTATTACTCGGGAAAGGCTCTAATGACTTTTATGAGCATGATTACAACTTTTTTTGTGGGGGGAGAATGCGCTGTGAAGGCCAAAATGCATTGTGACCATGCGCGCATGCAATTATTTATAAGCTGTAACGTAATTTGTAAGTGTCATGTTTTTTTATATATGAACGCTTACTTATACTGAAACCTATTATTATTATTAATCAGCCTACATCAGGCATATTATTAGTGCCGTAACAAAAAAAAGGTCCAAAATTGGTTATGAATATTTATGTTCATCTCTATAGAAATTATGCATATGTAGTGTGACTACAATTTTAAAGTACAATTTTAAACAAGCGGAATATGTGCACATTTACCACATACCAAGCCGAGTGAACGAGGCAAATCCGAGACGTTTTGTTGACGCACGCTTGTTAATTGCCCGATTAATTAACCGCTGTAATCACAACCGCTCGTGCAATGAAAATATGTGAGGCAGTGAGAACATGTGCATTTGCCCTCAAGGTCTTTGGGACTATAACTGGGACGCAGACTAAATGCATTCAAAATAATGTTGTCAGTAAATAATAATAATAAATATACACAAACTTAAACCTTTAAAAGCACGTTTAAGCATCAGCGAGCTTTCATACACTGAAAAATGGTAACATCTAAATTAACTGGTTTCATTTAAGTCAAAAATATTATTTAATATCGCTGAATCAACCTAAGTACATTAATGTATACCAATAAAATTCAATTGTATGGGTTCAGACAAATAGAATAGCTCTTTAATGTAACAATTGCAGGTCCTCACTTTTTACACGCTTTTAAATATTCTTCATTTTTTAAAATTAATTGTTCGGAAAGTTTGATCATTTAAAAGCCTCTAACTCTTCGTGGCGTCACAACTCAATAAAATGAAGAAAAATAATAGCATTTCTGAATAACTGTGAATCAAAAAAAACGTACAGGCATTTTAGTGGCATGTTTCTTTAACCTGACTGGTTCAAATAAGCTTCAGAAGATTTAACTTAATACAATCTAAATTATTGTTTGTTTATTATATACATGAATTGGATTTCTGTAAAGGCCTTTTCTGAGGACGCGCCTCCTATATTTCTGAAGCCCAAATGCTGCGCCTTCTAGAAGTCCTGCTGAATCCTCTAGTGGTGATGTGAGTATCTTCGGCATGTCTGGTATGATATTAACCAAGCTATGCGCGAGTAAACACGTGGACACTGAACACAAGCGCTGAAATACAACGACCGAAACACCGCCTCAGGTCACGGTGATGACAGACAGTCCAAGTCTGCTTCTAGAGCTGCGTAAGAACAAACTATAGCAACACACGTCGTCACCTCACAGCAATTAAAATAGAAATTGCATGGCGATATTTATTGTATTACTACCACTGCTACTGCTCTGTAAAAACAAAATCTGCAGTTGCTATTTAAAGAGCTGTGTCTGGTCTAAACCTTCAAAATGATTTTTTCTAGAAATCACATTAAATAATGTTTAGACTTAAAACCAGACAAATTAGATGCTACTAAATTAACCACATTTTAACTTACAAATTAGCATTTTTTTTTATAGCTACTACTACATATAATAACAATAACGATAATAATAATAGCTTAATATATTCTTGAGAATTGCAATTGAATTCAATCACGTGATATTTCTTATTTTATATTCAATATATCTATTTAGTATAAACAACATAAGCGTAAAATGTTGCTACATTTAGCTAAACAAAGATATGTAATGAGTAATGACAAAATGACTCAAACCTAGAAGCTAGCATTTCATTACGAAAAGAAAAAGAAAGATATCGCAAACTGATGAATGCATGTTTAGTATTGCACGGTTCCATAAAATGCTGAAAAGGGCCTGTGAGTGTTTTCATTCAGCGTGCATGATCAGAGCATATTTATTCGTTTGGATCAAGAAACGTTCAACTGTGCCACAGCAAAGCCGAATCATTTCGACCCTCTTATTTGGATCAGTTATGCAGGTATTTAGCACTTTCTTCAAGCTGTTGTGCTCTAAATGCATTATCACTCTATACTAGCACGCAGCTGTGTTCCTGACGGGGGTTTAAGAAATCAGGCGTAGCCTAATGTTAACTCAAATAGCATGGCAATTTATTAAACAAACAATGCAGATCCTTCAGAATACTTTTTCAACAAAAGGAGATAATTTGAAAGAATATGGCGTTATACATGTTCCGTTCCTTGTTATAGTGGAACATTTGGACAATGAATGCAGTTCAACTTAGAAACACTTTTTGGTGTTTGGTCCATAATATCCGGCTACACTTTAGAAATAAATTACTATATGCAATTTACACGTAATAACAAGTCCATAAGCGTCTGACGCACGTCAGCACAGCCCAGCATATAGCTCACAAAAACGAAGAAGACTTACGTGTTATTCGAAGTAACACTGTCCTTAACAAACCGAGAGCAAGTGTGTCTGACTCGCGTTTGTGTTCGGTTTCTGATCAGTCCGTCACGGGGGAAGAGTCGGTAAGTAGCCTATCAAGGTCTCTCGGTATCGAGAACAGGGGAAATCAACAACAACAAAACGAAGAAGGAGAACGAAAAATACTTGTTTGGTCAAAACTTGCTGCAGTCATACACAAAAGCCCCAGACGTGCGGTATATAGGCTGACTCGGGGGAAACGACATCTGACAGCTGTTATTCCCGTTCACCGGTGAATTATTCAGACCGATTCTCTGCGATTCAAACATCTCTCGAACCGAATGGAAGTTCTGCTGCTGCGCCGGGTACGTGGGGCCTAGATGGCCAATGTCTCCGGCCTGGTTTAGGTACCATGAGGCGAGGCGCCCTTGGTGCGCATGGTGGCCCTCCTGAGGATTCCCGTGGCTTAGGGGCGACGTGGTGGTCGTGATCGAGTAATCGGGCAGAGTTTCGTCCACGGCGGTAGTGGTGGCCAAGTGGCCCGAGCGATCCCCGCCCGCGTACAAGCTCATGGCCTGCATGTTGCAATGATAGGTGGCGTTGGAGGTAGTCGAGATAGAGTTCTGGCTGCAGGGCGAGCTATACACGGACGTCTGATTGGGAGAATAGCTCAGGGACAACGTGGGAGTTATACCTGTCCGTGAGGGCGCCACGAGAGACGGGGTGAGCTCGCCGGAGCTCTGAGGCGAGCCGCGGAGGGAGGTCATGATGTTATCCACGCTGAAGCCCTGCGCGGGGGCCTGGCCCTGGTGGTGATGCTGCTGCTGCTGCTGCTGCTGCTGTTGTTGCTGCTGCTGCTGCTGTTGTTCCCCGGCGCTGTCCAGGCTGAGAGAGCGGGTGGACGGGATGCTGTGCGGGCTGCTGCTGGACATGCTGCTGCTGCTGTCGGGGCTCTCAATCTTGGGAACAGATCTTAGTGTGGGCGAAACCGACTGCGGCGGAGTGGACGTGCCGTTCTCGGTTTTAATGTCCTGAATACGCACGGGCTGCGAGCCCGGCACCGACTGCTCCTGATCGTGGCCCGTCTGCTGCTGCGGCGGCTGATTCTGCTGCTGCTGGCGGGAAGGCACTTCCTTGCTAGTTCGCTCTTCCTTATCCTTTAAGGCGTCCTTCTTTTTGAAACGCCGCCGTCGCCTCAAAAAGCTGCCGTTCTCAAACATATTATACGAGTCCGGGTCGAGAGCCCAATAGCTGCCTTTGCCAGGTTTTTTGTCATCGCGGGGCACTTTGACAAAGCACTCGTTCAGGGACAGATTGTGTCTGATGCTGTTCTGCCAGCCTTGCTTGTTGTCCCTGTAAAAGGGAAAGCGCTCCATTATGAACTGATAAATGCCGTTTAGGGTCACCTTCTTGTCTGGGGAGTTCTGGATGGCCATGGTGATGAGCGCAATGTAACTGTATGGCGGTTTTACCATGTCCTTGGGCTGCGGCTGCGGTGTGTACGGTCCGTACGCCCTCGCCATGCTGGCAGGGTACTGCTCATGGGCCGCGTGAGAGTACATGCTCATGGGGGCTGGCATCCCGGTGTACCCCCCTCCGGCGGCGGCCCGGTAATAACTTTGGTCGCTGCTGATGTACGGCACGACTCCCAGCGAGTTGGGACTGGAGACGGAATAGCGCGCCTGCATGACTTCTCTCCAAACGGTGCTGGCGAAGAACAGACGTCAAGAAGTCAATCCACAAATCCGCTTGAAATGCGCCTCCTCTGAAACTGGGAAGGCAGTCCAACCGAGAGTCCACGCTCTGCCACCGTATTTATAAAATGTGACTATAGTATTGGACTCGCGTACTGGCCACCTCTGTCTGTCGGAGCGCGCATTGGAAAACTTCTCAACGCTAAGCATCGGTCACTACATAATGCTTTTGCGCACTTCAATTCTTTTCCCCTTTTGCTGCCAGTAAGACTCCTCCCAATAACATCTAAGTTGTCCAATGGGAGGTCGGGCCGTGCAAAGCGAGCGGCCACACACAAGGTTGAAGAAAATCGAGAGGTGTTGGGACGTCCCAGCCCACCCTTGCCAAACACACACTTCTCCAGAACTTAAAGAACCATGCTCTCCACAAACTAGCCAGCGCGGATACGCACCAGATTGAAAATACTTTAATGATTATAATACAACATTAGAAACGTTTGTTTATAAATAATATTGTATCTGAACAATCTAACGCTATTTATATATATACACACACACATACTGATTCATCCCACTCCTTTCCTGGATTATTCGATTAGCCTAATTAATTTATACATACACATTTAAAACAAGCTTCAATCCAGCCATAGTGCAAACAAGTGCTAATAATGAATTGTAATGACTTGTATTTCGCACCAGCCCATTAGAAGCTTTGGAGAACATTTGTTTTCAAATAATCAATATGGGAATTAGCGTAAATAATCTCCGACTTCCTGCGTTTTTTAGTCGTAATGCTAGTTCTTCATTAACACTGGCTGTTAGTTAACGGTCTCATTCAACACCGGTGAGCGGATCAAAGCCCATCATCCGGGGCACAGAGCTCATTATGCTGGAATTAAGCAAGTTAAGACACTGGAGAAAGAGCCGAGGTGCGAGCGAGATTAAAAGCCCTGAGAAACAAATGGGTAAAGCAAAGCAGCTCACATGTGTCAGCACTGCTCAAACTAGTGAGAAACATGCCATCCTTCACCTTAGCAACTCCGCGCTGTTTTATGGCATGCCAATAAAATCGGTGTCTTCATGAAATGCTTTACTTCCAAAGTAATGCCCTAAACTTATATGTTTATTTATCTGGCATTAAGGACTTAAGTCACATTTATAGCGCTTTAAACAAAGCAGCTTTACAGTATCAAACAGGAAAGTAGTTTGTCAATAATGCAAGAGGACAGTAATAAAGAGTCTATTTTTCAGTTGAAGTCAGTTCATTGATGGTTAAGTAATGTCATCATCCACTTCAGCTCTCTTCCAATGTGTCAGAGCAATCAAGCCGACAATATTGCCAGAAATATAGGCCAGAAATAGTTTTAAAAAGTATCACCATATTTGCATTCATTTAAAAAAAAAAAAAAAAAAAGTTCAAATTCAGAATATTTTGATTTATAATTACTATATTGTATTTTTATATTTTAACTCTCTTCAAGCTCCTTCGTTGTGTGTTCATAAAGCGGGCCTAAAAGTGAAAAAGTGAATGCTTTTCCTCATATTGTGGACCACGCGCGTATTATTATACTTAAAAACCCAAACACCAAAATCCGCCCTATTGTTAAATATACGACGGCCATGCATCCTTTATGAAAAGAAGATTGGGGGAGGCACACAACATTGTGAATGATAATTGTGAGGCCAAGTTGCGGTCACAATATCTTCCTAATCCCCCGCAGGTCGCTCTGATTAAGTGGCCATGGACTAGCTGATTCTTCACTGGTTTCTCCTTACAGGGACCCGGGCATGAACTTTTTCTTGTGCCTCAGGCTATTTGTTCAATTCAGTGCGAGCCTCTTACTTAACCCCAAACTCCTGCCCACCCGAGCTCCCACTCCAGCCAATTAAACCAGCTACCTCTCCAAAACACGACTGGTAAGAGCCTGATCTAATTCTGAAGTAAAAGAAATGGTTTAGTCTTGATCATTTGTCAACACATATCAGGCTTTTTTTTTTTGTCCTGTGGTCTTTTGAAAGGTCAAATTAAATGGCCAGCGTTTAATAAAGTATATGTTACTGTGAACATGTTTTGTCAGCTAAAAGGATGCTATTTAAATGAACTTTTTATTGATAGTGAAAATATGATTTAATATCGCTGAATCAATATGACTACATTAGATTGCACCAAAAATGTTCACTTTAAAGGTTAGATCAGGCAGAAATACTTGCTTCTGATAACAGCTGTGTGTTAGGCTACGACTGTAACCAGTTAGTAGCCCCTAACTCGACTCAATCTCGCGTTTCTATGTTTGTCGTCAATCTGTAATACGCCTTTGTAAACAAAATAACGTCCGCATGTTATTATTTAACAATACTCTTTTTGTTTGATATTTTTATTTAATCTTTAAATGCATGACGATACTCGGGTAATTCTATCTTTATATAATTAGCCAATAAAATTGATTATCTTTGCTATCTGAAAAGCGGCCAAATTTTGAGAGCTGTAATATTAATATGCGCGAAAACTAGAACGATTGCAATTTGCATTATTGTAAAACGCCACAAAAACATGATTTCCCTTTCGCGATATATTTTATTAAGACTGTTTAATATAGCCTACAGACCTGTATAGAAATAAGCAACAATGTGGATGGTTGTTGTGTGAGATGCTCCTCTCTGGGGTTGTTGAAGCATCGGGATCCCAAATAAAAACAACAGAAGCTACTAAATGTATCAGATTTGCAAAGCAGTAATCATTCTGAGCAACCAATAAAGCATTTTTTTAAACACATTTGATAAACGTAAAAAGTAAAAGCACATAAATACAAGAATCGACTGGCTTTTGGCTAGTTTTGGCATGATTGTCCGAAAGAAGAGGAAGTCTGTGATGGTCACAGAGTAAAGAAACAACCCCGCGTGCTGTGCCCTCAGCGCCCTCTTTCGATCACAAGTGACCAGAATGTGCACATTTACAGAGTTCATCTAATAGACACATTTTTACACAGGTATAAAAAAGTAAAGTAAATAGACATTTAACTATCAAATCAAGAAAACTGACAAAAACAAATGGATTAAAAATGAAGGGGGGGGGGGGATTTTATTTCAATGTTGATTTAAATGAACAAATAAATAAAAGTAACTTTTAAATACAATAACAACAAATATTCCAGAAAATGCAAGACTACATTTTATTAAGTTGACACTGCTACCCCCTTGTGTTCGTTATAAAGATTTTTTTTTTACCACGAAAAAATAATTTAGTGACATTCAAGTTCAGATGCTTTTCGGTATCTGTAAGGGACATCAAATAAAAAAAATACACTACAACGTTTAAATGTTTGTGTTTAGAGTGTGAAAGTGCATGGTAAGCTAGGGACTTTGCAGTTGTCCTGCAGGTGACTTCACGTCTAAAATACAGTTACCATGGTTACACATTATGCAGCCTACATTCTGACTTTAATTAGACTTTACTATTATAAATATGCATGTTGTTATTTAGTCTCTTAAATATGCTTAAATATATAGGCTACCACAGGGTCTGCTGAAAGCTTGATTCTGATTAGCTGACGATCGTTCTGAGGTGTGCAATATGTTTTAAGTAAACGCGCAGCTGTGCAGTAGTTCCAGTTCCAAATCATTCTGTGTGCCTTCAGAGCGCGGTAAAGCTAGTTTTAGGTTTGATATTCGCTGCATATTTCGCCCAGGCTGATTTAGGGACCGTCGCAAATGTACCTCATCGATACAAAACGAAGTGAATTACTGTAGTTCAATCATGACAACTCTCGGAAGATTTTAGCATGGTGATGGATATGACAATGTTAATGTATTTGGTCTTGGCGGAACAGATCTGCTACGCTGCTGCTGCGAAGTGGCTGCTGCTGTTGGTTCTGCGTGTAGTTTTTAGATTTAGTGCTGCTGCTCAACGCAGTAACAGGAACTTGCTACTGCCAATGCATATGACGGTGATACGGTGCCATGAGTATTTACGGAAAAAAAAAACCCCCCATTTTTTGCCCCCTGCTGCATAAATAGCATATAAAATAACCCCGTAGGCAGATCTATACAGGTTGAGCTGGGGAAGGTGGAGGGTTTCAGAAATCTCAAGTGAATGCTAGCCAGCCATATAAATGCAAGGCAGTTAGCTCATTGGCTGCATATGCAGCATGAACCAATCAGCTTGTGCCAAGTCGTTTAACTCTCTGAATATCAGCTGTTACGTTAACACCCCGTAAGCATGCGCCATCTAGAGTTTCATGACTGAACTATATATTTATTTCTAAAAAATATTTGTGTATTGTACATACACCTACAACTCACCTGTAGTAACTAAGTCTTGTATCAAGGAAAGTACTACAACCTTTGGAACATAAAAAAACACTTTTAGTAAATTTCAGTACGTTTTTTTCTAAGAATATGTGTGTGCTATACGTACAGTAAGGGAGATATTGGCAAAATGTTACCTGTAGTAAGTCAGTCTGGCCATTAGGAACATACTACAGCCTTTGGAAGACTTATTTTATTTATTTAATGAGTAGATTAGGCACACATTTTAATAAAGCCAAATTAGTTTTTGTAACAAGAAAATACGTTCGTTGACGACTTAACTCAAAAGACTCTTTTTCGCCACCTGCTGGCGAATTTATGTAATATGAAAAAATGGTCACTGAACGAATCATTTTGGTGAACGAACTGAAAATGAACGAATCTCTTGAAAGAATCAAAATTTCCACCACTAATTAGCAGATACAGTACAGTAGGCGGTTTTGATTGAATTTTTTCATATTGATATAAAGTGGTTGCATAATGTTAAAACTAATCGTGGTAGTGATATCTTCGTAGGACTGTCGACTCTATAGAACAGTGGCAAGCGAAAGCGAATGTCCGGCGAATATCGAACCTAAATCTAACTTTACCGCGCTCAAACTAACTTTACCGCCGTCCGGGAGACGCATAGCTGTGGAAACTCATGTTATCAGACACACGTGAAGCACGCAGCATCTCTTTTTCTTTCTTTTTGTCTGCGGCAGATTTCATATTTAGAATACCGAAGAGCATTATGTAGTATTTATTGATACTTATGCACGTAACAGAATTTTAAATGGTGTAGTTTGGCTGTTAAAAGTAGATTTGTCAGCGAAGCACGCAATAAAAGCAACCTTAGCAGGACGCCATCTTGGATCCCTCTTCTTCTTCTTCTTCTTTTGGTTTTAACGCCAGCTTTTATCCTTTATGTTGCATTACCGCCATCTTCTGGAGCTATTTACTTCCCATGTACAGTATCTTGTTTTACATATTCTTGATATTAGTCACGTTTTAGTCAAAAAAACAAACACTCCTACTTGTCCACTCCTACTGCATTCCAGTATGTTCTTTAAACCATGTCCAGTTAATCCTAATCCCACCATGTCCTTTACCAAGATCTCTTGGATCACTCTTCTTCTTCTTCTTTGGGGTTTTACGGCAGCTAGCATCCAATTTGTTGCATTACTGCCACCTACTGTACTATATTCCCTTTACACTATATTCTCTTGTCCAGTCCAGTTTCTTTTTAAAAAACCTAATAAATATTTCCTGCCTTCTTGTTTTTTTTCTGCACATTCTAAAATACTTTTAACATTTCCCTCTACTTGTCTCAAACTCTGTAACTGGGTCATCATTTCTTATCTTTCTTGAGTAAACTTCCCACAAGATATTATAACATGTTCAACCGTCTCATATTCCCGACAATGGATGCAAATTCCTTTTGGGTGTTTTCCCACAATACGAAGAGTTCCATTAAAATATGCCCCATTCTTATTCTACTTAAAACTTATAATTACATACAAGTTCAGGAAAAGATGGTTGTATCTTTAACAATGAACAATCATCATGACAAAAAACAGAAAACATAAATATAATGGGTTTGCGTCCATCATACTATGAGATTATATACACAGAAAAAAGGCACAATGACAAGGTTAAATGTCTTTGAATAATCATAATATTCATATAATCATAATGCATTAAAAATTGCACTTTTGTTGTTGTTGTTGTTTTTGTTATGTATATGCCTGAGGGAAGTTAAATGCAACAACAAAAAAGAGATTTAAGCCAGTTTGCTTGTGGATGAAAAAATAAAGAAATTAACAACATATTCAAGAGATAATTATTTTGGGTGTTCGTAATAAAAATAATATTAAACTGTGAAAAATCACCCCAAAATGTATTGGTTATTCTACAATCACAATAAAAGACCACAAAATGAGCAAATTTCATCAACATCAAAATATTTACAGATGGATTAATTAAACCTGTTGCTCATATCTTTTAAGTTGTTGCGCTTGTTATAATGTCGTAGGTCACATTATAACGTCAAAATTGTGGATGATGTCCGGATCGCATTCATACCAAAGCCACTAGAAGGCAAGCATGCAACCTTTAGCCAGAAAAGCGTAACGGCTAATGCTAACGCTCCGGTTTGCCAGTGCATGAGAAATGAGACCAGAGGCTGTTTTTTTTTAAATGGATGTCAATGGAGGAGAGGCTTCACTACACTGAATAAACAGCTTTTTAGAGGAAACAGCTTATCATTTAATGAATCGACAGCCCATCGGCTAATCTCCAACATGTCTTACACTAAGCAATACTTTTGGATTGAACTATTTTTAGAGTTTACACTGAAACAAATGCCGTTTTATAAGAGAAGTCACTGACATTTTGCGACAGGTGGGATTCAGCTTATTTCATTCCTATGGTATCCGTAAACACGATTGAGTGTCACACAACTCTGACTGAGATTAAATGACGGCAAGGCTGTAATGTGATTGGTGATTAAGGCACACGTGATCCAAGTTGACCGTTACGCTTTCTCCAATAGTAAATAATACAGACCCTCTCATCTCCCAATAGTAAGACAATCTCTGATCATACTTTACACGATCAGGCTATAGAGTACATACTCTTTTATCGCTCGATAAGTAAGTTCTTATTGAGAATATGTACCTACTCATTGAGTGTGCGTTTCAAACGCAGCCCTTGATTAGCTTGTTCAGGTGTGTTTGATCAGAGATGGAGCTAAAAACCCAGCAGGACTGCGGCCATGTCCACACGTACACGGGTATTTTTATAAACTGAGTTTTTCCTTCTTCTGTTTTAAAAAAAATCTCCGTCCACATGAAAACACAAATGCATGCTATGAAGCACATGAAGAGCATGCCAAACCAACAGGTGGCAAAATAATCTCAACCGTAAAGCCATGTTGGCCAATCAGAAGCCTGAAAAAGTTTCCAGTAGGCGGAGATAACAGCGCAGGCTCCGACGTCACAAGCCAAGGAAATCTTCACTCTGGCAGGCTTTTCAAAAACGCTCGGTTTCAGTAACCTGGTGCTGCGTTTGCGTGTGGACGAACAGCCAAACCGCGTAGAAAAAGCTGCGGTTTTAAAAATAACATTCACAGTAAGTATACAAGGCCATTCTCCAAGATTCAGGAGCCAAGTGTAGTCCTTAATCCAGATATAAAAATACAGGAGATAAACAACTAAGAGTGCAATATACAAAACAAAACAAAATAAATAAATTAAAAAAAAGAGGTGCTGTACTCCAGTAGGTTTAGGCCTAAGGCCTCAAACAATCCATAGTACTGTAGAGTTCTGTGGAAGTCCAGTAACATTTAGTAAGAATATATCATTAGGCCTGCAGTAATCGGTTTCCACACTGAGTGCAAAAAAGCTAAATGAATTTCCGACGCGATGATGCGCTGGAATAAAACAATTGATTTCTATGGATGCTTCCACATAGACCGCAAATATTCGCGCACCGAAAATGCACTTTTTTTTTTTCGAACCAGTCCGATGAATCTTTTCAGTTTCGCAAAGCGAAAACTCGGGCCGTCCAATCAGATTTGAGCCCGGATCACGTGACGGGAGCAGCTGCTGTTGCACAAAAGGGTGAGAGTGGTGGCGCTGTTTCAAAAACCAGTGCAACAAATTGAGAGAGGATCCCTGATAAGAGACGAGATGATCTGACTCCTGTTTTTTTTTTTTTATCGCTGGTAACTTGAAAACAGATTTAATTCCCCATGTTTCTTTATACAGAATAACATTTCTATTAATTCTCCACTGAATTATGTGATCTGTAGAGCAAATCGCGTTAACTCTTTTCCTACACATGAAATATGAAAGCAAATAGACATGATTATGACGATATATTTGTTTTGTATGCAGCTCATGGTATTTTTATAGCAATAAAGGATGTTTATGACAAATATTAGCAGTGTAGCATTATTAAACATGCAAAGAGTGCATGTGTCTGCTTATTAATCAAAATCAACTATAGATCACAATCGGACGTTATTACAAGCAATCAATGATGGTTTAAAGTGGGTCAGCAAATTCATTAATAATTACATACATTTTCAAGTGTAGCTTAATGCTAATTGTACTTCTAATTATTTTTTCGGATGTAGCCTATTCTTGTAAGCATTATAAATAATTTGTGTTTCTGGTGTAGAACCAAACTTTGTTTATCTTAATTTAATGCTGTATATTGAGCAGCGGACGATGTTAAAGCCATTTACGAGATACATATCTGAGGAAAAATGCATTGTTGTTCGGCGCCCCCTAGTGTGCAGGCGTGACTTAGCAGAAGGCGAACAATCGTCTCGTGCTCGGTGTGAATGCACAGCGATTCGCCTCGCTTTTTTCGCATCGCGCTCAGTGTGGAAAGGCCTTTAGAGAGTGGCACCTCGTGGTACCATAATTTCCAGAACATTCACGTTCACTGTTCCCTGACAATATTCAAGAGACAGCTGAAAACTCATCTCTTCTGAGAGCACTTAACTGCATTCTGCTGACGCTTTAAAAAATCTCTTCTTCTATGCTTTCACTGTTGTTAAACTTATTTTTTCACCATTTGGCAACTGGCTCTTTTATTAGGAAGGCCTTTGTTAGAGCTACTGTTCTGGGCACACCAATTTCTCCAATTTCTAACTAATTTCTCACAGCTTTATTCACAACATAGTTGCTAAGGAACAAAAATGAACAACATATTTGGCAGAACATAATAGAAAATTGGAACAAAATCCCTTTCAGTTGTTTCAGAGTGAAACCGTTCTCCTTAAATGCAGTAAGTAATGAAGTTATTGTTTTGTTTTGAATGCCTGATTTGCATATTCCCCACCCCCACCCCCCCAAAACCATGTGTTGCTTATTTTGGGCTTGCTTGTTCAGACCAGTTTGCTATTTTCTCTAGCAAAGCTGGTAGGTAGAACACAGACTTCATCCTATTGCTCATTGCATTATGTACTATGCATGCATTTCCTCTAGTAATTATAGCTTTAAAACCATAAAAGATCAGTGTCAGGTTTTTGGATTTTACAGTGAATAACCAGCATTACATAGCAGGTTAATATGATCTGTGGTCAGGGCTGTAGACACTTCATACTCAGCTGACAATCAACACAGGTACAGTCCATCAGGTCAAATTACTGACCAATGTTTTATTTAAAGTAATAATAATACTAAACATAAGACTTAAGCGACACAGTACAATACACAATCAAGGGGTCCAAAACTGTCATGCTTGTGCTGTAAGTCAATGATTAATCTTTCATTTTTATTATTATTCCACTTTTATGTTACAACCATTATTAGATTAATGTTATGAGACGATCTAGCTGAATTTCAAACATTTTGGGCAACATCAGTATATTTATTTGTTTATGGAATATAACTAAGACACCAGATAACAAACTTTTCACTAATTTATAATGCAGTTTAAAAAAAAATTCTGGTAGAATATCTCTATTTTGATAAACTGCATAGTTTCATGGTTGTTCCATAAAAAACTCTAAACCCAGGATAGAGCGGCTGAGTGAATGTGGTCTGGACTGTGTGGATGAGGCTCATTGTGTCAGAGACGCTGTAGAAGGACAGAGTTCCTGCACTGTGATCCACAAACACTCCTATTCTCCTGCTGATGATGGACTTCACAGAGAGTTCAGTCTCTACATTATTGTGACTGAATGAGTATCCAGAGTATTTGGAGCAACATAAACTCCAGGACTGATCATTACATCCAAATAAGCAATCCCTCCTCTCAACTTCTCCCTTCCTACGGATATTCTTATATGACACTGCTACATCCACAATACCATTTTCACTCCGCTCAACCTCCCAGTAAGAGCGTCCACACACTCTCTTTCTACACAACACCTGCTCCCAGTAATCAAATCTGTCTGGATGTTCAGGGTACCCATAGTTCATGTCACCCTGAAAGATAACTCTGTTCCCATCAGACAGTCCGAGGACTGGATTCACTGTGTTCAGATCCAGAGTCAACTGGTAGGAGTCTGATGGAAACAAAACAGGTAACAGTACTTCAACACTTCAGAGAAAACAACGTCATGTGTCTGATAAATGTACCTTTGTGTGTGTTTTAAGTGCATGAATCTCACTCTCTTTATTTGATTTTTTTAGATATAAAGTACAAATAATATTTGGTTGAAATACCAATCAGCTAAAACACTTTACAGCTGAAAAATACTTGGATTTAATATTTTTAAATCAGTTTAAACCGTTTTGTCTAGCTAAAACTGTCCACTACCAATTAATTTTGTCATATTGAGCTGAATACTGAAGGTCTGATTATCAGGTTTTCAGGATTCTCCAGCATGATTTGAGATCATCAAAAGAGCATCTGGTGTTTTAATGGGGAAAAAAATCTGTACAAAGAGTGATCACTGACACTTCTATTTGATTAGTTGCATCATATACATTTATATCATAATGCTTTCAGTATATTTCCTGGTTTAAATGTACTTCTTGAAAATCCCAGACTTTCAATCTCGTCTCAGATTTCTGGACCCCTTGTTACATCCACAGCTATATAAATACATTTCTGAGCTTGTATGTCTTTATAGTAACTTACATTGTAAGAACTCTTCTCTGACCTTGGGTTCAGGGGAAGGAATGATCTCAACGAATTTCACTGTGGAAACCAGTAGACGTTTTCAGTTTAAAAACACTGTTTTTACATGATATTGCTGACAGTAAATCATGCTTTATTCATTTCTGTGAACAAATACACTACCAGTCAAAAGTTTTTGAACATGTATGATTTTCAGTGTTTTTTAAAGAATTCTCTTCTGCTCACCAAGCTTGCATTTATTTGATCAGAAATACAGCAAAAGCAGTAATATTGTGAAATATAACTCTTTTCTATGTGAATATCTGTTAAAATGTCATTTATTCCTGTGATTTTAATGCAGATTTTTAATATGCAAATCAGCATATTAGAATGATTTCTGAAGATCATGTGACGCTGAAGACTGGAGTAATGATGCTGAAAATACAACTTTGATCAAAGGAATAAATTACATTTTCAAATATATTAAAATAGAAAGCAGTTATTTTAAATAGTAACAATATTTCACAATATTACTGTTTTTGCTGTATTTCTGATCAAATAAATGCAGGCTTGGTGAAGAGAATTCTTTAAAAACATTACAAATCTCACTGTTCAAAAACTTTTGACTGGTAGTGTAAATGTCCTAGATTTTACCTTTATCAGATATAATTTCGATTTCATCTTTGCAAAAATCCTCAATCTCCTTTCTCAGTAGAGAGACAGATCTGCTCACTTCATCAAAAGTCAGCTGAGAGCTAACAGTCACGTGAAGTGCTGTGCTGTGTCTACATTCTGAAACAGACAGAGACCGCAAACTCTACAGACACACAAAGACATCAGAATAAAGACAAACCCACACAAACTGAAGAAATTAAGAGCTTTTCTCTCTGTTCACTGAGATCATCACCTACACAGCATGTATTCTGATAACTCTACTCTCATGAAAAATGCAAAATCTGTTCATAATTAATAAACGTTAATTGATCAAAATGTCAGCTAATGAACTGAAATGGTCCTGTACCTGCAGGAACTGGATGTGATCCTGTGTGTGCTCCAGCTGCTCCAGCTCAGCGTCTCTCCTCCTCAGATCATTGATCTCCTGCTCCAGTCGCTCCACTCGTCCTTCAGCTCGACTCACTGCAGTCTTCTCCTGATCTCTGATCAGCCGTATCAGCTCAGAGCGGCTTCTCTCAATGGAGCGGATGAGCTCAGTAAAGGTCCTCTCACTGTCCTCCACTGCTGTCTGTGCAGAGCGCTGTTAGGACACACAGTGATTCAGGCTTCAGTGAGTCTGAACTGAGATGGAGACAAACTTCTCTTCTTCTCCAGACTCACCTTATGAGACTCCACAGCCTCTCTCAGCTGCTGAAGATCTTTCTCTCTCTGCTGGATTCTCTGCTGGAACGTCTTCTGGGTCTCCTTCAGCTGCTTCTGCAGGACAAACAGATGATAGTGAATCTCACAGAAAACTACTCGCTGTAAATCATCATGTGAACAGATGAATCCAGTAAAAGTAGGGTGAGGCAGTTTAAAGGTTACCCCCCAATGGACATCCCTGTCCCCTCCTCCGGACCAAAGGGGACGGACTTGACACTAAAATGTAATTTTCTCAGACAAACCATTGCCTGCTTTTGTTTGCTTTTAGATGGAAAAGCTGCCCATAACTGCTGGTCTAGGATCTGTATTATTCGTTATAATAGCATATTAGCGTAATAGACTGGGCAAATGATCCGGTGCATGTCTGCGTTTGTGCTCTGGTGAGCAGTGTAGCCAATCACAGACATATCTGTTCATTTCTTGAACATAATAGCCAATCAGAGGTGTTTAAGTTAGGTGTTTAATCCACTCACCACTCAGAGTTGAGTTCTGCACGCTCGCAAATCCTCTCTAACAAAGGATTATTATGTGAATAAGACATTCAGTTAGGACGATTCTAAGGGCCCACGCACTTTTGGGACCCCAGAGATCTGTTTTATTAGCAGTAACTAACTTGCGTAAACTAGCAGTAACTGTTTACTGTCCCCCCCCCCTTCACTGGTTCCGTCCCGTCCTAGAGTCACTGAGTGAGATCAGATGGTAAACTGTCAAATTAGAGATGTCTTCGAGTTCGACGAAGATGTAAGTTCGGTCATCAAGAGATCTAAATATTTCTGGATTGGAAACAAATGGAAAATTGACAAGCTTTTGCTGCAATTCTATGGATGTTTTGCCCGACAGGTCTTTGAGCCAGTCGCGTGACTGAAAACTATGTAGCCTCTAAATTTGATAATGCGCTATACCATTGGTTCGAAGTGCTTTCTATGCTTTGTAAAGCCATTTTATCATGCCAGTAAAGCAACTGGAATCTCAATTTATCAGTTGCGGATTGCGATGCAGATTTTTTCAAATAGGATACATATCTCGACCACAGAACGTCTCTGTTCATGGTATGTAAACACTCAATTCTATGTTTTAAAATATTGCCCTGGTCACACTGAGCCAATATTTATTCTGATGACTTTCGTGTGACTGATCACGCTGTAGCTAGTATGAGGAGCCTAAAAAAATGCTTTCTCTGTCCAGATTTAATAATAACTGACACTTCAAATCAACATTTAAATTTCAACTTTTACTAAATGTAGTCTTTAATAATGTCTGAAAATATATCAATGAATAACCTGATACAAGTAACATGCTTTATGTCTCAAGTTCTCACTCTGCAGCAAACGGTTTATATGTATTTATATATAGGTCTATACAGCCATCTAGAGGTTACACCCTGATATTGCAGAAGATAAATGGTGCATAATTTAGAGGTTAATATTTAGTCAAATCCCTTTAAAATAATAAAAAAGAAAAAAAATATTATTGAGCTAAAATCACAAAAGCACAAATATATATTCATTCTTATATAACGCTGTCTTTATTCATTTGTATGTTCATCTATAAGTGTTTGGGCTGTTTAATATTAGGTTAAAATGCCCCACCGCAGCCCAACATCAGCTTCAACATCAACACCAGATAAAATATTATTCCCACGGCTATGGGTAGGTCTCTGACTAAATACTCATACCTAGTGGTCAAAAGCAATAGCAAAAGTAATAGGTCAGTATTATTAAATTGCAGACAGAGATTTTGGATAACTAGGTTGGCTTGTCTGTTTGGTGCGGAATGGGTGTGGTAGGGGGCCCAACCTCATTTTCTTACATAGAGCCCAAAATTGCTAGCGGCGCCTTTGCTGTTGTGTGCAGTGTGAATGCTGTAAGCTGTAAGATGCTGATATAAACACATATGAACCGAGTGTCAGCAATATTTCATCAGTGTCTAGTGTTAAATACCTGTTTCTCTGTCCTCTGTGCTGCAGCTGATACAGTCTCGTGGTTTTTATGTTCATCCATACACAGCACACATATACATTTCTGGTCAGTGCGACAGAAAACCTCAAGGAGCTTCTCATGTTTCTGGCAGATCATCTCCTGCAGTCGTTCAGTGGCTTCAATCACTTTGTGTGGCTTATGTGAATTAAATTCCTCATGACGCTCAAAATGAGTTTGACAGTAAGAGTTCAGACACACCAGACAGGACTTGACGGCTTTGTATTTTCTTCCAGTACAGACGTCACACTGCACATCTCCTGCTCCAACAGGAACAGCACTTTGGACTTTAGTCTTCAGTTTCTCCAGCATTTCTGCAAACACCACATTCTTAAATAAAGCAGGTCTTGGACTGAAAGTCTGTCTGCACTGAGGGCAGCTGTAGACTCTCTTCTCATCCTCCTGATCCCAGCAGCCTGTAATACAGCTCATACAGTAACTGTGTCCACACTGGATGGTCACTGGATCCTTCAGGAGATCCAGACACACCGGACAGCTGAACTGAAATACAGGCCTCTGCCATTTTACTACATGTGCACGCCGATAGAGTTGCAACAAGCCAAAAGCACTTAAGTTTCAGTTTCTCTACAGTGATGCTTCCTGGTTCTGTGTTTGAGTAAAAAACAGGCGTGTCTGTAAATTCCAAAATAATTCTAGTGTCCACTAGGTGTCAGCCTCATACCGACTCCCAGCACAACCAAAGAGTCAAGGTTTGGCTAGTTAAAAAAGTGTGGCATGACATGTGGCCAAGTATGGCGACCCATACTCGGAATTAGTGCTGTGCATTTATCCCATCCAAAGTGCACACACAGAGCAGTGAACACACACAGCAGTAAACACACACCCGGAGCAGTGGGCAGCCATCTTGTGCTGCGGCGCCTGGGGAGCAGTTGGGGGTTCGGTGCCTTGCTCAAGGGCACCTCAGTCGTGGTATTGAAGGTGGAAGAGAGCGCTGTACATTCACTCCCCCCACCTACAATCCCTGCCGGCACGAGACTCGAACCCACAACCTTTGAGTCCGACTCTCTAACCAGTAGGCCAGGACGTCCCTTAGCATGGAAATCTAACTAAATGCTTTTTTGCAAGCAACATTTGGCTTATATCGTATTAAAATATTCCTGAAAATACAGTTATTCACACATCACGTGTCTAATCCCAAGCTCTTTTTATGCAACGATTGTAATAACTGACAACTGTGGATAGATAGATAGATAGATACATAGATAGATAGATAGATAGATAGATAGATAGATAGATAGATAGATATAGATAGATAGATAGATTATAGATGATGGATGGATGGATGGATAATAGATAGATAGATAGATAGATAGATAGAGATAGATAGATAGAAGATAGATAGATAGATAGATAGATAGATAGATAGATAGATAGATACAGATAGATAGATAGATAGATAGATAGATAGATAGATAGATAGATAGATAGATAGATAGATAGATAGAAATAGTCAGATGATAAATAGATAGATAGATAGATACCGTAGAATAATAGTATAGTATGATAGATAGATAGATAGATAGATAGATAGATAGATAGATAGATAGACAGTAATAGATAGATAGATAGATAGATAGATAGATAGAGAGATAGATAAATAGATAGATACAGTAGATAGATAGATAGACTGGGCCTGGCCTATTTAACTCTCTAGTGGGAGTACTCTGCCACTTCAGGAAGAAACTTCTCACAGTCACCTGCGACATAGAAAAGATGCTTCCTCAGTTCCTCGTCCCTCCTGATGAATGCAATCATCTAAGGTTTCTGTGGTGGGAGGGTGGAGACTTAGAGTCTCAAGACTATTGCATGGCAGTCCAGCTCTTCAGCAGCCTCAGTGTTTGTTGGAAAGAACATCTATGTAGACGATAGGTTAGCCAGTGTTTGTTCAGTCGATGAAGCCAAATAACTCATCATTGATGCTAAAGCGCTGTGTAAACGCAGAGGCTTACAGCTTCAAAAATTCAACTCAAATGAGGAAGATGTTCTCTGTTGCATAGACTCATCAGAAAGGGCTATCACATCTAAGCCCCTTGACTTAAAGGGATAGTTCACCCAAAAATTAAAATTAGTTGCAACATGCCAAAAGCACTTAAGTTTCGGTTTCTCTACAGTCATGTAGTTCTCTACAGGTTCTGTGTTTGAGAGACCTGAAAAATAAATTCCCAAATAATACTAATGTCCACTAGGTGTCAGCCTCATATTGACGCTGGGAGTTGGTGCTAATGGTCTGCTAGCACAACCAAAGAGTCAGAGCTCGAGCTCTCCTCTAGTAGATGAGTGTAACTCTAGCCGTTGTTATCGCTAGAGGGGGCTATATACTTATGAATAGTGGAAACCTTCCTGTTTGTAAAAGAAGCCTGTCCTGTTGGACAGTCAGGTCATGCTGTTGCAGTCCTGTTACACAACAGTTCATCAGAAACGCGCTTGAACCCCTAAATCAAAAAAACTAAATGTTATTGTACATTAAATTACCTCACTGTCATGCTATTGTTATTGCATTTCATACAGTGTGTGTGCCAACAAACCGGTGTTTAGAAAAGTGTTCTTATGGGTTTTGTTGTCATTTAATATTTTTTTTAAATGCTTTTACCCAGTTGTACCCATAAATTAGTCTAATTCCATTACTGTATCTGGCAGAGCAGCATGGGCATTCTGCTAAATATACTCCAGCTATGTAAGAGTAACAGACAGAATACTCGTTCATTACTGCACAGTTTGCAATGAAATGCACTACGATACAGTACAGTGCTAGGACACTTGGACACGTATTGATCAGTTTGTTTGGCTGCTTTTCACAAACTCACGGAGGGACTGCTAACAGGGGAAACCAGATTGCTGTGACCCCGGATAAGTAATATTGTTACGTTAATGAATTAGAAATGAGCTTTAGGGCTAAAGTCACATGCATCTCTCGACATTACCAGCTGAAGCAACACCCTGTTAACATAATCCCTCGATCAGGGGGTCCAGTCCTGCTCCTGGAGGGCCAATAATATCCTGCAGAGTTCAGCTCAAATGTCCCTGTTTTAATGCAAAGAAAGCCGTCCACAGGCTGCTGGTCACCAGAGCAAGCGTGTAGTGGTTATCTTATGAAACTGACTCTATGAGAAGAATAGTTTACGAAAGAATAAATGTCATAATTGTGCTATTGTCATTGCAAACCAGCAGGACAAGGTATAGTAACTAACTATTCATGTTAAATTAAAGAAATACTGTTTGTATGTAATAAATAACAGGACCTGAACAGGGTGCAGGATTATTTTGCACACAACATGAACAATTACATTTGCAACAATAACATTTGCAGAAAGCAAAATTAGCCTAAATTGGGGCTAGTAAAGACAGCACAAAAACAAGCATAAAATAACATTTGAAAGGCTGTTACTATATAAAGCATAGGCTATTTACAGTTTGTGAAAATGAAAATAAATGCAATTAGAAAATGTTAAGATATATTTGTTAAGTGCCGTTTTTATTTATCATGTCCCCGTATTTGTTTTATTCTTGTCATGTGTTTTTGTAAAGTCATAATTGTGTTACAGTATATACTGTTTTGATCTGTTTGCAGTGGTTACTGTTTACTATTTTTCATAGGTGTATTGAATGAGGTCGAGTTTAATTTGCAAACATTATAATAATAGTTTATGGAACCCACAATTAAAATTTTAAACTATGAACTAACATACCACTGACCCCCAGTTTCCATTTCATAAATCTGGTCGCCTTATCATATTTGATGAGTTTAACTTTACTACAGTACTTCTACAGTAAATCACGTTTTAGAATCACTCCACGAATCTTTACATTTAGTCATTTAGCAGATGCTTTTATCCAAAGTGACTTACAAATGAGGACAATAGAAGCAATCAAAATCAAAGAGGCCACACTATAATAAGTTCAAAGCCAAGTCCGGTTAGCCACCGCAGTACACGTAGCAAGTGTGTGTGTGTGTGTGTGTGTGTGTGTGTGTGTGTGTGGTGTGTGTGTGTGTTTGTGTGTTGGGTGTGTGTGTGTGTAAAAAAAAGAAGTAATATAGATAAAGTTGATCTTCATCTTGTGACTGAAACTGTGTCCGGGAGGGCGATATTTCGAGCAGAACAGCTGGCAGGTGAGACAAGCTTTGATCAGAATCGGGTGTTCTGAGACTCATTGCATCCAACGAAAATACATGGGTTTTACTACAAAAAAATGGGTTAGGCTACTACACTCTTAAAAATAAAGGTGCTTCACGATGCCATAGAAGAACCTTTTTGTCTAAATAAAGTAACTTTGTCTTCAACATCTGAAGAACCTTTCTGTTTCACAAAAGCTTCTTTGTGGTGAAAGAAGGTTCTTCAGATTATAAAAAGGTAAGAAAGAGATGGTTCTTTAAAGAACCTTTGACTGAATGCTTCTTTGTGGAACCAAAAATGGTTCTTCTATGGCATCGCTTGAAGAACCTTTTGAAGCAGCTTTATTTTTAAGAGTGTAATTAAACCACGGTTACCACAAATTAACCATGGTTTTGCTAGACTAATCATAGTTTTTAACCATGGTATTTGTAGTAAAACTGTGGTTTACAAACGGAAATCAATACGCCAAAAAAAACAAGGTTACTGCACTTTTACTAAAAAAAAAAAAAAGCATGCTTTATTGGCTTTGTTATTTATTCATGCCCACTGCGTGTCACTGTAACGTAGGCTATTTCCACCAAATGAATTATAATTTGTAATTAACTGGTTTTAGGAAATGCTTGTTTAACACGTTACAGTAAGCCAGCAGATGCTGTATATTTTTGACTACGGTTACTAAATTATACAACACTATTCACTATTAACTAGCTGCTTATTAGCATGCATATGAGCCGTTTATACTTATAAAGCACATTAATGCCTTTTTCCGCAAGACCATATTCAGGGCTGGACTGGGGTTCAAATCCGGCCCTGGACAAATGTTTTGCTGAGTTATAGGACCTTAAATTGGTGCAAATAAATGAATAAATAAAACAGGACATAAACACATAATAATAGATATTACTGAATTCACGGCAAATGCAACAAACGTATTAATGCATTTTGTCGCATAGAAATGCACTTGACAGTAAAGCATTGATTTTTGAGCTAGAATGCAGAAAATGTACTGCTATTAAATCATAATCATAATCATAATCCCCTCACCCTCGCGTCGTTCCAAACCTGCATGACTTACTTTCGTCTGCGGAACACAAAAGAAGATATTTTGTAGAATGTTACCAAACCATTTTACTTACCCTTGATTTCTACTGTATAGACAAAAAAATTATATATATATAATTATCTTCTTTTACGTTCCACAGAAGAAAGAAATTCGCACGTTTGGAAAAACATGATGGTGAGTAAATGATGACAAATTTCATTTTTGAGTGACCCTCCCTTTTAATCCACTTTATATTTCTAAATAGTATTCACCTAATTTATTTAAGACACTGATAATTATCTTCAATCAGGCTCTGATTATTATTATCATTATACTTCAATTAAAATTACAACTAAAGAGAAAGACGCTATTCTGTTCAGTTATCCTTTGCCCGAATGAAAGTTACTATAGACTCGCATAGAATTTAGAGTTTAGCTAGCTCGTTTTAGTAAGATGGTGTCACACACCTAAGCTGGGTCTCATTACCATTTTGGGTTTTTTTGTTTATATGGTTTTTAAAATAAATAATAAGTAATAATAAACAATGGAATTTGTAATAAAAAACCTAAACATGTAGAAACTACAAAAACAACTTCTATAAATGTCAAATATCCCCCAATAGCCTATTTAATAGAAGTAATAAGATTTATAATGAATACATTTCTGCCAAAACACCATAGGCTATTTGTACAGTGATGATAATAGCTGCGAGTTAGATTATGCTGCTGAATTGACAAGTTTGTAATCATGTATTCGCCTCGTCTTGCAGTTCACATGTTCGTGGCTGTTTTCAGCAGCAGCAGCATCACTGCTTTTTTAGCTCATGCAAAAGCATGCTGAGGAATAACGCAATTCGTTGTGTTTGCACGCTATGCTCTGAAGCTTATTTAAATGCCTTTGTGTACAATCCTTTTCCTTAAAATAATACAAAACTAAAACAACGTTTTCAAATACTGTTGAGAGGAAAAATGCATTCATCCTCTCTGATAAGAAAAAAAGAGGTTTTATCATTATCAAATAATAACGCTTGAGTACTTAAATGTAATGTTTTTTTTGTAAGACCGCAGCGTTGACAAAGTGTACTTCTCTCTGAATGTGCTTAGTATGTTTGTCACTTTTTAAATAAACATTTGCATGTAATATTTTAAAAGCAATGCATGTATTTAGTTGACAAAATTATGCATGTTGAGACATGAATGTTTATTGCAATATACTAATGCACAATTTAAATTAATGTATGTGAATTATATTTAGCCGATACTGATTTTAAAGATGTAATATCAGGGTTGGAATTCTGCAAGACACTGAAGTGTTGTTATTTGACAATGGATCAAATCTGGTTTGTTCTTAATAAGAAGTTTGGTTTTAGTTTGTATTATTTTGAGGGGAAAGATTGTAACCATAAGCATTTAAATAACAAATAACGATTATACAGTGGCACGGTGTTTGGTGTAACGGTAGATGGCGACATCGCACCGCGTTTAACTGTTGAAATCCAGCAGGTTGTGTAAAGCGTAGGCCTTAAACTGAGCAGTAGGGGTTAAACTGAGTTAACCTCGGCACGCTTGTTGACTTTCTCTATTCTTTCTGCTCGTTAATAATTCCAATAATCCTCAAACTCTGCTTTTATTCGACTGTCACTGATTTCATGGGAGTCGGAATATAACGTGTTTTTGACAACTGAGATTTTATTTAAATTGAGATTTCAATGAGAAATATGAAGTGTAGTATTATTTGTATGCTTGATTTAGAGTGCGTATAAAAGAGCGTATTATGAGTGTGCCGATAATTTCCGATAATAGTTTTACGAGTTGTGATTATTGATCATAAAATGATCAAAAGTGTGGCTTTCTTTGCAGTTTCATTCGTTTATTACCTCTATTGTATTTATTTTTTACCTAGGCTACTACCTGTTTACTTTTGCTACAGTGTAATAAGGACGCGTTCTTAAGAGCGTATTTGATGGTGAAGAAGCGACTTATTCTTATTTCTAAAAGATACATTTTCACAGACAATTGCCTAAATGCATACAATAAGCCACAATATTGCTGGTTCAAATATTTGACCGGTTATTTATTTATTTTGCAAAAACACGTTTGTAAGCACAAGTTTGGGGGAGTTTCATGCACTGCCAGAGTAGTTGGTATAAACTGATTTTAATCATTAGAAAGCTTCTTTTTTTTTCAAACCAGCTACAATAAAGGAGTCTTGGTCGTGTTTTACAGAAAATAAAAAAAATAACTCATTTGAGCACGGTTAAGCAATAAATAAATAAATACACTTACTGTTTTTTTTTTTTTTTTTTTTTTGAGAATACATTTATTGTACTGTACATAACTGTAATTTGTCAACTAGTTAATCTAACAAAAGTGCAATCATTATTATTCTAATACGTTTTTTTGTAGGCCTCTTACACATGAATTACCCACAAACCTACACATGCACCCCTGAAAATATAAGAGGTGGAAATACTGAAGAGCCGTCAAAAAAGAAACACACATAAGGTTTAGACAAATACGATATTTGGCATTCAAGTGGGTTTGTGACATGCATTGATTCCCGCCATTGAACTCAGAATTCAGTATTTCGCGGTGTTGCTGAGTGCATCGAAAATAACAAGGTTTCATTTTGCTACGACTTTAAACGCTCAGTCATTGAGCCTTTCGCGTCCTCGCTGAAAACGTGGTCAGATCAAACAAAAGACTTGGCTATTGATTATGGACTGGATAAACAGCTTTGTTAAAATCACGTCTCCTCGTTTGCAGACGCTTCGAGGTCTTTCCAAGATAGTAAATATATGTCATAATCTTTCCCCAAAAAAGCCCAAACGCTCTCGCCGCCCGCAGACTCCTCGGTTCCGAACAGTTCGTTTCTTTCTTCATAGTTTCTCGTTTCGCCTTCCATTGATTGTATTTATTCTTCATAGATAACCGTGCATCAAACGCACACAGTCCGTACGTTCGGGTTTATTATTATTACAATTATTATTATTTTCTGCTTGTCATGGTTTCAATTACATAACGCATGGCTTTACATCTTGACAGACTCCTTGGTGATGAAGCTGATGGTGATAGTAGGATCCACTGCTGGATGGATGAAACGACGTGATACCGTTGAAGTTCAGCACAAAGTCTTTTCTGTCACAGACTGGCGATGAGTGGGATTGGTATCGAGACATTCCTGCTGAGCGGGAAAAACACACCTTTATTAGTATATTGCTTGAATAATGTCGTCATCGAACGTGTGCTTAATTGTCTTCACAATCTTCTTTGGATGCATTTCAGTTTAGCGCTTTCTACAGAAAAGTCATAGCCTATTGTGTTCAGGTTTACTAGAAGACATGCTTGTTAGCGGCTCAGACGATGCATTCTAGTGCTTTCAATATCAGTCTTTTAAGAACAATGGCATTGTTTTCTGTAAAGCTCTGTGAGTGAACTCAGTTCAACCGATATCAGACTTCCTCCCATTTTTGTTTCAGCGCATTATTAGAATTATAACAATTATCCACCGCATATTTCTTGCTTTTTCTTATATTAAAACGAAGTGTTTCTTTTTTTGTCCACCTGGCCCTCATACGAAGCCTCACAGATAAAAAAAAAAAAAGCCCTCAAAGTGTAAAATCCTCTTTAGTTTGCGTTAATGTCGGGGTTTCATTGCCAATCTGCTGGTTTATTAACCTTAAGAAATGATGGAAAGAAAAAAAAGAAAAAATCCCAAACAGCTCACAAAGGCCTTCTGCGTCAGACATCTGCTATTCTCCTAATCATACTGTGTCTCCAAAACAGCACTGCAAGAAAATCAACTCAAAAAGTGTGATTAATTCTTAATTGCCACGCACACACTTTAATGCATTAGTCTAAATGCGCCTTTAACACATACAACTATGCAGGCCTCTGAAAATAATTTAGGCTACTTACATGTCCCAATTTGAGGAAATTAAAATATATAATACTAATTATGATTGTACGTCTCATGCTCGCAGGAATTTGCCCTTTCTGCAAATACTATGGGCCACTAATGTAAATATAACGATGAAAGGTGTACTATAAAAGACATAGTAAGTGCATTTTTAAAAGCATTAATGAAATGGCTTCGATACGCGTTGCTAAACATCTGAGAAATTGGCTAAATTGCCTAGCACATGGCGAGCGGCCTCGTATACAATCTGATTTAACGTCGATGTGTTTGCTTAAATTGTAATATTAAGCATGCCTTTTTTAATTTAAACGACTTAACTTCAAATGTCTAGGTAATAACAGCAGCTAAATTATTTTTATTTATATTATATTTGTATAATGCCTTTTAATACCTGCTAAACTTGATATAGAAATCTCAAATCGATACATTATGCTTTACCTGAGATGTCGGCCGACTCTCTGCCGTTGTGATGCAGATAGCCCTGCTCCAGAGAATAAGGCGGCATACTCGAGTGTAATCCGGAGGAGTTTGGGCTGCTGGAGGCTAGCGGCTGCTGTTTAATGTAAGGAGACACTCCTGATGAAGCCCAATGTGCCGAGGCGGCTCCATACGGCGAATGGCACTCCAGAGAGCCGCTCATGGCCGGCGGAGAGTGCAGCGGACTGTTGCTGTTGTCTGGGCCGTACTCGCCGTTGGAAGCGACTTGGCACGCCGTCATGTATGTAGAACCCGAGCTGGGCGACATGTGTGAGACATGATGGCCTGCTGTACTGAGGCCATCGTAACCCGTGTGAACGCCAGGCACAGGGTTGCTCATCATGTCCAGGTTGTAGCCGTTGGTATGGCAGGCCAGGGACGCGGAAGGCGACTGGAAGTCGAAGTTTTGGGGCAGCATCGAAGCGCCGAAGCCGATGCCGTTCATCATGCGGTACATGGGTTTGAGAGCCTGGCATTTCCTTCGGAAACCACGGGGCCTGCGTCGGAAAGAGCCCTCCTCGAACATGAACTCGCTCCCGGGGTCGATGGTCCAATAGTGGCCTTTGCCCGGCCGCCCGAGGCCTTTGGGAAGTTTGATGAAGCACTCGTTAAGAGACAAATTGTGTCTGACAGAGTTTTTCCAGCCTTGGTAGGAACCCCTAAAAAACGGAAAACGCGCTTGGAGGAACTGATAGATTTCACTCAGCGTTAACCTTTTGGTCGGGGAGCTCTGTATCGCCATGACTATGAGGGCGATATAGGAGTAAGGCGGCTTTTCGGGGCGTCTCATGCCCGAGTTGGACTTTTTGCCCTTGCTGCCGGTCGCAGCTGTGCTCTCCAGCGCTGTCTGTGTGCTCTGAAGCGCCGAGTGCATGGTACTGGATGCCGGGCTGGATCTGATGGGAGCCGGCGTCGGGTCCAGCTGCTGCTGAGAGCTCTCAGTCGTCATGGCTAAGCCTTGTAGCCCAAAGCAAGCTGAACGGATGTAAAAATACGGGTTTAATTTTCAAAAGTAGAGTCTGGGCTAAAAAAATAAATGAGAAAACTGTGTACTCCAAGCAAATCTCTTTTAAAAGCCAATGACTCTTCAAGGCGGCCGAGGTCAGTGCGCCACAATTCTGCTCTGCTCGCAGAACGCGCTCCTGGTTGAAGCCACCAGCTGTGTGTCGCCAGGATAGCGACCCCTCCTTAGTCTCTTGGTGGCCATCGTGAAGACTAATCCTTTAAGAGAAGGAAACTCAATGCTCCGGAGTCCTCTGGCGCAAAGACGTGCGGCCAAACAAAACGCGACCACCTATCAATTCGTAAATCTCTCTCTGCCCCCTAGATCCCCACTAAATTCCTCCAAGAAATCTCCTCAAACTGCGGAGACCCACCCCTTTCCATGTCTGGCATGCCTCCAGCTATCGGTCTGGCAGGAGGCTGTGCAGAGTCCGAGGAGAGAGACTCCCCACCTCCCCTCTGACAGCCTAAATACACGCAATAACGCCATTTATCAAGCCTAGCCCGACGTTTCAATCAACAGCGCCACACGCCAAACACAGGGGCGAAGGCTGTCAGAGCTCCAGTAATTAATGGCGTGTTTTGGTGAGAGTTCTGGCACTGGAAAACGGGAGGTTTAAATAGAAAAGCACTTCTAGTGAGTGGTACGCTGTAACGGCGCGTTTGACCGTCTGGAGAAGTAAGTGCGAAGCGAGAGCACATCGCTTCGCCGAAGAGAGAAGAATGCGAGCACGTAAGGCAGTGACCTGGTTGAGCGTCTTGTAAAGTACGCATGATGGGGGTGGGCGAAAAAAGTCCATCTCCAAGTGTATACAAGTTCTTGTAAAGGGCTGTTCTGGATAAATGATTTTGACATGAGTGGAAGCAGGCTTTTTCCATCAGCCGCTGCGCCAGTGCTCGGATACCACACACAGCGCAGTGTCAGTTTACCGTCCCAGACCCCTATCATCCCCCCTGAGAGAGGGACTAATTAATTGTGGAAAGTGAGCTTAATTGGCCATACGGAAAAAAACGAGAGAAAAAAAATATATCTCCAGTGCAACGCAACAGTTATGATTATCGGACAAGACACAATCTACCAATACAATGCAGCAAAGTCACTTGATTTTATATTAAATATGTAATTAAAAATATCCAACTTAACTGTGCATGCCGAATGACAATAATAATAAATCATATTAATTATTATTATTATTTTTTATGCTTGCATAATCCAAGTACTCGGTTCTGTAATTAACGAATTGTGTTTTATTATCATTACGCGTGTCAAAGATCAGGCCTATTTAGAACAATTCTTTGTGTGTGTATTTATTTGCTCTGTAAACGAATCTGCTCTACTACTGTTTACTGCAGTTGGCCTTTTTTAATTTGGCTTCGTCGTGAATACGCGCACTAAAATATACGAATGCAAGGCGAGGGCAGTTTTCACAGCCGTGCCTCATAGGCAGAAACAAGCAGTCTTTATCAAAGCCAACAAAAGGATGTGGAGATACAATCAGCCCTCGTCATAACAATAAAGGTAAAGAAAATAATCGCCACAAAAATTCCCGGCAACATCAAACCCACTATCCCCGCTGCGTTCAGGATGCACGCTTGGCTTAGAGAAAGCGTGCGCGGTGCAGAGGGAAAATACGTGAAAGACTTTGAAGGTTTCTCATTGTGGGGATAATAGTGTTGTGTTCTTGTATTAGACTGCTGGATTCCTCTACTGTTGTAGCTGACCTTTTGACTAAAGGTGGTCGAGAGTCCGCGTTTGGGGGGGGGGGGGGGGGGGGTTTTCTTTTTTGGGGTGTGGGTTGCTGTCCGGGGGGGTGTGGGGGGTCACTGTGAAGAGCAGAATAATGCCGAAATTAGAGGTTTTTACTCTCCTCGTGACAAGAGGCGCTTCGGGGGACGGATATTTGCAGTTCTGGACAGAAAATATAAATATTGAATTGCTAAATATATCTGTGTCCGCTCTCGGGGAAGCTCTGCGAAGAAAAACAAAGCCCTGGGTTCTCGAGGCGCCTACGAGTGACGAATGTTTCTCTCCCTCACAAGTCCAACCACTTCAGCAATTGTTTAAACTGCAATCAAACAAATAAACTGCATGATGATAAGAAAGATTACGCTCTTTGGGGAATTGCTGACGTGGATTTTAAATTCCCCTGCATCTTCATTTTGCTATGAAAAATACAACAAAAAAAAGAAAACAAAGTTGGGAGACCTATTTAAACCTCATTCTAACGCAGACAAAGAAACCAGTGTATTTTTTGTAATATATGTATTTCCTTTTCTCTCTCTCTCTCGAGATGTATCTCTATATATATATATCTATGTAAGAGTATAGAATAACATTGACCGTGTGAAAGAAATGTGATTACAATCATCTTGTTTTAATTTTTTCAGTAATCACACTTATGCCCGCTGTTGTGTAGCAGATATTGTACATTACATCCTGTAGGTTGCAGTATAGTCTCTCCAGATGACAGACCCTTTAAACGCATAAATAGCAACAGGCCTTGTCAGTTTGATTGGTGCTAATGGCTTTCTCCTGACGTCACATTACACTTAATAGAAGTGTGAGGTTTATTTATTTTTATTTTATATTTGTATTTGTTTAAGAATTTTTTGTAGTTTTGGCCAGAGAAGTGTCTAACACGCGGTGCGACTTAACACGATGTCGTCTCAGTATGGTGAATAACAACATTTGTGACTGGTAAAAAATTGGGAAACTATAAAGGATGCAATGATCGAGATTAATATAGCGATCATGTTGAACTTGTGTGGGTTATTATCCTGCGCACGCGAATGATTATATTCACCTTTTCCCTTCATTAGCTCGTTAATTCGTCAATTTAATGTGCATCTGATATCATAATTCCCAACATCGGTGCTGTATGAAGCGGTCTGCCTTGGTTAGGAACATTATTTCTAGTGGAAGTGTTCTAGTTTGCTAAGCAAAGTGAGGCATCTATATACGTATTAAATGAAGTGAATTAACATGCAAGGTAAAATAATAAATAATAAAGGAAAGGAAAACGAGCGAAACTGTAGCAATTAATAACGAACACTTACTATATTAAAAATGCTGTGTTGTTTCAACCCAATGTTGGGTCAATATGGACTAACCCAACTGTTGGGTTAAAAATTTAATTTAAAAATTTAACCCAACAGCTGGGTTAGTCCATATTTGTTGAAATATGGTTGAAACAGCACAGCATTTTTAGAGAGAGAGAGTGTGTGTGTGTGTGTGTGTGTGTGTGTGTATATATGTGTATATATGTATGTATATGTATATGTGTGGGTTGTGTGTGTGTGTGGGTGTGTGTGTGTGTGTGTGTGTGTGTGTGTGTGTGTGTGTATATAATATATATGTGTGTGTGTGTGTGTGTGTGCGGTGTTGTGTGTGTGTGTGTGTGTGTGGTGTGTTGTGTGGTGTGTGTGGGGTATATATACACGAAAAGTGTTTGAGGGATATTTCTGCTACGTTTCAAGCAGAAGCAAGGGCACTAGATTTACAAATTAAGCATCTTATGGTATATCTTAATGCTGTACTTGGCCTTGACAGCTGAGTTATGTCATCTTATCTTCAGGACCGTGGACAGCTCGTGGAATCGTATTCAACCATTTCACCCTGCGTCCCTTTGCGATTCATTTCAATATTCACAGCTGCCTCAAAAACTGAAGCTGCTTTATCTTGATTTATTGCCCTTCACCAAAGTCTCAAAAACAAGAGGAATCAGTCTCAACGCGCTGAGCTATTAATATAGTGCACATGTTAAGGGTGCGGATGCAGTGTGGAAACAAACAGAGGCGCCCAGACAGATGATAACAGCACCTGCAGGTATGCCATAGAACTCTCTGGCCATTGCAAACATAATAACATTGTAAAAATATAATCAATAACATAATTGAGGGTTAATTCAGGATTATTGGGACATTTTTCCCCAGTCGTCTCAATGACAAAAGTGTCCTAATTTACTTGAATTCATCCCTGCATTATGAGAAAACGAGTTGGAAAACGTGATTTTGTTTGTTTTATGACAAACAATTGGGCAAAAATTTTATAATTCGTGAAATGTATTTGCACACATGACAGAATTCACAGAATAATATAGTTTTTCAAACATCTGCCGATAAACGTATTGATTGATAAGAATCGATTTACTTTTAAAATGTGTTTTATTATTCAATATAAAATGCGCATGCATTCTGTCAGCGAAAGTAGTTTACAATAATTCCAGTTTAGATGCAGCTAGGAGCCTCGCTTTCTTTATAAGAACTCAAATTGAGCTCGTCTCTATAGTTTATCATGAACAGCAAATCTGAAATGAAAACAAGTTTACTTTGATAAGACTCGCTTGGGGCACCTGGTTCAACACACTTAGAACAAACACAAATGACAAATAAATACACAGGTGACAGCTTAAAACATCACAACCGTTCAGTAGGACAATACACATAGAATATTAAATAGTTCACAACTTTGACTCCCTGCCATTTTGAATAAAACATTCCCGGACGATCTTTATGCAGGCGGATGAAATGTATGTCTTTATCAAGTCACAAGAGCTCAGAAAGTGCCAAAGTACCCCACCCTAGAACCACACGATATTACGACAACAAATAGTCAATTTTGAAGGGGTGAAAGCCCGGCACGGGCGCTGCCGCAGTCGTGTGTGGGATCGACAGGCACTCGGATGTCAGCTGGAATGGGAAAAAGTCCCGTTGGTGACGGCAGCTGATGGCGGGGTCCTCCGGGGGCCCGTAGGGTTGAAGCACCTGCGTGTGAGGAAGAGCCACAGGGGAGCCTCGCATGACATAAGGCAGCAGCATGTCCACTCCCCCCTGCCAGGTGTCAGCTTTGTGAACGGGGCGTTCCTCTTTCCTGAAAGGTCGGCTGAGGATGCTGTCAATGGCGAAAGAGCTCGTGAACTTGGCGCTGGAAGGAGGCGTAACAATAGTGTCCACTGCAGGAGCTTGGCTCGGCCCCTCTGGCTCCTTGCCTGTTTTTTTGCTGATGCGCTTTCTCCTCCGACGAAACACTCCGTCCGCAAAGGTGTACTCGCTCTGCGGGTTCAGCATCCAGTAGTTGTCCTTCCCCCACGGTCTGGAGGGATCCCGCAGCACCTTGAGAAAGCAGTCGTTGAGAGACAGATTGTGGCGCACTGAATTCCTCCAGCCGGTGTAGCTGCCTCGAAAAAACGGGAACTTTTTCATGAGGTAGTCATTGATTTCGGCCAGAGTGAGGCGACCCGAGTTCGAGTCGCGGATGGCCATGGCGATCAGAGCGATGTATGAGTACGGAGGCTTGGGTCTCCGGGTGTAGGGCTTGCCTTTGCTCTCTGCGCCCGGAGGAACAGGTGCGGGACTGTGCGCCACGCAGTCTCCATCCGAGCCCAGCTCTTCCTCCGCGGACATCGGCGACGGGATGCTGCCCTCGGCGTCGCTGCAGAGCTCCGCGGGCTTGGAGTCGTAGTGACCCCCGCAGAAAACCTCCAGCTTCATTGGCTGAACTTGTGACACTATTAACTGTCCAGACGCTTCTGCCGAGTAAGGTTCCTTTAAAACACACACACACACACGCACATGGGACAAGCAGCTTGAGAGCTAGAATAGCCACGCGGAGCTGTCAAACACAATCCAACGCGTGAGAGTGACAGGACCTGTACCTGCTGCAGATAAGTGCACTTAACATCCCTAGCGCGCGCTCAGCTGTCTAATATAGGCGCTCACCTCCGGGTATGCCTACAGGGGGCGGGGCCTGAGACTTTAAGTCTTAAAATCACTCTTACAAAAACACACGGATCATGCACACCCTGTTTTGAAATAAAGCGGTCGAGCGTATGTGGACAAACATCAGACAGACTCGTGATGAATTGCTTTGTTGATTTGAGCCGAGCTTCGTCACAGTGAGGCAGCTTCACCTGCGTCTTTGCTCACCTTTGCTCCACGCGCTCGCAGAAGAATTTCACCTGAGGAAACCAGGGGGCGTGCGTTTATCAGACATGGCACGTCGCGCGGTCAGCCAAAGCTTTACCTGTAGGAAGAATAGTCCTTAAAACTATAATAGAGTTAGAATTTGTTTTAACATACTGTAATCACTTCCCAGCATTTTTGATGTGTTGTGTTGATCACATTCACTCATTACTCATTAACTGCAGCGTGTTGCATTTGTTGATGATGTTATGCTTAACCTCTGGTCTAAAACATTCCTAAGAGTAGAGCATAACTGTTTAATTACTGCAAAAGAGGACGTTTCTTAAAAACAAAACAGAGGTATCATGACTATGCAGTTGTTTAGCATCACATCTATACACTTATACATGATGAATGTCATGCAGTTAAATAAGACGCATAATGCCAACTATGAATTTAGAGTATAGCTTTCTTCTAATTTTCAAACTCGAGTTATAGGTTGCATCAAAGATTTTAGTCATTAAACACTGAATGGACACATTTTGAGCTGTGTTGCATGTCTAATGTAGTAAAATCAACTTACATTATATTACATAAGCAAGCAGAATGTGTTTTAGAATTATGCTTAAACATGCATAATAGTTTCCTTTATGTGTTTTTAAGTGGTGTCAGAATGTCTAAGACTGTAAATCAGGAGCAGTACAGATATTTGATTTATGCTTCAATGCCATGCCACTCATTTGTGTCTGGAGACTCCAGACCTGTTAATTAAAAAGAAAACGTATGCATTTCATACATATATTGTCTTGAATATACCTCTTATAATTTTGTACATTTCTAAATTAAAACAATATTTTAGTGTTAAAGTAAAAAAAAAAAAGTCAAGGTTCTGCAATCATACTAATACCACGATGAAGAAAAGTCCCTTTAAAAAAACTGAAAAGCTTGCAACTTTAAGGTCGACTTTTTATATTTCGCTTGCTCTAAAGTCAACAAGGTCACATATGCTCCGGAGCTTTGTAGTTTTTGACATTTTTAAGTAAATGTGCCTATATTTTCTGCCTTTGAGAATTCAATTGCAATATAAATAAATAAGAAAAAATAATAACTGAAATAAAATAAACTGGGTTTTAGATATTTGTTATATTTTTAGAGCGTCTGATCAGCCACCTAAACAAAACACACCAAAAAAATTATATATTAATATATATATATATATATAGATATATATAGATACCGCATTTAATATACATCATACGTGAAATAAGACTTTGCCAACAAAACATGAAGCCATATTTGATTATTTATTGAAGCAAATACTAGATTGGTCTATATATAATAAGCATTTAACATTTGATTACTTTTTGTACTTGATGAATGATATAGGAAATGCATTATATGAAAAAAATCTAAATGAACAGTTTAATACATGCACTTTTTTCGGTTTTCTCCTAGTACTCAAGAATTGATATGCATATGTTGCATGCCAATACAACCCATAGAGTAATCTTCATTAGCATCAATGGTTTTTCGTCTCCTCTGCCAAAGCAACAAGAAAAGGCCCCACTGTCAAGTTTAATATGCTACACATTTTTAATTAACAATATATGCCTGAGACACACATCATCATCCTCGACCTGTTGACTGCTTGTTGCTTTCCATTAACCTGCTGCACAAACAGAGGACACCATATTACGATCGCTCTCACAGGTTTCATGTGTTGGGTCGGTGTTCCTGCAGGGGTGACGGTGAGAGGATCCCGCTCTCACCAGCGGTCTGAACCATAACTCAAATATTTAGATTTGAAGTGCTTTGCAGATATTCATTAATGTGTGAGAAGAGGTTTACCACACACTCCACAGTCGGCACATTGGATGAAGCAGTAGGTTCCACTTCCAGACTGCGGCCAACCGCAAAAACACTGGTAATAGCACCTGCAGTACCTCATTACCAGTTAATCGTCTTTCGCTGTATGAGACCGTAAAAACAACTTAAGGGTGTAACAGGGGAAAACTGCGTGATGCATACAGTCCCTCGCTAATTAATCAATTATAATAAGTTGTCTAATGAATGTCCACAACATATCATTTAGATCTCACCTTTGCCATTCAAATCTCAAAAGGCAAGATTGGTCTATTTAGTGACTACATTTACATTTACATTTAGTCATTTAGCAGACGCTTTTATCCAAAGCGACTTACAAGGGGGGGTACCAAAGCGATTCTTCTTAAAAGAGGCAAACAGACACAAGAAGTGGTTGTAATACCAAGTTCTTAGACATTGTTCAAATAAGTACAAGCTAGAAAGAGAAGGAATAAATAAAGAGAGAATTTTTTTTATTTTTTTTTATTTTTTTTTTATGATGAAGTCAAGTAGCTTCGAAAGAGATGAGTTTTCAGCTGTCGCTTGAAAATTGTCAGGGATTCAGCATTCCGGATAGGGGACAATCAGACTAATGTATGATTTCAATTAGATTTGTAAATATCATTTCAAGGTTCGCTCATTTTTTTGAAGCAGTCAGAGCTAATTAAATCAGAGAAATGTAATTATTGTCATACGTGGATCGCTACACGCAAAATAGAAAATGTAAAGCTTGTTTTTTAATGAACATGAGTAACTCTGATGGTGAGATTAGCGTGAAATCGGGACATTTTTCAAATTGGTCAAAATGTGCTATAAATGCACACCACCTGGTTTTCTACACTTAACCGAAGCATTTTTTATGCGCTGTAATGAGCATAAAAGTTTGGATCTTGAACTGATATTTGAACGTGGTTCATTAAAACTTGGCCGAATTCTTGATGTGAAATGTCAGATGCTGAGTTATATTTCTTCCAGCAGTCAGGAATGAATGGGTATTCCTCTATGAAAGCCTGGCCTGGACCTGCTTACTCCACACTGGCCTAGCCAAATAAATACAGCACATACTGCGGTCTGTAGCGCTGCGTTATGCAGGGCAGGTTCAACAGAGAATTATGATGGACCAGTGGAGTTACAGGCATGTGCACCCTCTAATTTTCCCCTCCTGTGTTTATATGTGGCTTTCCAGATTGAAATTGTTTCCAGTAATCTGGAGCGCACAACTAACAGGACTGAGCATAAACAGTCGTGAGTGTAGGCCAGTCCTGAGGCGCTTTTTCTTGAACAATGCGAGTGGTATTGAGAAACTGATCACAACCAAACTCTCTCTCTATCAGTCTTTAGTCCATTGTTTCGTTCAGATGATCTCCTTTGCACCGACGACAGTAATAACCATCAGACTCAGTGATATTTTAATACAGTTTGCATTATAATCTTCCTCAGATCCATGTCTACAGTATATCATCAAATGAGCATCTCCACATCGTTTTGATCCATCAAAGTTGTGAAGAAAGAGCACTGAACTCAAAAACTGGTTTTCCACAGCCTACTTTCATAACGCTTGTTTATAATCGCAAACAGAAACAGCGCATTCAGCATTCAAGCCTGGAGTGATTCTTTCCACACAGTCACATAATAACGAAAATCATCCAGGAACAACTGGCACACAGTCCGACGGCCTCATTGAGAAGTATTGCTTGCTTAAATTCGCTCTTTTCAATTAACTATGAAAATGTTGTCATATGTGGTCAAATGTTGTCAAGGTGTGATCAAGCAGAGTTATTGCATGAAGAAAAATGAAACACAGTGACAAGTGACTAGAGTAGCTTGTGCATTAAAGGTGACCTATTATGCAAAAATCACTTTTATAAGGTTTGTGTGGCTGCAGTGTGTGGAAACAACCAGCCTATAATGGTAAAAATCCACCCACTCATTTTTTTTACAATCCCAATAAATCATAAACAGTCTCTGTTCTCGGTACGTTGACGTCATCGTACACTCTTAAAAATAAAGCTGCTTCAAAAGGTTCTTCAAGCGATGCCATAGAAGAAGAACCATTTTTGGTTCCACAAAGAAGCATTCAGTCAAAGGTTCTTTAAAGAACCATCTCTTTCTTGCGTTTTTGTAATCTGAAGAACCTTCTTTCACCACAAAGAAGCTTTTGTGAAACAGAAAGGTTCTTCAGATGTTAAAGGTTCTTTATGGAACCATTTAGACAAAAAGGTTCTTCTATGGCATCGTGAAGCACCTTTATTTTTAAGCGTGTAGGGAAAAAGTCCCGCCCATTTGTGACGCTCTCTACCCTATTAGCATAGACCCCGCCCTGAGTGAAAAGCAGCAGTCCGCCATTACTGTTTTCTTACTGTAGCTGCTGGAGATACAATGTCACTGCCAAAGAGGCATTACAAGTGTCATGTGTTGTGATGCACCAATGAACATAGGAGTCTCCATAGACCGCTGAGGACACGGTGGTTCGATTTCATTTTCGAAGGAAATGTCCCGGGAAAAAACGCTTAAGTCCTATATGTTTGTGCTAATCATTTTATGCCAGACTGCCTCCCAAACGAGGGTCAGTTCAGCGTTGGAGTTGTGCAAAGGTTGATTCTGAAAGAGGGATCAATTAGCTAAAGCTAAAGCTTCCATTGTCTCTGTCTGTTTTCACTGATACTGCCTTCACGTGCTACAAGAATGATCATAAATATAGGAATGTGGTAGTTAAAAATTGCATATAAAAGCAATGTGAAGTCGACCGCTTGTATTTGTCGAGCTCATAATCACAAGTGGGACTTATAAAGTTTGTGATAGCACACGAAGGCACCATGAGACCAGCTATGTCGTTAATGTTATCGTGCCGTGCTCCCCGTCTGTGTAATTCATAAACATGCATTTATTATGCACAGTACAATCAGATGACTGACTTTTAAACCAAGTACGTTTTCTGTAAAGATAACAGGTTTGTACTAATAGTGGAATGCTTATTTGCAAAGGCTAGCTCTTGAAGCTCCGCCCTCTTCTGAAAAGGGCCAGCTCATTTGCATTTAAAGGGACAAACACAAAAACGGCGTGTTTTGGCTCATACCCTAAAACTGGCAAATTCAACAAGCTATAAAAAAATATCTGTGGGGTATTTTGAGCTAAAACTTCACATACACACTCTGGGGACATCAGGGACGTATTTTACATCTTATAAAAAGGGGCATAATTTTAGGGTCAGCATGGGCCGGGGAGGGGGCGGCGGGGGCGGGGCCGCTCGCAGTTGGATGTCATTGGTGTCATCACAATGAATTTATTAGGAGGCAAACCACTGATTCCTAAACCAAAATGACTAATAATGCACCTAATAAAACTGAAACATAAACCAATAAATAAATCAGGAAATATCTGATTGTTAGGAAACAGCTGCTGATTGATTAAGTGATTGATTTTCGTGTTTTATTAGGGTGAACACTTCCAATTCTCACTATTAACTTGTTTATTAGCATGCATTTTATTAGCATGTTAGCTCTACAACATACCCAGTGCTGGGTTTGTAACTGATTACATGTAATCTGGATTACGTAATCAGAATATTACATTATATAATGTTCGCAATCAGATTACAGTTACTTTTTTATGGATTACATGATTACTTACAATTCACACAATGGCACTAAATCATTCATGATTTAATGATACAGAAAGAGAGCATGTACAGTATTGTCATTGTTGTTTTCATGTTTATTAATGTAATTCAGGGATTCTCAAACACTTTTGTTAGCCAAACCCCTTTAACATGAGAAGAGCACCGATTTCCTACTTGTGCAGACTTTTAAAAAATTACGCATTTTAAAAATCACATTTGTATATGCAATGTTTGATGTGAAATTAGTACTTTTTATATTTTCATAACGTAATGTTCAATTCTTTGTATTCTGAATTGAGGTTAACGGTATTGACATTTTATTGTAACAGTAAAATAACCCAGTGTTTCTTAATGGCAAAACGTCCTTAAGTACCTGCAATGATGCTAACAAAGTTAATAAACAATAAAACAATATTTACTTGAAATATTGATATTCAAATAATTTAAGACACATTTAAATGTTTTCAGTTCTCAGATGCTGATAAAGGGTCTCATTTTCATGTTAAACAGCCAAACAGATTATTTCTATTTTTAGGGTTCAAGTGTTTAAATAATTTGTTTTACATTTTTTATGATTTAATTAATTATTCGTCTTTTAGCAACTCACAAACCCACTGCAGTTCTTGCGTTAAACCCAGTTTTGGAAACCCTATCAAAAATATCCAAAAATGGAATGTATTTTCTTTCTCTTTGCTTGTTTATATTAATATGGTACGTTGAATGGTATAAGAATAAATCAAGATAAAAAAGTAATCTGAAAGTAATCTAAAAAGCAGTCAGATTATTACCTAAAACAAGCAACCTAGATTATGTTACCAACTACAATTATGTTACTCTGCCCATGCCTAAACTTAACAACTACCTTACTGACTAATTAATAAGCAGCTAATTAGGAGTTTGAGGCAAAAGCCATAGTTAATAGTTAGTTATTCGCAAGAATTGGTCCCCAAACTAAAGTGTGACCAGTTAAGTTTTCCTCAATAGTGCAGCAGAGATCTTTAGACATTTACAATGGTTTTCATAAAGAGGTTTATCCATCTGGCTTTATATTTTAAAAGCATGCCAATGACAACCGATCAGAAATTGTGCCAATTAAGCAGAATTTCCCTTTACATGCGTCCTCTAGAAACAGCCTCATTTAGCTCACTGGCTTCAAGAAAGAAAACACAACATTAAAAATGCATTTGCTCGCAACATGGCTGATAAATGATGCTTATTTGTGTATTTGGATGCACATCACGATGAATAAACATCTTAACAGATTCCAGATCAGGGCTGGACACAAACACTTTAACGGGAACATGCCTGTAATGCCAAGTTTTATGCTATTTTAACACCTATGCATTATGCACAATACAATGCATTCTTCACATTGTTTTTCATCAAGCAAATAACCGCAAGTTGTTAACACTTTCTGTTCCATAATTGCCTATAAAAGCATGATGGTTGTTTGGAAATGTGCATGCATTGTAGGGTGGCGTTAAAAGTCCAGAAGACGATTTAAAGTTGTTTTCATCTATAAATGCTGTTCTCAGCGAGAACACTGGTTCCCAATTCAAACTAATTCTTTAAACATGATGAAGAATTTTTCACTATGTGGATAAAAAAAATATCTGTATGATATAAATGTGATGATAAAGAAAGACACATCAGATATTAGACATGTGGCATCTGTCAATGCACACTAGCTGATTTAATTTCTTTTGTAAGTATAGTACCGGATCAGCAGATGAAGAGGGTTCAAGTTCTTTCACGCTCTTTGATATGAGGGCAGAAACAGGTCTGAACCTGCAGAGCCCATTGTGAATCATCTGTTTTGGTACTGAGGTCTCTCACCTTGATACTGTATGAAAAAAAAACCTCGATGGAAACAAGAATTCAATGAGACTGACAATTATTCTGGAGTCACACGATGTGATGTGATGTGATGTGATGTGGGATGTGATGTGATGGGATGTGATGAAGGACACCTGGTTGGAGATGTAACCAAAGGGTTGTGAAATTAACTTATGACACATTAAAACACATGAAAACTTCAGGCTGGCCAAGAGTTTCTGGTTTTTAAAGGATCACCCCATCAGAAAAGCTGGGGGGCTTGTTAGTGGCACTTATTTAGTAACTTAGAGTTAGCAGAAACCAAACCTTACAGAGGTTTTATATACTGTTTTATATAATATTATAATTTTTTTTACATCAGATATTAGATCAGATCAGAGATTTTTACATCAGAGCTTATCAAAACCGTTGTTTTCCCATTACTTTTTCTATCCACCCAAAACGTTTAATCTTTTAACTTAAAAAAATACATACAAATTTAATCAGACATATTATCATAAAAATGATAATAGCAACTTTTTATTTCTCAGTTCTGACATTTTGTCCTCACAATCCTATATAAACTAACATCATGCAATTCTGACTTTTTTCTCAGAGTTGCGAGATGTTAACTCGTAATTGTGAGGAAAAGAGTCATCATTTATGAGTTAAAAGTCGCAATTAACTTTATTATTTTTTATTTCATGGTGGGGGGAAAAGAAGCAAGAACTACTTTATCAAGACAGCAGCACCTCAACACTTCATGGATTGGTCCTTTATTGCGCGAACTGACGGTGTTTCTCTGTTTTCAGTGTGGTCAGATAGCAGGAATAGATAGAGCAGAGCACTATATCTCTAAAAGAAAGTTAGCGCTCATGACTCCAGGTGAATCCCTCCGTCTGGTCACGTCAAGTCAAGTCACTTTTAGTAATACAGTGCTTTATACAATCCAGATTGTCGATGAACCTTCATGTTAGTAAACATGAAAATGAATATTGTAAAGCTCATCAATTATGAAACAAATTCTATTTCAGAGTAAATCACTGGGTCATACATTGGGTCGTATTCGGTGCATACAATGTAGAAAAATGAAACTTTTTTTTAAAAATAACTTTGTGAGTTGTCATGATAGAAAAAGATAGAAAAATTGTAGTAGGCAAATAAATTGAAGCATTTATGAAGCAAAATCTATGAAATTGAAGTCAAAAAATGTCCAGCTTAAAAGACTAATAGTTTTAATGAATGGGCATTGTGTGCATGTTCCTTTGTCCATTTAAAAGCTATATATATATATATTTAATAATGTATGATTGTAATTTTCTTCTGCGCCCAACACTCATTTTACATTTTTGTTTTCATATACAAATGTATCAAATACAGTTTTGTTTAATTTTCAAAGTAATACATTACTGATACTCCAGTAATTTCATAAACACTGAATTAATCGTTTTATTTTTTGCTTTTTGTTTTTTTTTGTTTGTTTTATTTATTCATTCTTCATCAGTCATTTATTGCATTTATTTTATTTATTTATTTATTTATTTTAGCCAAAATAAAGGTGGACAAAATAATAACAGGGTGGTCAAAAATACTTTGGTCTGAACTGGGTTTTGACAGAAAGTAATAAAAACATTACTTAAGAAGTTTAAATACACCACGTCTTCCACTTAAATTACTTTCAATCATCAAAATCAATTTTAGTAATTGTTGTATTTATCATGAAAATGGGATATGCATTAAAAAAAATTGGGATATTTGGTGTTTAAAATGCTGAAAAAAATGTTTCAAGTTATCAACTTCAATATCCTTAAAGTTCAAATGGTGTTATTTAAGACTAAGATAATTCAGCATTTTAAGCTCATGCTCTTTTCTGGGGACACAAAAGGCACCGAATAGCAGCAACGACCCGGCTGACTGATCCATTATCGCTGGAAGCCACGCAACAACAAGCGAGATCTGCACTCTTTCTTTCAGGAGATCAGAATCACGGTGTAATCTGTCCCGCCGCAGTGTCAGCTGAGTGAAGAGCGCCACTCCCCTGGCAGGATCCACACTAACCTTTCCCCATCCCTCCCTCGTGCTACTCTTTTTTCTGTCTAAACTTGAAAAAAGAGCCAAACAACTTACTCACGCATGAGGTTTGCACGAGATCCACCCCCCTCTCATGTTCTGACGACCGTCTCTCTCTGCAGAAGCTCTGAAAGAGTAATTGTCCTCAGATTAAAGATGACAGAGACGAGGGAAAACCACTTCGTTTGTAGACTTATCTTCTCGCGTGTTCTCGCCCGGAGGATTTTGTCAACGTTACTCTTTGGTGTTTCAGAAGACATAATTGAGTTTCGTCCAACTTTGATGTATTCATTCCTCCTAAAATTACATCTGAGAAATAATAATGGATAACTGAGACAATTATTGTAACAGCTATAAAATCTCATGGAAAAGGTCAGGGAAGAAATGTGTGAGTGCACACAGAGATCTCTGACTTTTGATTGCAAATCTTGGCAAATCAGAGCACAGTTTGAGACATTTTTGAGATCTTTTGTTGAATTCCTTTTTCTGTAGTGAAATATCTAAAAAATTTCACAGAAATCTCCATTTGCTCTCAATGCATTCTTGGTTGGTTTGTTGGTGTTCACGTTCTTTAAATTTTTTTGTGTGTGTGTGTGTGTGTGGTGTTTGGTGTGTGTGTGTGTGTGTGTGTGTGTGTGTGTGTGGTTTGTGTGTGTGTGTGTGTGGTGGTGTGTGTGTGTGTGTGTGGCAGGTTTTTCTGAGTTTTGGTGTCAGATTGTAAACCTGAATACCCACAGACTCATGTGACTTGTATCACCTTGGGGCCTACATTGAGGTCCCCATTGGTACAGGGAAAGCTTATGTTATACAGAAGATTTTTTTGAGATTGTAAAAATGCAGAAAGTCTCCTGTGAGGGGTAGGTTTAGGGGTAGGGTTGGTGTAGGGTGATATAATATACAGTTTGTACAGTATTAAAACCATTACGCCTATGGAGAGTCCCCACGATTCACAAAAACAAACCTGTGGTGTGTGTGTTTGGGGGAGGGGGGGGGGGGGGGCCCGTGTGTTTGTTACAGAAGAAAGAAAACTCATACAGATTTGGAACAAAATGAGGTTGAGTAAATGACAAAATTGACATTTCAGTTGAAGATTTATGTTTACAGCCAGTCACTATTAAATTCCACACACTGAAGTCAGAGGATTGCAGCGTTGTATTTGTTCGCTCTACTTGTCGACGTTAGAGTTCAAACACAACTTGCCCCATGTGAGTTATGTGGAACAAGCCGTGACAGGCCAGGAGCTGCAGAGACGAGTGTAAGGCTCTGAAACAGGAGAGCTTTAAAGCAGCTGATTGTATAATGACAGCTCTTAACAAGGGCGCTAATAGTTTACTTCTTGACTGACATTTGCAAGCTGCTATGCAAAGCTGTTGAGCGGCCGTCTGGCCATTTCAGCGTAAAAATATAAATGCAGCTCACTGAATATTGCATAGTGACTTGTTATTTGTTAAATAATAACAATTTTGTTAATTAGTTAAAAAATAAAAGGCTTATTTTGAATGTATTAGCTCCTAAAACCAGAGAGTTGCAGACACATTGCTAGGCTGTTATAGTTATTAGGTGATCACTTACTTCAAATATTCAGTGTCAAATCTATCATCTAAAAATTGTAAGCCCCTAAAAATGTTGATTAAACTTAATGTATATATATATAGGTTATAATTATATAGCTAAGATTTTTTTTTTTTTTTTTTATTATTAGTTTATTTAGTTTTTGAACAGTTTTTTTTAAATAAAGGTTCTTTGTGTCTGTTAATCACAGGTACGTGGAGTCAGGGTTACATTTTTTTTAGGTCAATATCTCGTTGACTAAAAGTAATTTTTCACACCGTTTCACTAAATGGTTTTCCACATCTAAACGAAAAATGAATATATTTGCTAATTCAGCAGGAAAAATTAATTTAATTCAAGATATTTTCACTAGAAACTAATTTTGTGTTCCAAGCAAATTAGCTCTTGTTCAGTGGTTTTTATTCTTAATAAGCATAATAATAAAATACGAATTAATAATAATAACAAAAATGCTGAATAAGACTTATTTTAATGCATTTCATTTTTTTATGTGTGAATTTACTGGAATGTAATGCAATATATCACAAAAATCTGTTGTTGTTGTTGTTGTTTTTATTAATGTAATTAAATGATGCAATACTTGAATTAAATATGAAAAGGGAAGGTAGGCTCTTTTTACAGTCTGAATAATTTTCACACAGTGTTTCAACCCTCATTACAATCCCTCTGCTTACATAAAAATTATATTTATCACAATAAACCACATTAAAAGTTGTGATATTGCACTTAATATTGCTCCACTGTGACCTACTACCAGTCATTTGGAAGCAGCATCCCACCTGCAAGCTACTTAAGACAAGATTGTTGCATTTTCTGAAGAATGTGGTGTATGTCTGTGCAAAACTCATGATCACGATACTTGTGTGTTTTTGGTTGCCAGGCTGTTTCAATGTGGTTAAGGTGTGTTAAGGTGTTTAGTGTGTTGCTGTGCGGTTGCTAAGTGCTTGCTTAATTTTAACATGCAATAATTGCAGTGCAACGCAACAAGTGCCACAATAATATCAGTCTTTAGGTGTTATTTTTTCCCCATTAAAGTCAATATGAATCCAAACTCACATTGACATTTTGCACTTTTATATTTGTGTGCAACTTTTTTTTTTTTTTAGAAGTCGAGGCTTGACTCGTTACTTTATAATGAAACCCATCAAAGACAGCAATTACAGCTGGCACAGAAATGAAGGAAGGAACACTGTGCTTCTCCTCACCTGCACATGAACTTGGTTTCTCGCGATCTTAATTGACGGTACCGGTGCATTTTTGTTCCACCTGCTCTGACAGATTGTTTACCGCAGCCCTGAGGTGAGAAGACAACACAACCAAAATAGAAACTTCAGCAGGCAGCAGCCTGTTCCACACAAAGCCGTCCAGGTTATTTACAGCATCGCCATTTATTTTTCACAGAGTTGAAAGGTTCATTTGCAGCGAAGCCACAAATGAGAAAAAGCGAAAGTGTTTGCCAAAGAGGTGATTTGAATAACACCAAAGTCAAGTGTTTTATCTGATGTGATGTTTCTTTGAATGGGCTTAGTTCTCTTTAGATCTTATGTTAGTCTGGAGATCCATTGTCTTCTGTAGGCAACGACAAACCCACTGGCCTGTTGAACGTTGATAGGTTCACGCTTGTTTGCATACAGTTGTCTGGATGCTGAAGTGTCACAATGTCGACCATTATGGCAAAATCGAAGTGCACGGTTTGAACGCGGCATGCGATGATATACCAACAATCTTATCTCACTCCCAAAACCACGGCAGCTTATGCAATGTCAATTAGATTCAAATGCACAGTTAAGGGAAGCTAATGCAAAGCAGAATGCTTGTTTTCTGTCTGCTCGGTGAATGATATCTCATTGAAAACCTCTGGGACTTCCAAACATATTTTCATGAATCACTGATAACCTGGGGGAGAAGCGCTACTGTTATGGGCTGTCAAGCATAAAGAGCGCACGACGAAGGAGTAGAGTCCAAGTAAGATATTTTAATAAACCTACCGGGAGAAAACAACTAAATCCGTAATACAAAACAATAACAGACACTGAACCGAGGAAGACACAAGGTTTAAATACATGGGGAACCTAATCAATATGAAAACAGAACAGGTGTGGAGTCAAATAACAACTAAGGGAACAAACTAGGGAACTAATGCAGGGGAACAGAAATACTGAGAAAACTAAACCAAAATGGAACAGAACATGAACGTGACATATTCCCCCCTGCCGAAAAGGCGTGTCCTCGCGCCGACAAGTCCAACCGTGGAGGGAGGGTGGGGGTTCAGGAGGCGGCTTGAGCAGCAATGGAAGAGAAGGGACATTCATTGAGCCCGTGAAAGCCCAGAGCCGAGGAGCCAGCGGAGATCCAGACCACACCCAGGAAAGCAGCCTACGGTGGAGGAGGGCTGGCGACACAAGGTGGCCGACAGATGGAGACTGTGGAAGAGGAGCCCAGGAAGGAGACAGAGAGCTGCAGAGCGAGGGTGACACTGATTCTCCTTGATGGCCAAGGCTGAGCAGACCGCTCAGGCAACCGAGGTGGAGGTGAGGATCCGGAAGACCGTCGTGGAGCCGGAGCGACAGAGGACCAAGAAGGAGCCAGATGGAGCCAGAGGGATGAGACGAGGCCAGAGGTGTGGAATCCTGTAGCGGAGGAAGGTTGACGACTGACCAAGGAGGAGCCAGAGGGACAACAGAGCCAGTGGGATGATGGGGAACAGTGGAGTCAGGAGCCAAGGTGGACCCGATGAGTTGGAGGGCCGAGGTGGAGTCCAAGTCAGTGAGACTGGAAGTGGAGACAACTGATCCTCCGACCCTGAGGTAGCTGGCAACTGGAGATCCCGAAGCACATCTGACCCATCGGTATCTTCAGGGGCCAGTGGAGACTAGGCCGATGGACTGGCTGGCAGAGATAGAGAAGGAGGGAGTGGGAGGCTCGGTGGGACCCTCCTTAAGGCTGGAGATGAGGAGTTGGCCGACGAAGAAGACCTTGCCAGAACCAGCGGAGGATTCAGGAGTTGAAGGAGAGCTTGGTGGGACTGTTTAAATGAAAATCCTTTTCATTTAAACAGTCAAATGTTTCAGAGGCCAGCCGTCAGCTCACCCTCAGTGGTGGGAGTGTGGACATGGTCCCAATCCATTCGCTCGATCTCCACGAGGACTCCCACAGTGATACACGGTGTTGCCGGCTCATGCACCTGGCCAGATGTGTCTTGAGGCTCTGGCTCCAAGGGGGGTGAGCCGCTCTGTAGCTCTTGATTGAGATAGCTCGTCGATCGCGCGGTGGGCTCTGATGAATGCTCCCGTGCTGCAGGATGATAGTGACCGCTGGCTGGGCTCTGGATCGGGAGTGGGGCTGGAGATGTCCTCAGTGGGGCATAAGGAGAAATATAATCCATTTTTCTCCAGAGACCACTCCACAAATGCGGAGAAATTCTCCTTGGGACCTTCAGCTGGCAGGCGTGCTTTAGACCGCTGGCTCAGGCTGGTATAGTAAACAACACAAAGTGAGCGGTCAGGGAAGTGCATAAGGCATGCCAGATTTTAAAAGTCCCTGGTATGGTCCTCCAGCGAGCAGTCCATCTGCTCCAGGCATAGCAGCTCAATGGCTGGTAAATCCAGCCGTTGTAGTCAAACAATGGTTCAGAAACAGAAAGCTTTCCTATTCTGTTGGATTTAAAAAACAATGGCGATTTTCACAAAAGACCCATCGATCTAGACTACATGAACTTCTTCACCTCCGTTTATGTAGCCATATTTTCATAAGATCTAGTCATTTTTGAGAAGACTGCATGACCAAGGACATTTATTGTGAGTTATGTAGATATAACTACATAGTATATTTCCTAATTCAGCTTATGTCGTGCCGAGTGTTGGGGGTAACACATTACTAGTAATGTGAGTTACGTAATCAGATTATTTTTTTCAAGTAACTGGTAAAGTATCACATTTCTTTTTAATTTACAAGAAAATATCAGAGTTACTTTTTCAAACAAGTAATGCCAGTTACTTTGTTTTCTCATGTATTGACTGACAGCTCTCCTGTCCTCATGTTGAGAGAATCAGGAGTGAGTGCAGATGCGTTCTGTGTGCTGTGTGAACATGATGTTACAGTAGATCTGGACTAAATGAGAACATGCATTTACTCATCTGACTCGCACAAAAACAGATTCAGCATTCCTCAAAATGAATAAAAACGTTGAAATGCAAACTCAGAATAGGACGTAAACCTGCAATAATTACATATGTTAAATAACACAAATGTCATTTATGTATTTAATCCCATTTTATTAACCAATGTCGTTGGTGCTGAATTTGATGATCCAATTCAACCATACTAATAAGCAAAAATTACTTTTGTGTTTCATTTCATTGATGAAGAGTGATGAATTTTCTTCTTTCCTATTCTTCATGCAATCCAGAATGGCAGCAAAACTGAAAGATTGGGGCATTTACACGACGTGTTCAACAAAAACGGAAAACGTTTTATTCGTTTTGACCGTTCATTTACACAACAACTGCGTTTTGGGAGCCTAAAAGTGCAAACTTTTGAAAAAGGGTTTCAAAATGCAAGTTTTTTGAAAATTAAACTGTTATCGCCTCTGTGTAAACTATGAAAATGTGAATTTATGAAAGCAGTGACGTCATACGCATGTGTATGTTTATTCTATAGGTATGTGTGTAGACGTGTAGTGTTTCTTTACAAAGTGACAACATCACAAACTACTGGCGTGGCATGCATGCATTTTTAGACAATTTCATGGATCCCTGTGAATGGGGATAATTTTGACAAAGTTGTCATCTGTATACAAAACTTTACAAAAATGCTTAGGAAATATATGTTTCCATTTTTAGTACATCGTTGTTGTGTAAACATACCCTTAAAGTGAAACTCCTACAAATGGATATGCTATGAGTTCAGCTGCAAAAAAATTTCACTCCGTGTCTTTAGTAAATCCTGAAAGTAGTTTTTAAATGCCAAAAGGTTTGGAGCAGGCTGTTAGTAAATCTGGCCTTAAGTGATTTATTTATAATAAGAAAGATACCAAAATAAAGAAAGAAGTATTTGACTAGTCATGGACTGTAAATAATGACTTTTCGAAGATTATTGGAGTGCGTTTTACAAGAAAATTCTACTTTCAAATTTCACATTTATTTCAATGTTACTTCTTGTTTCTACGGAATAATTTGGTGAAATTTAGCAATTTCTGAGTTTCAAAGTAAATCCAACACTACATTTTTTTTTTCTAAGAGCTATAACAGCTTTGCGTTCCTGGCCTAGTTCATCTATTTTAGATCTGAAGTGCAAAAACCAAAGTCATCAGAGTAAACAGTTACACCCTTCACATGCCAACGCAGCACTCCGAGCTTGAAAGATGACTATTTTTGTTGCTATGTTTGCGCAGTTGTCAATCACAATCAAAAGCAGAGGTCCCGAATCCGACCGCAAAGCGTCGCCGGGTGAAACTGGCGCTCGAAGTATCGGGCTCGAGTCGGAGGTGTCAGCAGGGCCGGTCTTGTCTGGGTGCTGCTCCTCTTGTTTGGCCCCAGGCCTCTTTCGTGCAGACTCAACTGGGATCCCCTGCAGGTGAAGGCGGCTTAGATAATATCACAGTTACTACACGCAGAACCTGTTTGGGTTATTTTCAAAACACGAGGGGAGGGAGAAGCACAAGACAAAAATGCAGCCACAGCAACAAAGAGGCCTGCGTGCAAACAGCGTCAGGAACTCCCTTCAGGTGAACGCATGGAAACATGGGCTTTGCACGAAACGGCCACATGCGTAGAAACGGTTCAATGGTTCACACTTCGCTGAGGATGTGCGTGCGTGAGCGAGATGGCTTATGAAAACAAGAGTCACTCGTGGGGCATGTTTCGTAACACCGTTCAGGTTTACAATGAATGCCAACCTGTCGCTTTTATTGTAAGTATATTAGAGCACCGTTTGTTGTCATCTCTGGCGGGTTTCAACCTGCTTGACCCAGTCACTCAATGCATTATTCCATCATCTTTTTTATAATTGCATTAAAGGAAGAGTCACACAGAGCCCCCCCTTTCTCAGTTTCTTTAACAGACAGCTTCCCTGTCACAACAAATTTAGGTAAGTGAAAAACAGGAGTGAGTTATGACATTTGAGTCATCGCTCAATGGCCGGTTTGGGGAAAATCAAGTCGTTGTTTGGCCTCTTGACTGAAGAAACTCAAGCCGCTAGGGGAGGACGGCTGCGTGTCTGCCGCGGGCTTTCGTAAACAGAGTTCGCTGGTGGTCCGAGCAGATGTCTGATGAGAGGTAGGCAGGGGTTTGATCAATGGCAGCACGTTCGCCGTGATGCAATCAAAGCTGACAGCCCCATTTAACAATATTTATTTCCTCTCTTCATGCTGGCTGCAGCCGGGTCCATGTTTAAAGCTGAAGTGAGTCATTTCTGCACCACTGGCATCACCAATCAGAATTGCAAAAAAAAAAAAATGTCTTCAAAGAGGATTCCTGGACCTACAATCCAGTGAGAATGGATTACATAAAGACTGAGTCGCACCAGTTCTTATTTATTTAATATTACATATGGCAGTAACAAAAAGTCTTGCCTTTGTACTTACTGTAAAATACAGACAGGAGAGGAGAATGAATCAGATATTTAGTTAGATCACACTAACTAACTAACCACAAGGCCAGAAAAAAAAGTTAAAGTTGTAAAAGTGATTGAGATGCCAATCAAATAAGCAGGTTTTACTGTTCACAGATACCTAATATGAATTCCAGTGCAACGATTTAGTTGTAATGGTGAACGAGTGTGAGGTAAGGAGTAGCTAAACATTTAGTGTTTAACGATATTAATAAAATAGTAATGACCAACAGCAATGTTTTCAAAGAGACTAATGTCTTCAAAGAGGATTCCCAAACATGCAATCCAGTAAAACTGGATTACATAAAGACATAAAGACAGATGAGTTCTAATTTAATACTGCATACGGAGGCCTTTTGCCATTGCATTTACAGTACTATATAGGATAGAGAGGACAAGGAAATTGGATCATAAAATGGTTAGATCACACTAACCACTAGGCCATGACTCCAAACAAATAGCATTTTTCGTAAATGAGTCATATTGTTGTAAATAGTGTGTAATAATCTGACAATTGCACAAACATTTTTATCTGTATAACACTTTTCACAATATCCTTTTCTTTTTCAAAGCAGCTTTACAGAAAACCATGATGCTAATGTTTTTAATAACCTAATATCTTCATGCATGCATTATAGTCACATTTAGCAGATTAGTGCTGTGCAATAATAGAGTTTATAATACAAGCAATCGAGCAGCTGAGATTTTCAATATTTGCTATGTTTTTAGTAAGTGTTTAGACATTGGAACTAAGGCAGTAAAGCATTTGTTTGTACTCTTAAGAGCATGTTCATTTCTGACCAATAATGCGTGTCTCTCTATTATTTGGATGTCATCTGTGCTGTCGAACATGCCGCATGCTTAGATGTTTACATAAGGGTGTAAAACATCAGTTAGTGAAGACATGCTGTGCACGCCGACGCTGATGATTACAAACGAAGGGTGTTTTCCTTCAGTCACTCCACGTCTGTCTTTCTCTGTCTCTGCATATTTATGTAATCACACAAGACAGTAAGTCAGTGCACCGCAATAATTAGACATGGCCAAATTGTCATATAATACATTTGATATCCTTGATGCTGCTCTGTTTGATGTTAGGATGACAAGAAGTTTAAAGAGTTACATTTTTAGTCTGGTCTGCTTCAGCGGTCTAGAACGCTCGTCAAAATGATTGAGTTGCCAATCAAATCAAAGAAAGTGGGCTTTACAGTTCGCAAAAATAATGTCAAATTTCATCATTTTGAATCGAAAAACCTTTATTGTTTCTGTGGTTCATGTAATGTATTTAGTAATTGAATGTGACAGGACATCGTATTAGGCAGTCGGTTAAAGTGAATATTTGGGTGATATGGCAAAAATACTAAATTTAAAAATTTAAACTTAGTTTAAAAAATTTAAAAAAATAATCCACACTTTTTTCATGTTGGTTTTTAAGACTAGGAGCAGTGTGCATACTTTAAATATAAATGTTAGTTGTAAATGGTTCAAATGCATGTTCTTTATTTTAATGTATCAGTGAGACTCACTGTCTGTGAGTCATCTTCATGACATGAATTAACGTTTGGCCTGTGCTTGTTTACTTGCAGAGACTGTAGGTGATTTTCTCGTAATGACACCTTCGGTTGTTTATCTGCCGCGACTCTCATTCTTGTGCTCAGATTTTATGGACAAGCAGCTAAACGCAATGGCTTGAGTTGACTCTCTTTCTGACAGTATTTACAGTAGCCTTTTAGTAGTTTACATGAAGGGAAGTTAAATAGTTTACATGCATTTTTAGTACTTGCAGTCAAGGTCAAATGTTTGTATCTGGCATTGCCAAAATAATTCCACTGAAACTGAAGAGTTTTAAAATCTCGCTTTTTGTAGGTTTCACATAAAGAGTCTCAGAAGGGGCATTTTATTGAACTTTAAAGAAACTCATTGTTTTTAGCACCAGTGCTGTTTGTGTCTGTCTCCACACGTTTATGTCTGCGCTGGTTCGATTTCTGTTTGTTTAAGTGAGTGTTTGTTTAGGGCGTGTGTGTGTGTGTGTGTGTGTGTGTGTGTGTGTGTGTGTGTGTGTTTGTGTGTGTGTTGTGGTGTTTGTGTGTGTGGTGTGTGTTTGAGTGTGTGTGTGTGTGTGGTGTGTGTGGTGTGTTGTGTGTGTGTGTGTGTGTTGTTTTTTTGTGTGTGTGTGTGTGTTTTGTGTGTTTTGTGTGTGTGTGTGTTTGGGTGTGTGTGTGAGTGTGTGTGTGTGGAGTGTGTGTGTGTGTGTGTGTGTGTGTGTGTGTGTGTGTGGGTGTGTGTGTGTGTGTGTGTGTGTGTGTGTTCGCCCGTGTGTATGTGTACACAGGGCGGGCTTTCCGTCGTCTGTTTGTGTCGAATGCCGTGATTCATCTCGTGTGTATTTGGGTTTCCCACCTGAACTGTGTCATATTACGGTCTTTTGTAAGTCGCCTATTACATGCATCTAAAAATAGGCAGTGATTGTATATGTGGCCACCGATGGCCCCCACCCAGTCGACATCAACCATCTAATAAGTTCAAATGATTTACGGCTGGCTTTTTTTGTCAGGCAGGTGTTTGACGTCGAAACGGACGTCAGTATGAGGAATGCAACCACACAGGTAATGGATTTCACGTTCAGCTTTAGTCCTGTAAACTCTCACCTGGGTGTTGACATTAGATCAGGTTTACGGGCAGGCTATTTATAACATTACAGTTGGACGAGGTTTTATAAGGCTTTGCAAAAGCTTTATTGACTTATCGGCTGGTCCTATTCAGTTTTTAAGTCCCTGGGCGTTTTTTATTATGTACACACATTACGCTATTGTTACAAGTTATGTTTTGTTTAATGGACAAAAGTGTTTATCTGAATCTGTAAGAACTATTACAAAACCTACACTGTAAAAAAATTATTAATTGAACAAAGACTATTGGACTACATTTTACAAGAAAGTATTTTTATTTAAAAATGTCATGTTTCATTTAGTGTTACTTTCCATATGTTTGTAATTATTTCTGAAATGTCTGTGTGAAAATTGTTTTAAATCCCACACAAGTTTTTTTTTTCAGTGTAATAGCATTCATAAGCCACCCCATAAAATGCTGAAAGCATCTTCATACAAAGATTTATGGTCACATTTTATTTTAAGGTGCAGTTCTCGCTATTAACAAACCATTAACTATGACTTTTGCCTTAATAAACTCCTCATTTGCTGCTTATTGATAATTAGTAAGGTAGTTGTTAAGTTTAGGTATTATGTAGGATTAGGGATGTAGAATATGGTCATGCAGAATATGTGCTTTATAAGTATTAATAAACAGCCAATATGTTAAATAATAGGCATGCTAATAAGCAACTCGGTCCCTATACTAAAGTGTTACTAGATTTATTTATTGATTGTGTTTTTTTAGCAAAATGAAAATGCTAAGTGTGTGAACGATGCATCTCAGATATGTGAAATGACGCAATGCTGCAAGGTACTGTAGTAAGTCCTGTCTGATTTGGTGATTAACTCGCTGTAACGTTTCAGAAGGAATGTCCTGGATTCCCGAAAAGGATGGAGTAGATACACGAACATGGGGTTAAGAGATGGAGGCACGTACTGGAGCACAGGTGGGAATTCAGTGCTAGGGGCATTTCTGAACAGTCCTTAACAAACAGCTCTTATTTCAGCATTATAAAGACAGCGAGGCTACATTACTTCAGCTTGTGCATTACACTATGTAAACAGGAATGTGAGAAGATTATCACAACCAAGGCAAATCATAAATATCTTTTAGAAAGGCACAAGTAATAATCATACACTCATACACAAATGCTGGGTTAAATACAACCCAGTGCTGGGTAAAATATGGACAAACCCAGCAACTGGGTTGTTTTGACCCCGCGGATGGGTTACTACTAACAGCTTGGTCAAAATAACCCAATTGCTGGGTTTGTCCATATTTTACCCAGCACTGGGTTGTATATAACCCAGCGTTTTTTAGAGCATATTTAAAAATATGTTCAATCATTTTCAAAGGAACACCTCTCGTGACTGGAAACAAGTGGTGTAATCTGGAGGTGTTTCTTTATTATTTCTATTCTAGGGTGTGTTAATTACATAAATAGCTGATCAAAGTATGATCAAAGCTGTCTAATACCTCATTACACAGTAATTGGCAAGTGTTCATATAGGGCTGCAGCTAACAACTACAATAATTTGACTATTTAATCTTGCAAAACAGTTAAAATATCCATTGTAGGTCACACTTTAGTTTGGGGAACAATTCTCACTATTAACTATGACTTTTTCCTTAATAAACTTCTAATTTGCTGCTTATTAATGGTTAGTAAGGTAGTTGTTAAGCTTAGGTATGGGGTGGATTAAGGGATCTAGAATATGGTCATGCAGAATAAGATATTAATATGTGCTTTATGTCACACTAACATAATGTCAAGAACATTTGCTGAAAATGTGCTCATCCTCAGTTCATCCCAGATCAGGATGAGTTTGTTTCTTGAAATGTAGCACTGCGTCAGTGTCTCAGCAATGGATGCTCTGCAGTGAATGGGTGCCGTCAGAATGAGAGTCCAAACAGCTGATAAAAACATCAACATATCCACAAGTAATCCACAGCACTCCAGTCCATCAGTTAACATCTGGAGAAGACAAAAGCTGAAACAAATCCAGCATTAAGACGCTTTTAACTAAAATACCATTGAGTCCATAATCCATAATAACTCTTCCTCCGGTGAAAAAGTGTTCTGGTGTGAATCAGGAGAGAAATCTGCACAGATCAAGCAGCGTTTAAACAGCTCTAAACTAATATGTGGCTGAATTTTGATGACAACAGACAACAGGAGATGCACTTTTTCACTGGAGGAAGAGTTATTGTAGATTATGGACTCTATGGTATTTGAGTTAAAAAAAGTCTTAATGCTGGATTAGTTTCAGCTTTTGTCTTCTCCAGATGTTAACTGATGGACTGGAGTGCTGTGGATTATTGTGATGTTTTTATCAGCTGTTTGGACTCTCATTCTGACGGCACCCATTCACTGCAGAGCATCCATTGCTGAGACACTGATGCAATGCTACATTTCTCCAAACCTGATGAAGAAACAAACTCATCCTAATCTAGGATGGCCAGAGGATGCGCACATTTTCAGCAAATGTTAATTTTTTTGGTGAACTTTTCCTTTAATTTAACATTTTAAAACACTGTTTTGCTGATATTAATCAGTTTTATAAATTTAGATGATAATCAGTGATATGGAATTATGTTAAAAACGGTCTGTTTTGAATGTGGTATGTTTATTTACAAAGGAAATAAAAAAGCAAAATGGTGATTTTTGTTTCATCGAATGTTTGCTGATACAATCACTCGTCTCAGGTGTAAGGAATGACTCATTTTGTTGTTGCTAAGGAGGTGCGTGAGAGCTCGTTCCACTTCATTTCACCAATCATTCCACCTGCCGTCAGATTACAGCTATCAGATGAACAGCACAAATCACTTTTATATAAACATCTGCGATCGTTTCGTAAAACACCCTGATGACAGGACTTTGAATGAACTCTAGGAAGAGTGCGGTTCTTGGACGCATCTCATCAGATCGATCAGAAATTATGCGTTTGTTGGGCAGATGTGTGATGTCTTCTCACCTCAAAGCACTTCCTGTTTGCTTTTGTAAAGAAATACAACTATGCAGATCTGACGGGGAAAATAAGTCATGATGACGTAGAAAGGGCTTTCGCATTCCAAGCCCGTGCTTAAAAAGACTCATGAAATGTTTGGCCAGCCATCATCTTTAAAGCGAGATTGTAAGTCAGATGGAACCGGCTTTGAAACACCTGCCAAAGGGTTCAGCGGGCTGATATGAAGGGCAGAAATGAGCGTCGTCTGACAACACATACTTTCAGTGACAAGGCTAAAGAAACAAAAACAAAGCCACAGCAAACAGCCGTCTCACGCACAGAACAACCGGCCTGAAAAGCCAACAGCACAAAAGACCAGTTAGTTGAGGGGATGAAGACAATACCATTTTAAAAAACGTGTTTGCACTGCAAGTCAAGCTATTTTGAGGGCTTATGTGAATCTATTCACTTTTTTTCCGAGTGAAAAGTACTGAGAAATTTGAACAAATAAAGCACAGGCCTATAAAATGAGGCTTTTTGAGTGGTGCTTGTTGTAAAACATCACCACACTGAAAAAAATGTTTCATTCATCCAATTAAAAAATGTAGGGTAATGATTCACATCTATATTTTTTAACTTGAGCCAATGAAAAGTAAATAACTTGCCCTTAGGGGTTGCGGGCTTGTGGTGCAGTTCTATGGAGGTTTTGTGACTCAAAACTATGAATTGTGTTTATTTATATACATTTCCCTTTTGAGCTAATTTGCTACAAGTAACAGACCACAATTTGGAAATAGGGGAGCGCGGGGCACAAAGTAACGTGGGGTTTGTCTTGTATATTTTTTATTTCATGAGATCAGATAACGTTTTAAGCTGTCATACAGTCATGTTACAACGTGCCCCTCAGATGTTACAATGTACCCCACATACAGGGCATGTTGTCACATTTCACTTCCATTTTTTGAGGGTAAATAAAGAAATATTTTACATATTTGTACTAGACAAGTGTGAAATTACTGTGGACAAAAAAATGTTGGTAACACTTTATTTCGATGGTCCCTTTTGAACATTCTGTTGATAATAAGTAATGTTGCACTTACATGTTTGCTAACTCTCATCAGAGTATTAGTAGACGGTTTGCTTAATATCTGCTAACTCTTTATTGTCATGGTCTCCCAACAGACATTCTACTGACTATAAGTAACTTTGCAAGTACATGTCAACTTATTCTAGCCCTAACCCTACCAGTCTACTAATCCTTTACTAACACTCTAATGAGAGTTAGTAGACATGTAGGTACAACGTTACTTATAGTCAATATAATGTGTTAAAGGGACCATTAAAATAAAGTGAAACCAAATTTTTGAGCGAGTCAGAAAGTGTTACTTTGTGCCCCGCTCTCCCCTAATACACACAGCTCTGCTCAGTTGTAGCTGTGTAAAATTCATTCATCTGAGACCTGCAAAAACATGAAAGTGAAGGTCCTCGACACCATCTGTGGAGCCAGCGACAAACACAACTCCCCAGAGTCACCTCTGTGTTATTCAGCAGGGAAGTTCAGTCAAAAAGCCTCTCCTGTGGCCTGACTTTAACCTGTCTGGAGCTGGCAGTGCTGCTGGCCAGTAGAGGATGTTTTCCTTTCCTCGTCAAGTTTTTGTAGTCCTGAAGGAAGGGGGAGTTTGTGGGACGAGGCACTTTCTATTCTGGTCCCTCAGACAAGGAGTCTTTCTCTCTGGGGGTCTTTAGTGTGAGTTTGACCCCGCAATGCAGGGGTGACGCGGCCAGAGGAAGGTCATATGAGCAGGCTTGCAAGAAGGGGAAGGAAGCTTCATCTCATGATGCACACTTACCTCAAAACCTCTTAGCTTTGACCTTCTTGTTGCTGCATACGTCCAGAAATGATGACACAAATAGCATACGCTCGACAAATTGCAACAAAAAGCCTATAAACCTGAGTGAATGCTTTGTAACGCACACTGAAAGGCAAAGAATAGGACTCAGATGATCTGAACAATGGAGGAAACGGTACACATTGGCGGGGCGCTTCAGATGAAAGCACTTCCTGTCCTCTGACCCGATGTCATTCCTGTGACGTCACTTTCTATGTAGCATCAAAACATACCATTCTTAAAGTGATCTACGTAGGTCCAGTCTGAAAATAGCTGCCAGACAAATAGCAAGCGACCCAGTCAAGACGGAAAGCGGAAGCATGAAGATGTATAAATATAGTGTGCATACAATGTAGAGTGACGTGTTAAAGAGATTCTTCACCCAAAAATGAAGGGATTGCTCACCCTCATGTTGTTCCAAACCTATAAAGATGTTCATTCGTCGGCTATCAACACAAATGAAGATATTTTCAATAAAATCTGAGAGATTGCTGCATGTCCTTTCAATGAAGGTCCATGCTTTGACGCTTCTAAAAGTCAGTTAAGATACTGTAAAATTAATCCATATGAACTGAGATGTTAAATCCAAGTCTTCTGAAAAGACTTTATTTGATAATAAGATTTAATCGTGTAACATGATCCTAATAAACCTGTTTCACTCAATCTACTGCATACATTCTGTCTCTGATTGAGAGTTTAAGTCAAAGCTCTTTTAGTGTAACTGCTTCAGCTGGAGCTTCTCGTGTCAGATCTTGACTGGTTTTGATCAAGTAAAGGTCAGAATAACTGCAGTAATATCTCCAGATGAACTCTTACTGGACTGAAGCAGCTCAGCTTTACTTGATTCTCCATCAATAATTTTTTTGTCTCAAATCTGATCCTCAGGATCTTTTGAGGAGCGTTTGTTTCCAGAAGCTTTACTTTCACTGTTCCTCAGCGGAGGAATGATCTTCACGAGCCTCCAGAACATCTCACATCTTCTGAGGAGCCTTTATTTCTTCAGCTCTCAATCACTGCATTATATGTTTGGAGCATTTCACTCTCATCTCACTGAGACATGTTACTGGAGATATAGAGCGACGACTGATATTTAGATCATTTTATGTCAGTATCTGCTCTACTTTTAGAAAGATCTCACTGATTTACATTACAAGCAGCAGAATTTCATCTTAATATTTGTCTATATAAATATCAGCATCTGCACCATTCTGGGCCTTTGAATAAAATTGAGCTGTTCTCTCTCTCTGTCCCTCTCTCGCTCTCTCTCAAGTATTTACATTGAAGGAGCCATAGCAATGCCCTCATGAGATTTCACTGAACTCACACCATGACACGTAAACTTCTCAAGGCTTGTCAGAAATAATTGCTCTTAAATTGTTGTGAGCGTTTAAGGGAATCACTGCATAGTTTGAATTCCTTCACGTCGAGCAGGTATGAGCACAGGTGCTCTTCTTGAGCTGTTTTCTCATAACATTTGCTAAGATGTATCAGGTCAGCGCCTCCTCCAGTTTTTTAACGTATTAAGAATGCTTCATCTTGGTCATGTTAAGGCGATGATACACGGGGCAACTTTTTGAACAATGTTGCCGTCAGTGGCAACCAGGTGAGACACAGGGCCCACGACCGATCTAAAGTATCCAGATAGAAATGCATTGGCCATTCTCAAAGGGAAAGCGTCCGAGCAACATTGCTCAGAAAAGCTGCCACGTGTATCATCACCTTAAGAGGAACATTCCATTGTATCAGTTCGAAAACGTTAAGAGAATGTAACAGTTGAATCTTCTTTCAATGTTTAACACATCCATTGTTCTAAAAACGTTTCCTCTCAACATTACGAGGACGTATATGAAATATTAATAATGTTATAAGGTATGAACATTTACGCAATCTGAAAGTTATGAGAATGTCCTCTGTTAGCTGGGTCAGCACATTTTATAGAAGACCAGCCAGGTTTGTAACATCAACCAGACCGGTGTGTTCCTCACAGTTCACAAACTAATGCTGATCTTAAGACGTGGGACAAAACCTTTCGCATTTTTACCATCAATTTTTGGCAACATTTACTGAAAATAAAAATGGTGTAGAAACAATTTTCACTCAGAAATTGCTAGTAGATTTCACAAATAATCAGCAAAGTAACAAATAAAATTAAACCTGAAGTTTTGAAGTAGAAAAACGGAAATAGTGTTTTCTTGTCCAATATTCTGTTTTAGCTACAACTATAAAAAATATATATATATTTTTTTTCTCAGTGTACTTAGTTTTCTTCTTCTTCAATTTATTCTGTAAAATTAATGGAGTGCATTATACAAGAAAATACTATTTCAGTCTTTCTACTTCAAAATTTTATGTTTAACTAAACAACAACGTGTCCCTTGCTGTTTCTTTGTAATTATTTGAGAAACTTACTAGCAATTTCTGAGTGAATATTGTTATGGTTTTGTTTCTAATTCTTTCCAATTCTTATTTTTTCAGCGCTTATATTTTCACAAAATGCCCTCAACATTATTATGTTATATTATTTTATGATTTATTTCATTTTAAGCAGGTCACCAGAAAAATACAATTGCATTTAACATGTAAGATATGCAAAATATGATTTTGTCAACACCATCTGCTGCCAGCCGGACTTTTAGACTGAAAATCTGCTGGAGTTGATCCTAACTGGAGTTGAATACTAGAATTTGTCAATATTTGTGAGAATTTAGCGGTACACTGGTTGAATCGGATGCTGCTGACACACAAAACACACATTTTGAGAGAGAGAAAAAGAAAAAAGCACCAGCACGTAAATGAATAAGAGCATGTCTAACATTAATCCAAAATAATTAACTGGTATATAAAAAAAAATGTCACATCTGTTGTCTGTTTTTTGCTGTGAGAATCAAGAATCAAGCTAAACAGTCTCCATCAGGTGTCAGAAAAACACACTCATTTGTTAAAGTGCCTCTGAGTTTTGTGACATTGCAGCGAACCATCGCTTGGGTGCTTTGAACAGATGCTTCAGTGCTTTTCCCTTTCTGTTCCGCTGAGGGGAATTCTGTAGACAGTCTTGTAAACATCTGAGCACTGCTTTGATTGTTACTGTTGTGTTTCCATAACACATGTCAGAAAAACCATAGGACTGAGCAATAGCGGGGACGTTTCAGACAGGCCTGAAGAGTTTAGAAAGCACAGATAGAGTACAATCTATCTTTCCATATTTGATTTTTGTTTGCTTGAATCTTTAATTAAGCATGTTTCAGCACCTGCTGTGTGTGTGTGTGTATACTGCACATATACTGTGTGGCTCTGGAAATGTGCATAGTTATGTTTTTCAAGAATGCATGTTGTGTTTAGACGCACTCTGATTTATTAACATTTTGTGACAACATCACCAAAACCGCAAATCATTCTCAGTTACGTGAATCATTTTATCGAAGCGAATGTCATTAAGGATGAATAATATCCATAAATAATGTTATTTGAGCAGGTGGCTGCCTTCCACTGTTGCTTCGAATGTTTTAAACCAAATACCGTTCGTAAAGTTTGCAGCACTTGCATTTGAAATCAAAATAAGGATTTCTAGATATGTTTTGGGTACAGTAAGTGATTGATGAATGGACTGATCATCCATGACAGCAAAACCCAAATTCCGACCCGTTAGGATAGAGTAGACAAATGTATTTTCAAACGTAGCTTGAAAGCTTTAGAGGAGTTAAAATTGCTCTCAATAATAATAATAATAAAGTATAAATTGGCTTTAAATATTGACTATGTTGTGTCAGTGTTATTTTGGTATCGCTGAGACACTATTATAGATTTTGTTAACATTTTGTATTAGATTTTTTATATAATTTATTTTTAAATTTTTGTTCATGTTAAATTTAGGTAAAGTTTGAGTAATTTCTTGTGTTGTTTTCAAATCCATGATCTCCAAGTTCATATGTGTGTCCCTGCAGCACAAACATTGTGAAGGGTCGCGAATTGATTATCTTGTAGTTACATAGCCAACAATACTTGGTATGGGTCACAAGTTGAGGGACATTTCTGCTTTATGCCAAAGTCCTTAGATTTAGAAGATATTGTTCCATGAAGATATTTTGTAAATTTCCTAAATTTATTAACTTAATTTTTGATTAGTAATGTGCGTTGCTAAGAACTTCATTTGGACAATTTTTAAAGGCGATTTTCTCAATATTTTAGATTTTTTTGCACCCTCAGATTCCAGATTTTCAAATAGTTGTATCTCGACCAAATATTGTCCAATCCTAACAAACCATACATCAATGGAAAGTGTAGCAAATCAGCTCATGGGAAATATGAATAATTAACCATAACTAGTTATAATTAACTATTCATATTTTAGATCCGCTGTAAATATTTAGCTGACCTCTAAGGGTCAGCTGTCTTGTCAATTCTAAGAACGTTGGTTTCCTGGTTAAGGGAAATAACTTTTTTACTGTACAATTCTATAAGTTTGTAAGGTAAATCTGCATGATTATTGACTCCGGTTTTGAGTAAACAATGAACACGTCAAGTGATACAAGTAAGGTTTTATTAACCACAAACACTTAAACTAGTCTAACAGACTACATAAACAATTAAGCCGTCTATACATACACAGACGCCCAAAGCACACAGCACACAGAAAACACATACAGTTTGTAGTAGGGAAAGGGTTAAAGTTTAACTCAGCATAGAAATAGGCATAAAGAATGGATTTTATGGAACATTTTGCATGTATATTCAACAGATCAAAGCTTTCAGGGATACGTCAGATTCTGAGTTCTAACACACCTTTGTAAAAAGGTGCAAAATGATACCTAATTAATAAGACTAATTTTGATACTTAGCGAGTCTCGGCGGTCTGTAAGAGATTCCTGATGCAAATCTTAAATCTTCCCGTAGATCTTTGCTGAATTCGTGTCGATGAGAAGAACCAGTTTGAGTCAGTGTTACTTGATGAATGGAAAGGACTAGTCCGAAGAAAAGGCCTGGCACAGATGCGTTGGTATCCTGAAGCGTTTTTCTCACATCTTCATCTTGCTTCTGCCTGAACCACCGACAGGGGCGGGTCACATTGAGTGTGGCCTTTTAAAACCTGCAGAGATTCACGGGGAGGCCATCTCAAAGGGATGTGGCTTGCCATAGGGGATGTCCTGATCTCAAGTGGGTGTTCTGCGTTTTTATGGCCCTTTGTCTGTAAGCCTGGTATTTGCATATGTAATTCGCTGGAGTGTAGAGGCACAAATTAGTACCGATTCTTATAACATCAATATGTTGCATAGGTATCAGCCTATAATATACACACTTTTTTCGATCATAAGAAGGCGAATTCATAGATATTAGACATGAAATAGGTGAGGTTATATTGGTCTATGATAACATGAATAAAACAGCATACGCTACAACAGACAATATACAAGACAGTAAAGGTATACACAATGACCAAAGGATATGAGTATTCAATCAAAGAAAGGTTTTCCTAAGAATTAATTAGAGAACAGTCCATTTCACTGGGCATTGTGTGTCTTTCTCATGAGAAAAATGAGGGAGTTTCTCCCCTACATTCCTTTAGGCCATAAAACCAGTGACATCATGATTAGTTGTCATGGTGATCAGGGGGGATGGTGTTCAGGCGAGCCCTGGCATCCGTCGATTGATTAGGGGACTGTGACGATTTGTTTAATCTCATAAGGAAGTTGTGATTTGTTAATTCACATAAAAATTATTGGGTCATATTGTCCAGACGCTACAAATTTCCCCCCTTTCGAGCGTTGTTGTGCGTAGAATAGACAACAACGAGTGATGTCAAGGTGCAGAACAATCGAACTCACACCTGGCACTCACGGCTGGGAGCTAGTGGTGGTTTTTGGCTGTTGGTGCCTTGTTGGATGCTGTCTGGTGGTGTGCTGTTGTGATGTAGGCTGTAGCAAGGTGTGGTTCCTCGAGCTTATGCAGCAGGTGTCGATGCTGTGTCACCTGTCATCCTGAAGTGTGTTAGTCCGGGTAGGATGTTTTTTTGTTGTTGTTGTTAGCCAGTAGGCTATCTGTGGTATCCACGATGTGGAACAGCCGGGTTAGATTCTCACTGGTGAGAGTGCAGGTGGTTTCAGGGATTGCAGGTAATTGTTATGGATATTTTGTAGCGTGCAGAGAGTTTCAGACTGACCTAGTGCTGATGGCAGGAGAGCAGCAGGTGGTTGTTAGCTTTCTGTTCTGCCCGAACGTCACTAGAAGTCTGATGTTTGCGGTGTCGCTTTGCTTTGCACTGACTTGAGCTTGCCTGAGTTGTGTTGTTAGAGCTTTCGCTGTTGGGCATGTGGTCCCGTTGCTCAATCCAACGTTGTCTGTCTGCTTCTGGGGGTGTCGACCGGTTTCCAGGGATGCTCCTCCCTTGGAGGGGCCTGATGCTGTGATGCAGAAGGCAAGGAGTCAGAGGTTTGTCCTTATCAATACTCCTTAGTTGAGTTTTGTTAAAGGAGCTCTTTTGCAAGTGTCAGCAGATCCTGTAACCCAGAAGTAGGCGTGTCAAGCTGTCCTTGTGTAGCCTCCGTTAGTGAGAGGATGTTTGTTTGGTGTGACTGCTGTTGGACCTAACCGTTGGTGGTTTTTGCCGTGTAGAGGACCCTTGTGGCTTTTCCCAGTGTTTGGTCTGGAACCTGGGTCTGTTGCCAAGGTGATGGCTCTGTCCTCTTCTGGCTAGGGGCTTTCTGTAGGAGGGTTTTGTATTGTGGCAATGCTGGGTGCCTTCTGTTGCCCGCTTTGGATTCTGAGTTGTGAATTTCAGAATCAGTGGGGTTTGACAAACACTTTTAGTGGAGGCCTTGTGCTTGTTAATGGCCTTCTGTGTCAGGTTACGCAGCTTTTGATTAGGCATTGTGCGGCAGGCCCTAGTGCCTAGATGACTTCTTGCAGCTGGTTTCCTCCGCCATCCCAGGGTAATTGTGGGCTTTGGAGTAAGTTTGTCAAAGTCTCTGGTAGTAAGCATGGGGAGTTTCACGACGGCCCTGCTTGGTGTCTGGGGCAGCGATCAGTCCGCGTTCAGACTCTGGGTCTGAGAGTATTTAGGTTGCCAGATGTGTTGTCTCTTGCCAGCTCGTTGGGGTCTGTGGGGTCTGCAGTGATCCTCTGGAAAGGTCATTGCCCCACCCCCTTGTGGCTGCTGAATGGTGACGTGTGAACAGTGGCTCTCGACCCCCCCTCGCAGGTTCAGACTCTTGGATGAGGGGGTGGGCCTGCTGGCCAGGGAAAGTTCTGTTTCGTGTTTCCCTGTCTATTCACCTTGTGGTCTGCAAGCATATTCCAGTTCATTTGTGACACTGAATTCACGTCGTTGCGTTGCTTCGGTTCGCCTGAAAGTGTTTTTTTTTTTTCAGCTGCAGAGGTTTTCAGGGGGCTGACTTGTGTAGTGTCAAGCAGAAGGCTTTGGCTCCATTTCCCCCCTTTCGTAGCTGTGCATAGGCGTGGAGGGTTTGCACTGCTGGCGACGTGATGTTCAGACGGCTGTCTTTTGCTTAATTCTATGCGCAGTCGGTAGGACTGTTTTAATTCTTTCTGAACCAAGTCAAGCTCCTTTCTAATTGCTGAGTCAGGGTTTTGACCTCAGCTCTGTCTGTATGCAGGTTGCCTTGTAAGGCCTAAGATGTGGTGTATTTCTCATTTAGTTCCACATATGTTGTTATGTTGACTTTGTGTGAAACAGTTCTCTTTTTAAGTCCTGTGTGATGGCTTTTTCCAGGGGCGCTTGGTGTCTAGCAGCTTTTAGAGCCTCTGTGAAGACTGGTGATTTTTTTTTTCTGTCGCACCATTCTGTGAGGTTCTTTGCATCCGTTCTGTGCTTTCTCTCGTTGAGCAGGTGTCAGTTCTCTGCAGAATTCTGTGACTTGCAGTTTCAGCTCATATACCTCCTGTCTGAGGCCCTTGAGGATGTGGGCCGAGGAGAGGATGATGCTGATCAAGTGTTCGCTTATGTCGCAGTCTAGCTGTTCCTTTCTTTGCCATGGCAGGACGTTGGCTGCTTTGAGCTGAATGATGACCATTACAGTGCTCTACTGAGTGTCCACGTGGTCCTGGTGAGCTGCCAGGGCTGAATGTCTGTGGAATGTCTGCGACATACAGGCACACTTGTGGGAACACCAGAGAGAAAAATGGACAAGACAAATGCAAGTACGTACAGAGATGTTAAGCTATCTCTAAGGGGAACGGCTGTGTAGGCCGTGTAAGGTATGAATAGCTGGTGGGAGGCAGCTAGTGAGGTAGGGTGTTATGTTTTTGTGTTTGTGAACACAAAGAGAGAGTTTGCGTATTTTTGTTGAGGGGGCTGTAAGCAGGGGTCATCTGATGACCGGGCTATACTACTGATGTTTCACGGGTTTGGTCACTATGACGAAATTGAAATAAAATAAGATGAACTAAAAAAAAAAAAAAGGGAACATTTTTTACCTATTTTAGTTTTGTTTCTAAGAGTTATGGCTAAGCAGGTTTCACTTGTGTTTGATGCTGCAATAGACTTCATAACCTTAGGGTTAGGCTGTTAGCTAAACTATCAGGGACCCACCAAATACCTCGTCAAAAGAAAAAGAAACAGTGGGAATTGTTTCTAGTTTTATGTTAACCTACATTGTGTTGCAATGGTAGCTGACCTTCAACGTATTAGGCCTGGCACTGAAGCGTGAGGAGAAGTAGAGAGGAAACAAGGATTATGCTACTAATAACCTGTATAAATCGCTAAGGAAACAACAGTTGCTCGAAATACTGTAATCCTATCCAAAAACGACGATGGTGATGGTGAAATAACTAAATAAGGTAAAAGTAAAACAAAAAAAAAAAAAAAAAAAAAAACTCAAAAAAGGGGTCCACAGAGCTGGTATGCAATTAAAGGGGAAGTAAATAAACAAAAGTAAAAATAAAAATAAAAATCGGAATACACTAAATAAAAAATAAAAATTTATTTAATTTAATCTCAAATTTAATAAAAATCAATTTAGTTGAATTGGTACATTTGTGCTAAACAATGTAAATAAATGCAATAAAATAAAAAGAGTAGAATAAAAGTCAAAACAAATAAAGAAGAGATGGATATGAGAGAGGGAGGAGATGATGTTGTGGTTAAGCGAGTTACACTTTACAGCCTCTCTACTTGTTAGTCATGCTCCCCCTATTCAGTTGACGATAAAGGCTTTATCGTAAGAGTTGCGTTAGTTTACACGCAGTTCTTTTGTTGACACACAGGCTGTGAGTGAATGCTGTTTTCCAATGTAAGGGCCGGAAGAGTCTGCTCACACTATCCAAGGTCACGTTAGCTGGAGACCATGCAAGCCACACAGTTGCATTTGGATCAGACGTGCCCTGCTGGTGAGCATGCATGGGAACTCATCTGTTCCCCTACAAATTCATTCATTACAAACTACTCAAACAGGCAGCACCTTCACTTCACAGCAAGGGTGGATCGTATTGTAGCAAAGTAAGCTCTAGAATAACACCATTAAGTTTACGTAAATGTTTCAAATGAGCGAGTCAATGAAATACAATGATACGTAACACATAATAAGGCCTTAAATTAGTGAAATGAGGAGCATCGTTCAGATCACCTATAACAGTGCTGAAAGTGGGGATTTCTTTGCCCAAGATCAGATTGATTCATTCTGGTACCATTTATATGATCTGCTAATCTGAGATTGCGTCGTCAGAAAATAGACTTGTGCTCTACTAACACAGTAATTAGGATTTCTTCGCTAAAATCAGGTTAGTTTCTTATCGTACGATTTAAAAACATTATAGCACTGAAACTTTCTAATACCTGTAGGAAGGCACCTTCAAGCTATAGTTTTATCTGATTATATTCAGAACCTGGTGCGCGCATGTAGAAGAGTTACGTAAATGTTTCACATGAATGGGTCAATATGAATACAATGATACATAACACAAAATAAGGCCTTAAATCAGTGAAATGAAGAGCATCGCTCAGATCACCTACAACAGTGCTGAAAAGGGGATTTCTTCGCCCAAGATCAGACCGATGTATTCTGGCACCATTTATATGGGCTGCTAATCTGAGATTTCTTCGATCAGAATAGGACTTGTGCCTAACAACACGAAATGAGGATTTCTGTTTCTCTTTCTTCGCTAAAGTCAGGTTATTTTCTTATCGTACGATTTAAACACATTCTAGCACTGAAAACTTCTTACTGCTCGTAGGAAGGCGCGTTCAAACTATAATTTTATCTGGTTTTGATCATGAACTGGTATGCGCATGGAGAAGAAGTTACTAACTTATAAAACAGACACATAGCTTGATTACTGGTGCCTGCTGCAAGCAATGGTGTTTAAAACGACTCCACCGTTCTAAATTTCTGCTCGTACTGCCTAAAGTAGGAAACTATTGTTTCCCCAGCAATGTGAATGCCGGGATTTTGCTGGCTAGCTTGTCAAAGTTTCTGGGGGGTCACATCATGCGCTGCTGCAGGGATGCTTGGAAGTATTACAGTTCTGTTCTGTCAGTTGTTAAGCAGAAAGTGTTGGCTCTCCCCTTCGTAGCTTTTTGCATATGAGGGAGTTTGCACGGCTGATTGAGGATGCGGGAGTAGGGTGTCTCTCCCACTGCGTCTCTTTTCGCCGCCTGTAGGTGTACCTGAGTTCTCTTTGGACCAGGTCAAGTTTGTCTTGATTTGTTGTTCAGGGGGGGCCTGCTGGATTAGAGTCTCAATTCTGGCAACTTTGTCTCAGAGCTCAGAATTTGCTGCTTTAATAATAATTTTGTGTGGAAAAGTTTCCTTTCCAGGTCCTTTCTGGCTACCTTTTCCAGGTGCTCTTGCTGTTCAGCAGCTGTCAGAGCCTTTTTACATCTATTGATTTCCTCCTGTAACTCCATTTTGCTGGGGTCCTTGTGGCTACCGCTGTGATCTGTTGCTTGAGATTATTTACCTCCTGTTTCAGACCCATGATGTTGTGGGCCATGACCTTGGCGAGCTTTTGTAGCCATAACTCTCGCTTGAGTCCTGAGTCTGAGGTACATTTCTCTCTGTGTCCAGTTGCTTTCGGCTCAGTAGGTGGTCGTCGGGCCTGGGTAAAGGGGGTGTTCCTCACGACGCCTGGCCAGCCCTCTCTGTTCTGCATTCTGGGCAGTTAGTCTGAGCATCTGCAACGTTTTGACACACTGGTGTTGAGAGTAAGGGCTAGAGACTAATACAAGATCAAAACAGAGTGTGAATGATAAAATAGTTTTGGGTCAGCATATGTATTGCTGAAAAGGGCGTAAACAGGATTTTCATTGATGACTTAAGACTACTGTCAAATTATTGTCAAATTCTCACTCAGAATTTGCTGACGGTTCCCAAAACAAGCTTAATCTCTGAGGTATGAAGGAGAAATGGGAAAAGCAGAAGAAAGGAGACATTTCTATGTCAGATTAATGCGCTGATTAGTTTTAAATAAACAAGTCAAAAATAGAAATGTTTTTGGTTCCTTTTTAGGTTCAGAGAGAACATCAAAACAAAAGGTGGCATAACATGTAAATGGATTTAAAAATAGCTGACTTCTATTATTAAAACAGGGTAAGCAATCTGATATTAGGAACAATCAGTAGCACTCGTGATTAACTTATTTGTGTTGGGCAACACACCATGTCTGGTCACAGCTGCTGCGTGTTCATCTCCCATGCTGGTCCCATGCCATGTGTGTGCCCCGCCCTCCGTAGCGCGTTATTCACTGTGCCACTAAAAACACCCAATAACGTAATGATTCTTCTCTATATAGACAGTTAAAATGTAATTAAATTAATTTAGATTTAATTAGCTAGTAACTAAGCAAAAGCATTCAGGAAGGATACATCTAAGAAAGTTAAATTCGCTGAGACGAATTAAATATTGAGAAACAGTAAAAGGGAGCCAAAAAAAGGATGAAGAGAAATGGAAATCCGAAACTATGTATAGGTTAATTCAATTTCTGGTCAACACTGCAACACACATGCTTTATTTAATAGCTCAATTTAAGCAGAGGGTTAACCAACGCCCTAATTGTTAGCAGCTGATTTGAGTAGGCGTAGCCTAAATGAACTAAGCGTAAGGTCCGGAGTTTAGCTAGCTGCTTCAAATGGTTTTGTTGACAACATGTCGTGTTGGCTATGTGACAGTGTCGCGACTGTCCTGTGACAAGTTGTTGATCACGTAACCAATGCATGCCAATGTAATTACGCAGTGTTAAAATGTCCGTCCTATGTAAACTTCACAGTTTTAGAACGTGGTCTTTCAGCTTCAGACTTGTTGCATTACCTAAGCATTTCGGTGATTGCTTCTCTAATGCAACAATAAACTTCTTGCACTTGTTTATAGAATTACAAAACGTGTTTACTGTAATTTAAAACCGGTTTAAACATATATGTAGTTATTTTTGCCTCACATATGAGTACTAAAGTACAGTATTACACTTTTAATTTCACTCAGCGAGTGAAACACTGTAATGACCACCAGGTTGCTAGGCTTGTGTATATGCAGTCAATGTGTAGATGAATTGCTTCAATCTAATGATAAACTATAAGGCCTTTATGCTGTAGAAAGGGGAGCAGCGCTCATATCTACCTTGATATAACTGTACTGAGTTTTCTTCTTCAAAGAAACAATTTAAACACTACTGCGATTTTTGTGATTTCTTCACTAAAGCATATTACGTTATGGTACAGTTTGGAAATGCCGCTTAGCTGAGATTCAGACTTACGCTTTGTTAAGACAGATTTATGCTTTAATACTGAAATTATGGTTTCTTTGCTAAAATCAGATTAACCTTACACCGATGCCATTTAAGCATGAAATACATAAAGACTCTCTCAATTATAATAGCGGTACCAATTCAAACCACCACTTTATCTGCATCTAAACAAGCCACCAAATAGGGACACAACAGGGCATCTCAAGTCACAACCTATTTTAACCTGGACTATCACGCACACACTTTTAAGTTGCCAGTGTTTAAACTCATAACTCGTTTTTATCATGCCCGCATTCTCCACCAAATCTGTAGCGAATCAGCTCATGGGAAATTTGAATAATTAACCATAACTAGTTATACTTAACTATTCATATTTTAGATCCACTGTAGATATTTAGCTGACCTTTCAGGGTTAACTGTCTTGTCAATTCTAAGAAAGTTAATTTCCTGGTTAAGAGAAATAACTTCCTTACTGTACAATTTCTATAAGTTTGTAACGTAAATCTGCATGATATTGACTCCGGTTATGAGTAAACAAATGAACACGTCAAGTGTGATACAAGTAAGGTTATATTAACTACATAAACACTTAAACTAGTCCAACCTACTCACATAAACACATAAGCCTGTCTAGGACATACACATCGCACACACACACACGACACAATACAGTTTGGGTAGAGAAGGGTATAAAATTTTACTCAGAAAGAGGCATAAGGAATGAAATTTATGGAACATTTGCATATTCAGCAGATCTACGCCTTTAGGGATACGTCAGATTCTTAGTTCAAACACACCTTGTTAAAAAGGTGCAACTGATACCTAATAAATCAATTAATAAGACTAAGTTTGATACTTAGCGCGTCTCTCGGCAGTCTGAAAGAGATTCCTGATGCAATCTTAAAGCTTCCCGTAGATCTTTACTGAATTCGGGTCGATGAGAAGAACCGGTTTGAGTCAGTGTTACTTGATGAATGGAAAGGACTAGTCCGAAGAAAAGGCCTGGCACAGATGCTTTGGAATCCTGAAGCGTTTGCTCACAACTGAATCATCTTTGGCTTCTGACTGAGAACAACACCGACTAGAGCGGGTCACATGAGTTGGCCTTTACGCCTGCAGAGATTCCTGCCTATCAAGATGGGCTGCCAATGGGGAAGTTCCGAATCTCAAGTGGGGGTTCTGCGATTTTTTGGCCCTTTGTCTGTAGCCTTGATATTTTTGGGCATATGTAATTCGTGGAAGTGTTGGGCCAACGAATTAGTAGCAGGATTCTTATAACATCAAGGATGTCATAGGTATCACAGTGGATAATATCACACTTTTTGCGAGGGACATAAGAAGGCTAATTCATAGAGACTAGGACATGAATAGGGTGAGTTTATATTACTAGTGTTCTATTCTAACATGATAACACAGCATACCTTACAAAGACAATATACAAGACGTAATGTATACCAATTCCCAAGGATATGGGTATTGCAATCCAAAGAAGGTTTTCCTATGAATTAATTAGAGACCAGTCCATTTCTCTGGACATTGTGTGTCTTTCCTATGAGGAAAATGAGCGAGTTGCTCTTCCCACATTCCTTTGGGCAATAAAACCAATGATATCAGCATTGGTTACCATGGTGATGCAAGGTGGGGGAGGTGTTCAAGCAAGCCCTGGCATCTACCAGTCTCCTTTAAATGTAGGGGAACTGTGACGATTTTTATCTAATGATAATTGAATATTGTTTAAAGTGCACATAGAAATTACGTGTCAGATTGGTCGAGACGCTACAAAAGATTATTTATTCTGCTACATCAGATGATGTATAAACTAAATTTTTTATTAATTTTTAACTTATTTTTAGTTTTTGAGTACAATAGACAAAATGACAGGTTAAAACGTTCCGTTGGAAACTAGTTGACAGTAAAACACATTGAAGATAGATATTTTTACTTTTATTATTTCAGTTAACCAGATTATTTTATTTCAAGTAATGCAAATGTTTATTGGTTATAGTTTGAGTTAACTGGAGTTGTATTAGAGTGGAGGAAGCGGTAATGTAAACTCTAGCTTCCTTCAACTCTCTGGTTGTTGAGATACAAGCAGACAGCAGTGATCACTCTAACTAAACAAACAGCAGGTATGTCCACACTGAAACACTGGTGACTAAAGCTTACGTCTCTGAAGAACTGTTTCAGCGCATACCGAGACCGGGATCTGTCTACATATTTCATAAGTGTAGGCCGCTCGCGTGTGAGTATATTAACTGCTATCTCAACTCAAGATAATCAGATCACAAGATCTGCCCATACTGTACAAGTGTTTAAATTTCAGTCGTAGACCAGATAGAAATCTTTGCAGTCATTGTGCATTTGCCAGCACACAACAACCTGCTGTACTCTAGTCAACACAACAGGGTGTAACCAGCTCTCTGAACAAAGCAGGACAGCAAATGTGATACTGTTCAGATTTCATGATCCACCTCACTAATAATAACGCAAATTGGATGATTTTCCTTCCATCCCTTGAGCCCACAACTGTATGAACGGTGTGCTGGGAAATTACTTTTAAGTAATTGCATTAACAATATTTGCTTACTCCAGAAAAGTACTAATTATTTAGTTACTTTTTATGGAAAGTAACGAATTACGTTACTTTTTAAATCTGCACAGGGCTTGCTTGCTTGTTTTTAAAAATAAAAATTATATTAATTTTGTGAATATCAAAGCTTTTTCACTAAACCAAAGTGAAATGAATGCGGCCTCATTCTGAAGTTAAGTACATTGTCCGTCTGGACCTAAATGCAAAGAAGACATTTCAACCACTTCAGCAATAACACGACAATTATAGGTGGTCCCAATTAGTTCAGAGGTCATTGACAGACTCATTATTTTGTCCCCCTGGGTCAGCACAAAGCAGTGTTAATTTCGCTGGGGGATATTTGTAGCAATAGCCAACAATACATTGTATGGGTCAAAATTATAAATTTTTCTTTATGCCAAAAATCATTATGATATTAAATAAAGATCATGTTCCATAAAAGATATTTTGTAAATTTCCTACTGCAAATAAATCAAAACTTAATTTCTGATTAGCAATATGCATTGCTAAGAACTCATTTGGACAACTTTAAAAAGAAAAGATAATTTTCTCATAGTTAGATTTTTTTGGCGAAAAGCCCTCAGATTCCCGCTATTTCCTAAGTCCCTAACAACCATATCCTCAATGAAAGCTTATTAATTCAGTTTTTCAGTGATGTATATCCAATTTTAAACATGTACCCTTTATTCCATGTTTTGTGGTTCAGGATCACATTTTGTTTACTGGGACACATTTGTGTCCACTAACATCATATACGCGAAACCCACACACACAAACACACACCACACACTCACACACACACCCACACACACCCACAAAACACCCACACACACACCCACACACACACACACACACAGCCCAAAACCACACCACACCACACCACAGAGACACACACCCACTCACGACAACAGCGGCTGACGCACCACACACGAGCACACACAACACACACACACACACACTTGGGGCAGGACAATGAGGAGAAACATGCCTGACATCATTCTGTGTGAATCAAATACAACATGCTAAAACAAGGACAAAAATAGATATGTTGAGATCAGGTACGGACAGACGTCAGTTCATCTTTTGTGAATAGCCACCCAATGGCAGAAATTTGTAACATCAGATGTGTTGCTCTTGCATAATGGCCCATAACTGAATTGTCTTTGGAGCAACGGGAGACACCGTCAGCACCTCCAGAGACTGCTGTAAAGATATTTGCAGCTGAAATTTCAACTGCTCACCTATAGATCCAGCAGTGCTGAATCCAGGCCAAAGACATGTGAGACGGCGTCGCTGCGGGTGGATTATAGGGTGGAGTGTGCTGTAACAGTAAGAGTTGTGTAATAGATCATTGGAGCTCATATTCATGGCTGCACTATTATTATTATTATTACTATTACTTCAAAAGCTGCTCTTAAAAGCGAGGCTCTTATCTCCTTTGATCTTTCACAGATTTGTGCTAATGAAAATAAACTGCCCTGCCCTGTTATGATTTATTATTTTCATCACTTTATCACAATAAATAATTTTTTTTTTTTTGAGACTATCATGTAGAAAGCTCATCTATTTATCTGTAAAATCTTTTTCATCTGTAGATAAGGTTAAAGATGGGATCTCATAATCAACAGTGACGAGTTACTGGGAAGTGATCTGCACACTTAAGTGTGTTTAGTTTTTTTGAGGTTAGCTTTGCAATGAGTTTTTACGGTCATTTACCAGGCAGTATGCTAGCTTTGTGTATAACATTTGGGTGAGCACATCATGTTGAACATGAGAGTTGCTGTGTCATTGTGATTTTATATCTTTATGGTCTTTAACCCTCTGGTATTGTTCGGGGGAGGTGGATCATTTTAGACTGAAGAAAAAACTTTTTGTAATTTAAAAGCGCGCTCCACTGAAATCACCTTACTTTATGGCAGTCAAAAAAAATTAATAAATCATGGACTTGATTCACAAAACAAATGGTCATAAAAAAATAGGTCACACTTGCGTGCTCTGGTCAGAAATGCCGCCAGTAATGAATAGGAAATATGCAAAAAATACGAAAATATAGACAATTTTTTTGTGTGTACAATCTACAAATCTTTCACGATGCAGAACAAACGTGCACAGCAATGAAGGGGTGACACTGTAAAATATCAGATTACAACAGCCTACACACACACACACACACACACAACTATATATACACACACAAATGACGGGTGTGGCTGTACGATATTGCAAAATCACCCAGAAGACTCAAGAAGAGGATGAAATCAGATTGATTAACCTCTGATAAAGCATTCCTGTTCATATTTGTTACATTTTTGTTGAACTCTGATGTTATGTGTACTAAAATGTCTTTCTTTGTGTTCAGGTTTGACTGTAGTAAAATTAATACAAAAACTGACATTTCAAATCAACATTGCAAAAAAAAAAAAGTTGCCTTTGAGAATGTCTATATATAAATCCAAATCCACAACTTAAAATAAAAGCATTTATGTCTAAAAGTAACTAGAGAATTGATAAGCCTTTTAAATAGAGCTCTATAGGAATCTAGTGGCTAAACCATGGCATGGTGGATTTCAGATGTTTTTCTTTTTTTTACTCCCACCAGATGGAACTAATCTGCCTTCAAAAATTGGATTTTAAAGTCATGGTATCTATTTTAACATGAAATGCTGCCATAATTTTAAAAGTACTGAAAATTAGAATTTTTTTTTTATTGTTATTTTCGATGGGAAAAATTGATCGATTATTAATTACCGGTACCATTTAACATAAATATTAAATAGTACTACGAAATTCTCTCAAAATACATAATAAAACTTACATTGATACATGGTTTTATTATAAAATAAATAACAACTAGATAATAGTCAATAGGTCGATTACATGTGAATTACTTCTGTTTGATGTTGAATTTTTGTTCTAATGTTTGTTAAACGAGTTTAAATATAGGCAATATGAATAGCCTATTAAAAACAATATAAACAATGCTGTAGTATGATAAATTAATGAAAATAAAGGCATTATCATAGCCAAACCAGTGATTGGTGGTGGAGTATTTCTAGAAAGTTTAGTAGGAGTTAGTTACTGCTTAACATTATTTCAAGGAAAAATGTTGGAAGTAAAAATAAGCTAGTAATATAGGAAAATGAATTAACGCATTAACGTTGTAAATCAACCATTATTTCTGGGTTAAATAAGCAACCCAATTTGCTGGGTAATTTTGATCTCAGTGTGGTTCTGTCTTATATTTCCCATACCAAACGTTGTTTTTAACCCAGTGTTTTTAAGAGTGTACTATGCTGTGAGCATGTAAGAAACACTGCTGCTGCACATATAACATATATACTCACCTGTAGCAGATCTATACAGGTGGAGCTGGTGAAGGTGGAGGGTTTTTCTGAAGCACGTTGCATACATAATAAATATACACAGTACACACACATATAGTATGTAAACAAAAACCTTTATTTGTGGTTTTATTATCACGGATAATCTTTTTGACACCCTAGTTAGGAACCTATCGGCGGCTGCCCAGCTAGAGTTTCTGTCCCCATTGCATAACTATATATTTCATCATTGTCTACAATAGGAGATGTCAAATTTGGGTTAAAAAAATAACCCAGGATTTTTTATAGTGTAGTAAATCTCAGTACTTGCGCTGCCGCTGCATAGCAGATCTATTCCACCAAGACCAAACATATTAACATTGCCATGTGTATCACCATGCTAAACTCTCCAAGAGTTGTCATGACAGATTAATTAAGGTATACCAACAACATTTTTAAGGGTCAAACCAATCAGGTAGAAATAACTCTTCGTGATGCAACCACAATGTCTCTCAGACTGACAAATATCAAGCACTAAAATAATACAATGTGATTTTTGACCAAATAGTACAATACGAATGAATTCTTTGACCTTTGTTTTTGCGTGTTGTGTGAGTACATCAGGTGTGCAATCACTTCAAACTGCTTGGCAGAAAACTTGGATCTCAGTTGTAGGCAGCTGGCTGGCAGCTTTTTTTATGACAAATTGCTGATAGTGGGAAAGTTATTTCTCTAGTGCGCCTGTCAGGACAGAGACGGAGTTCTGCTGCCAAGTTGTCACTAACATTTAATGATAAACCATGACTGTAGATAGGCTGCAAATGTTGAAATGATCGTATGTCCTCATGAGAGACAATTACGGTATAATTAGAATTCAATTCTATTCAATTAGAAATCAATTGTGACAAATTATAAAGGTAAATGTAGACTTTTGACATGTATTTGTGTCATGTTTATTCTCGTCAGTATTTGCAGTACAGCAAACAGCAACAAATGTTGCAGCAGTATGCGGTCTATTCTACTCAGTCTGACTTTGCAACATCAACACTGTTATTGAGCTGAATAATGACTCTACTGTCTTCTGCTTTACAGCTGAAACTGAATTTATTTCACAACTGATGCATTTGCCACATTAACTCTGTGATTGCTTTATTGCAGTGACATCAGAAGTTAAATCAGAAGTTCATTCGCTTAGAAAAATAGTCCAACTTCAGAGGGCTGATTCAGATGTGGTAAGGGACATTATTTATTCATTCTTTTTATATTTTCTGTTTACATTTTAATTTTAGTCAGTCAAAGTTTTAGTAATCTTGTTGTGTTTTGTCATATATATATATATATACTACTTGTCTTATAATACGTTTTTATTAAATTATAATGTATTTTAAGCTTAGTTTTAGCTATTTTAGATATAAACTGGCCACACTTTAAATTAGGGAGCACTATTGACTATTATCTAGCATGCATATTACTAACATGTTGGCTGTTTATTAGTACTTATAAAGCACATATTAATGCATGACTATATTCTAGATCCCTTAACCCTAAACATAACTACTACAACTACCTTACTTACTATCAATAAACATCAAATGAAGTGTCTATTGAAGAAAAAACTCAATATATATGTGTTCCCTAATCTAAAGTGTTACCCTTAAAGTAAATGAAAAGTTGCTTGACACAAAATAATAGATAATAACATTTTTATTGAATTTTCAGTTAATGTTTATTTTACTTCAAGTAATGTTTTTATGTTTTTAGTTTTTAGAGTGTAACTTTTTTTCCGAACACTGTCACTGCGTGCCTCACAGCTTGAACAGTCTTAACATCCTAATGATTTTTGTAGCTGGTTTGCTCTTTTCTCCCTTGACTGGAATCACAGCTTGTTCCTGCTCTGGCCGAGGCTGTTTTGACATGCGAGTTGTTATTGTAACTTTTGTTGCCAGGCATCAGGTGCGTCTCCATGGTGACGCTGGCAGAGGCGAGGGGTCATAAGGTCGAGGAGGACACGACTCATTGTGGTCTGTGGACGCTGCCAGGAGGGAGTGACGGTCACGGCACGCTATACATGCTCAGACACTGCCGTCTGTTTACTGCCACTGCAGGCTGTTCGCCCGAGCAATAAAACACGCGTGCAACCTCTCAAAACAGTTTTTCTTCACTTTAATCTGTCTGCATTCTCTGGAATTCACTGTCTTTTTTTTTTCTTCAGTTGAATCCATTTGCACTTTCATCCCATTCTCTCGTAGCACAAAAGATGTTTCTGGTCAAACCTGCTGCACTGATTTATCTTATAAAGATCTTCACAAGTCTACTTATCAGTAATTAAAATTCTGTCGCGTCATCATTTGCTCACACTCAGCGTTCCCAAACCACACAGGAACACGACAGCTGATTTATTTAATCATACTAACTCTTCTCTCTTCCATATAAAGAGCAGTGTTGGGGGTAACACCTTACAAGTAACGTATGCAATCAGATTACTTTTCTCAAGTAACTACTAAAGCAATGCATAACTTTAGTCATGTTTATTGCTGAAGAGCGTTGAATTTTTTTCTCCTGTTTCCTATTCTTCATGTAATCCAGAATGGCAGCACATCTGAACGATTGTTTGAGGGTTTTTGAATGTATATTTCCTTCAGCCTGAGTCTTATACATTCCAATTTTGGTGTGAAAGCGCTTTAACATTTGCCAAAAATAGAACTTTTTTATGTTAAAATAAACAAGCAAGCCCAGTCCAGATGAGAAAAAGTAACGCAAAAGTAACCTTCCGTAAAAAGTAACTAAGTAATGTAGTTACTTTTTTAGGATATACTGCAAGATTGTAACAGCAAATGGAACTTTAAAATACTTTTTCCCACACTGAGTGAAAGAGAAAGTCAATATCAAGTATCAAAAAACTCAGCGGAAAGTTTCATTATGTCTTGAAGCCCTACAGTAGATCTGTGTGATGAATAGACTAAAATATAAACAAAAATCCTTTATCTATGACCGGGCTTTTTTTTTTAAGTGCGTGTAAATCTCTCATCCATGGCTATATTCTTACTAAATCTTTTTGTCAAGTTGTTTTCTTTCAATTATCACAGGTTTGTGTGTCTTTTTGGGCGTTGATCGATACCTCACTGATCTGAGTTCATGCACTGCAGTTTTTGAGTAAAATAAGCATTATTTGTGGATCATTTTAGCAATGTTCACTCAAAGACTGAACTCAGATCAAGGAGGCCTATGATCAATCAGATCCTAAAGAAGCACAAAAACTGTGCTCAATCAAAGAATACAAATTGACAGGAAGATTGAATCCAAGATTTGATGATAATATAGCATGATGAGAAATTCATGAGCAACTGTTTGTGTCTGGTCATTTCTGACTAAGAACACCACAAAGTGTTTCAAGGTGTGGAGAGAGAGAAAAAAAAACAACCCAAAAATGAAAGAATCTACTGCTATATATATTTTAAAAATTGGGGAAGTTGTTATATTGCAATGCAAACACATTCACTAGCATTTTCATCTGGGGAAAGAAAAAAAAAGTACAACATGAGTGTTAAGGGTTGTTATTCATTAAAACTCATCATCTTCTCTGTAGCTGAACTCAAACGTGGTTTGGAATGACTTGAGCTTGAGTGCATGAAGACAATTTCCATTTTTTAGTTGAACTCTTCCTTTAAGTAAATGTAAATTACCGAGAAGTCTGTTATCTGTTATTCCAGCAGAGTGAGTCAGTGACCTTACAGGAACATGCAAATGAGTTCAAACTCGTCCTTACAGACACACAAACTACTCTAGCAGGCCTAACCGGACGTTTTTCTGAACATTTCAAACAATACGCTTCTGTCCTTCCTGGTTATTGGAAGGAATCCAGAAATCCAGAAATCCATATCCTGTGTATGGTTCTTTTTTGAGTTGCATCAGCTGTTATGATGGATGTATTGTTTAGAGATACCTGACACACACCTAATGACCAACCAACCACAACTTCACAATACATTGTTTAGATGAGACGTCGTAGTCTGGTTCATAAATACTGGAATGGATATTGAGGCCCAAAGGATTATTCATTCAGATTACGAAATATGTAACGTCAAAATCGCAAGATAGAGTTGAGACACATAAACTCAGAATTGCTAAATATAATGTCAGAATTGGGATTTATAAAGTTACAATTTCAATATATACAGTCAGAACTGTGAGATATAATCCCAAAATTGTGAGATATAACATCAGAATCGTAACATATAAAGTCAGAATCACGAATTGCGAGATACAAAGTCAGAATCATTATGTATGAAGTAAGAATCTGAGATATAAACTCAAAATCATGAGACATAATGTCAGAATTTGGAGATATAAACTCAGATTCGACAAAATTGTGAATTTAATTTAAACTCGGGAACACAAGACACTCGAAACTCTCAATTCTGAGTTTATGTTATTATGACTTTTTTTCTCAGACTTGTAAAAAACAGGTCTCTTCATAAAATTGAAGATTTCAATTCTTCTAAATCCCCCACCCCCCAACACCCCCCCCCCCCCCCCCCACATGTAGATCTGCATTGGATGGAGTGTCTTTGGCCAATGTGGTCACGTCTTGGTTGTCTTTCAGCATCTCTCGCTGAATGTGGCATTTTAAGATGCTGTGTCAATTTTAGGAAGTTGTGCTGCTTCCAGATATTTTTAAAGCAACTCATCATGTGTGAAAAACATGATGATTCAGGCGTGATTCAGTACAGACTCGAGGTGCTCCAATGGGTTGAGAGTATTTTTCTTATATTATATATTTTTAATCTTTGTGGAACCATCTGTGGAATGTAAACCTACCGTATGTCAAGAGGAATGATAAACTGCATTTAAGTGATCGATCACAGTTTGTTATGTGTCTAGTAAGGAATGAAATGCAGAGTCTTAGACTAGTTTTCTCCATTTTTTCTGAAACTTTATCTGCTTGAACATCACTTTATCATTACTTTATCTATATCAAATATAGAAATTATAATGTATAAACATATAGAAATGACTTGTTTCACAACCTGCCGAACATCTGCTTAAACCCTCGAGCCTTTATTTTTACAGAAAACTTTTGAGTTTCCATCAGTGTTGTTATAGTTAACTCAAATTAAAACTATTTTTACCCACACAATAAAGGTTAACTGACAAGAAAATAATAAAAATAAAATATTATTTCAGATAGTTGGTAAGTCAACATTTCTCATTTTCATTAGTTTAACTAAAATAAATAAATTTTTAATGATATAGAAATATTTAAAACAAAATAAATGAATAAAAATGACAAAGACCAAAAATTTCTAAAATGTTAACAAAAATGTAAATAAAAGCAGAAAATATAAAATAATAAAATAAAAACTAATTCAAACGATCGATATAAAACCAATACTGTTCCACACAGGTTCTACTAGTTCTTCTAGTTGATGAATAATATTTTCAGGAAAAAACACATATATTATAAACAAGTAAAACGTAAGTGTACTTAGGGAAAAACATGTGAAAAGCAAGCAAAAAAAAAAAATCTCTCAGCGTCACGAAACAATTTTCTGCAGTGCTTCAGTTCTCGTCCGGCATCATGATCTGTAAACAAACGAATATGAGTCGGACCACACAGTTTCTGACTAAAGCCTCTGAGAACGACACGAGCGAGGAATCCGTGCGACTGTGGGATGGGTATTCAGAGATTTCTCTATTCTGAGGTCTATGAGCAACTGGCCCGTCCCAGCAGGGAAAAGCACAGCAAGCTTAGCCTCTCATCTGGCCGGCCGTGAGCGTCTCTGAGAGCAATCCAGCACTGACCTTCTGTTAATTACAGCGGCTGTACGCTCAGAATCTCTATTAATGATGAGTGATGAGCTGGAGTTATTTTGGACTGGCATTCAGTGCTGTAGCAACACTCTCCCACAAACATCATTCTGCCGAGCGTCACTCTGATTACGCACTTCACTCTGCTGCCGTATACAGTTTATGCAGAGGATTCCAGTCCTGAACCCGAGTTCAGCGGACAATTCTGGCATGTTGAAACTCATATGGCTTACTCTCATCTAAAGAGCATACAGTAGAACGAAAAGCGGCTCTATTCCAAACAATGAACACTGATATCAAGGGGACAGGTCACCCAAAATGAAAAGGGTCATTATTTACACACTCTCAAATTGTTCCGAACCTGTAGCTTTTTCTTTCTTTTGTTGAACACAGATGAAGATATTTTGAAGAATAAACAAACAGTTGATGGTAGCCATTGACTTCCTGTGTATTTTTTTGCACGCTGTGGAAGTCAATGGTTTATTGTCAGCCGTTTGTTTGCCAACATTCTTCAAAATATCTTCTTTTGTTTAAATGTCAGACTCCAATAATAAAAGTATTGAAACAGCAGTAAGTCTTTTGAAGACATACAGTACCGAACAGCCAAATTCATATTGAAATGTAAAATGTGGCGTCTCAATAATTGTGCAGTAAAAAAACAACAAATGTACTTTAAATTCTGAATTGCACAACTAATTTTATGGTATTTATTTGGTGTGTGTGTGTGTGTGTGTGTGTGTGAGGGTGTGTGGTGAGGGAGATGTGTTGTGGTGTGTGTGTGAGGAGAGAGAGGTCGGTGTGTGTGTGTGTGTGTGTGTGGTGTGTGTGTGTGAGAGAGAGAGTGTGTGTGTGTGTGTGTGTGTGAGAGAGAGAGTGTGTGTGTGTGCACGTGTTTGGCGCGTGTGTGTTGTGTGTGTGTGTGTGTGTGTGTGTGTGTGTGTGTGTGTGTGTGTGGGTGTGTGTATGTGTGTGGTGTGTGTGTGTGTGTGTGTGTGTGTGTGTGGTGGTGTGTGTGTTACATATATACAGCAATGGAAAAAATTAAGAGTCCACTTGAAAATTCGAGATTTCTATTTATGTGTTTGAGTAAAACATAATTTTTGTCTTATTCTGTAAGCTACTGATGCCATTTCTTCCCAACTTTAAATAAAAATGTTCTCATTTGGAGCACAAAACGACAAATGGTCAGAATAACGAAAAAGATGCCATGTTTTCAGACATGTTTATCTTCATTTTTAGATAACACAATACCAATGTTTTAATTCCAGAAGAGTTCAGAAATCAATATAAGGTGTAATAACCCTGATTTTTCAATCACAACAAATGAAAACATTTATTATTCTGACTGTTATATATTGTATGTATATGTACTTTTTTTGGACAGCACGTTCTATCTTTTATTGCAGTGTTTGTTTTTTTATTTTTCCCCGCTCAGTAATGCACCTACAGCACGCAAAAGTCATTTTAATGTTAACCCTGCGCCCTTGTTTCTGAGGGGCATCTACTGTAGGAACAAGCACACACATGCATAAGCCACAAAGCACCTAAAATTACAGTGGACAAACCCTTAGGTATAAAAGCTTGTTATGAGAAGGATAAAATGGCTTATGCATGCACAATATGGCGAAACTTCTGAAAACATACTGAGTGTGTCATGTCTAGTGTCACAATAAAGGGTTTCAACACTTCAGCAAATGTTACATCTATTAAAATGTAAATCCCATTTTACTCCTGAGTTTATTTTATTTTATTTACATTATTTTTCTCAATGTTTTTGTTCATTATATTCTATTTAACATAACAATATGCAATAAAAAAATGCAAAAAAATACAACGTATTTTACGTAATTACGTAATATTTTATTAATTAAAATGATAAAATGTAATACCAGGCTTCAAAGTAATACTTTTTATTCAACCTAATATGACGTTCTTGTCTTTTGATTAGACATCAAGTTAGTGATATATTTTATTAATTAAGTGAAAAATTCAGTAATTGCTTTATACTGTCTGTTTTGACTGTGTTATTTTTGTATCATTGATATACTATTATAGCTTTTGTTAATTTGTTCTGCTTTTGTGTTAATTTTAGTTAAAGTTTTAGTAATTTCTTGTGCATTTTTTTATTAGTTTTGTTATTTTTAAACATTATTTTTATTTCCGTTTTAGCCCATCAAGTTAAAACTAAATGAAAATGAGAATTTTTATCATTTATTTATTTTCTGCTAACATTTATTTTATTTCAAGTAACCATTTTTATGGTTTTAGTTTTAACTGTAACAACCCACTGATTTCACTAATTTCTAATCATATCCTTCCACTTTAAAGAGAAATCATAAAGCTGGCATAGTTCTTCCTATCTTACGTTTGTGTGAGGAACGAAACAGATGCAGCCTATTATCCTATTCCCCAAAAAATCCCAAAGTGTGTGGGATTATGAGGCCGGAGTAACGGAGTAATCTGATTTTCGGTGGCTCTGCTCCGGTAACAGGGTGGTCCGCTTCTGCCTACAGACTCAATAAATACATTTTATAGGTAGAGAAGTATAAATACTGCAGATGATTACTCTGATAAGCGTCCTGTATGTCACCATATTATGACAAACCAGAATAATCTGAATTAAAAATCCTCTCTGTGTGAATGCAAGGAATTTGACGCAGGATGTTTTCGGTTCAGCCGAGGTCCAGACACACGGTACCCTGCAGACGAAGTGTCCTAAAAGCAACCCTTTCCGTCTCAGAAACACAGACACAGGAAGAGGGAGAGCTGAGTGTTATTTGGGAGGTCAAAGGTCAGACTCACACGGTCATGCCTGCCGCCTCAGACAAATAGAGAGGCTGCAATTATGCACTTAGCCAGCAATCATCCCACATCGAAGGCCAGATGCAGTTTCAAGGTCCAGAATCAATGCACGTATGTTCAGATCCGTCTGCACAGGATCACGGCTCCGTGTGGATCCGTGCACAGAAATGCTGAGTAATGATTCGTTGTGAGAGATTGGATGCATGATCTGACATATTAATGGAACTGATGAATATAATTAACATGAAACCTGGTCAACTGACTAGAGCTTGCTGCACAAACAGAAACACACTGCATTCACCTCGAGCCAGGGTTTGATTGCGCCCTCTGCTGACACTCGCAATAAATACAGCCTTTAGTCCTCTATATTCATCAGAATCAGAATCAGAAAGAGCTTTGTTGCCATGTATATTTGCACATACAGGGAATTTGCTATAGTGTAATGTAACTAGTAGCGTAACTAATTCATTACTGTTGCCGGATAGTAATAAGTAAAGTAATAATACTACTTTTGAAAGGAGTAACTATAGCAAGTAATAAATTACATTTTTGGAGTAACAAGCCCAACACTGGATGTTAAATGCCTTGAATAAACCTCAGTCTAAATGCAGTTAAAATTTTATTTTATTATCGTTTCATATATTATTTTTTTTATATATTTGTATTATTGTTATATTAGGAGATTAACAATTTGGCTGAAATTTGAATATGAAAATGTCTTAGCAATTGGTTTGCCTGTTGAAATGTATTTATTTTATTTTTATTTTTAATTTTTTTGTGAACACAGAAATGACATGATTAATTATATTACACTATTTAACCACTTAAAACAAAAGGATCTATTTTTATAACTTTTATACCCTGGGATAAATCATTTACACTCCCTATATGAATAAACTATTGATAATAATAAAGTCAAATAATATATATTAATAAATAACAAACAAACCCACAACCAAAACATTATAATTACTGACATTTCTTAAATAATTCTTATTCATTTTATATCATAAATAAAATCTGGAGCACACTGTATGTCTTAATGTCATGCACTGTAAAATCAATGTATGATCAATAATTCATGTTTTTTTATTACATTACAAAATAATTTAAACCAACTTCAGCTTCATTTTTTAAGATACAAGATTCATAGACAAAACTTGATCTGAAATGACTTGCTTAAAAACTGAAGGCATGAACTGAACCTAAGCAAAATTTCATACAAATCTTTTTATTTGCATGATATTATGCAGATATTGTATGTTGGAGACAAAACTACAATTTGATAATTGGCATTTGTAAACTGGATTACGACGCTGATATTTTAGCATCCCACTGTAACAGTGATGTTATACTGATAAGCAGATTAAGCTTTAATTTTAGTTTTAATGCTGCAGTCCTGATAGTTTCTAGGTGTCACTGAAATGGAATTAAGCAGGCTACAGAGTTTCATTTCAAATGTATCCTCATCTTTACCTCATATATCTTGCTGCTTACATCCTTGTGTGCAAAAGACACATCAGGGCTTGTCAGCTCAGTGTTATCATGCATGAATGTGAAATGAATCCGCACTGATGTCAAACAGCTCGAGACGCATTCGGTCCAGAAAAACCGAGCGAGCCGTCAGTCATATGAAATCTGGATCCGCCTCGTTCCTAATCTGCGAGATTATCGCACAGCCAGAGAATGTAAGCAAACACTCCGGACATTAATGTAATGATAAGCATGTGCTAATGCCGTTCCCAGCAGCGCTCAGCTCGAGGACAGCTCGAGGACAGCTCTGAAGCAGCGCCGCATCTAATCTGGTGCCACACGAGGAGCTGGGCTTGTTGTTCTAACCGAGGTTGTTCAAATCCCAGTGTTTCTGTGCAAGCACGGCTTCAGTGCCATAAACCACGGCCGTAAACCTCGCTTAATGGAAGCACAATATTAGCGCAAACTCAGCGCCGTGTGCTTTTCAATCTGAACATTTTACACTAAGCGTTCTCACAGGGGCTGTTAGTAACACTGTGACAGTATGAGATCTCTACTGTACTCCTTCTCTGTGTGATGAGTTCACACTCAATACAACACAAATCACTGCTGTCCCACTGAACAGCTTTGTTCCAGAAAACACAAAGTGAGTATAAGATGGTATCTCACCAACACGTCTTTAACATTGAACTAAAAAGGTATGACCCAAAACTACTGGTTGAGGTAATGCAATTTGCTACATTTGATCCATAAGTATCTATATATAGTCCAATACAAGCAGTTGAAATAAAATAAGATATAAGCCATAAACCAACTGTGATGCTACATCTAAACAAGATGCAGTTAATTAATTAAATGAAAAATCTCCAATGTTTTCTTGGTCAGTGTTTAGATATACAGCAATTTCAACTAATGATGATTTTTGTTTTGCACAGTACAGAAGAACTTAAAAAAATTAATACTTCAATCCCTAAAGCATTACGAAGGTATTCATAATGTAGGATGCAATGAATCTTTTCATAACCAATGTTAAAATGCATATTTGAAGTTTTGTTTGTCTTGTGTTTTAATGCATTATATTTTCTAAAGGAGTATCAAAATAGATATTATAACGCATCTGTGGTTGCAATTATTTATGAGACCATGCAATGCATTATAAAGTGCATTACAAGGAATAATTCATGCATTAAAAATATTTTATAATGCATTATATATGAAGGCTTTAAGTGTTACCCAAAAAACTATAAGATATTAAGATCTTATATACAATAACATCATAATTTGCTGTAAAGCTGCTTGCAAACATGTTATAAAAATACATTTGACTTGTAATTGAAAGGTCCATATTAATACAAAATCATATTAGGTGTGAATCTTCATTTGTAGTATCTCTTGATTGAAACCCATGATGAGACCTTCAGTTGATCTTTATACGGATGATTAATGGAAGTTTATTCCTTTAATATTTGGAATGAAACATTATGAAAACCTCACGGGGAAAATCCCCAACTACAACGCAATATTTCTCAAGCTATTGTGCATTATAGCTTGTCTGGTAAACATTTGAAAGCACACATTTCGTGTCATTTATCATGTAAAGATGTTTGTGGTTTCGTGTGTTCAGACACGTGTTTGCTTTTGGATGTTTCATCTTTCATTCGTAGATTAAGGTGCACATTATCATTAAACCACAAAACAGTTATCATCTTACAGTCTCAAATGTTCTCACCGATCCCTGCTTACGACACACCAGCCTTCACAAAAGTGTGGGATCAATAAAGCTGGCTTTTCTACAAATAAAAGCCTGTATTTCAGATTTGTCCAGGAATTACTGGGGATTTAGATCTCGCCAGTTGTTTATAATGACCAATTATTTGCAGATACCATGACTAGCAGGCAGAGAGTTACATTAAAGCAAGCTTAAAGACTATAAAATCTAAATCTGACAGACCAAATATAGGGATGATAAAATAAAAACAGAGTCAAAACAGAAATGAGATATAAACAGATCACCAACGATTAACACATAAGATTAGACAAAATGAAAAAGTTAGTAGCTGCTCGGCAAAGTAGCTTGATACAATTAACATATTTTCCCCTAATATTAATTATGCTGGACTAATATACTGTATGTTAAATTCTAAAAAATGTAAATGTTTTCTGTTAGTGTTACAGTTTGTTAATCCATAGAATTTGTAATTAGTTTTAAATAAAAACAATAGAATCTTTAATTTGTCAGCCAAGTAAAGGTGTGTGTGTGTGCGCGTGTGTCTGTGTGTGTGTGTGAGTGTGTGTGTGTCTGTGTGAGTGTGTGAGTGTGTGTGTGTGTGTGTGTCTGTGTATCTGTGTGTGTGCGCGTGTGTGTGTGCGTCTGTGTGCGCGTGTGTGTGTGTTCCTGTGGAGTGGGTTGTGTTGTGTCTGTGTGTGTGTATGTGGGAGTGTGTGCGGTGTGGTCTGTGTGTGTGTGTGTGTGTGTGTGTGTCTGTGTGTCTGTGTGTTGTGTGTGTGTGTGGTTTGTGGGGTTGTGTGTGTGTGTGTGTGTGTGTGTGTGTGTGTGTGTGTGTGTCTGTGTGTGTGTGTTGTGTGTGTGTGTGTGTGTGTGTGTGTGTGTGTGTGTGTGTGTGTGTGTGTGTGAGGTGTGATTGTGTGTGTGTGTGAGGTGTGTGTGTGTGTGTGTGTGTCTGTGTGTGTGTGTGTGTGTGTGTGTGCCTACTTAAACATATGGGACAAATTGTATCCAAAAATAGCTAAATTTGACAAAATCTCCCAAAACCTCCTTTTGGGACGTCTTTTTGTTATAAATGGATAAAGCAGTAAATATTTTTTTTCCTTAATTGTAAAAATGCAGAAGGTTTTCTGTTAGGTTTAGGGTTACGGTATTAATCTAGCTGTATGTAGACGTCTGTGGATGTCCTCATTAGTATTAAATAAATGTTGTACTTAACCCCCACATAGGAATCATATTTTGGGGACAAATGTGTGCCTGAAAGTGAGCTAAATCTGACTACAAAATGCTATAAAATATATATGTATTTTTTACGTAAAAATAAAGAAAGTTTTATGTTAGGGTATTTTTAAAACAATTTAAAATCCCTATTTAAGTCATCTTTTAGTTGGAAAATGCCTTTACAGCACAGAGTTCCTCACAGAGACTGAAGCAACACAGTAAGCATAACCTAAAGCTGTTTAAAAAGTCTGCTGGATTTAGTTTGAAGAAACCAAAGAAGTTTGCGAAAAAATTATGCAACGTGTGTTTGGATGGGGAGCTAAAAAATAAAGCTATGAGATACAAGGGGGAAAAAAATCCCTGGCATGTCAAAAATGCAGCAGACTTTAATTCAGAAGGCTCTAAACGTGAGCCGAAGTAATTTAGCACAGTAACAGCTGTAATCTGAGCGTTTCTGTGAGATTAGCTTTCTAGATTCTCAGGAATTCACCTTGTGATTATAACAAGCCGCAGGTAAATGTTGTAGGACACTATCACAGCCAACACGAATCCGTTATAGTCTGAATCTATAGAGAGCAGGCAGGTGAGAGGAAAGAACACAAGGATCTGGAGCCCGTGCAAATATTAGTTCAGGTGTCTCTGCCGTCAGACTCTCAAGGCCACATGAGCTTTAACTCGCAACAAGAGACCCAAAAGCTCACTGCAGGCTCCCAGAAACCCATGAGCTCATTAGTTGCGTTGTTTATTGAACGTCACCACAAAGCATCTTCCCCCAAATACCCGCGTGGGTCCCTGAGGTCATTTGGCTAAGTGCAGTGTTTATGCCAACTAACTAGCCCCTTGATGTTCAGCCACTTACTGCAGGAATGAATTGACTAGTCTTTCAAGGTAAGCAGCAATCAAGCACTGTATAACTTTCATCAAGTTATCAGACCAAGCCCTTCACACGGCCAAAGTGTCCCAGTTCTCAGGTATCCACAGCTCCTTGTGCTTATCTTGACTTGAACTCGTGTGCATTTGTGCTGAACATCACAGCACGCCTGGGTGGTCGTGTTATCTACGACATGTCGTTCCCAGAACAAGTGGAAATGGGACGCAAATGCTTCGTTTCAAAGCAACGAACACATCATGCCAAGGGAATTCAGAAGCAGCGGCAGTCGTATTATAAGTACATAGCGCCAGTGTTGGGCAACTCAAAGAAATGACGCCTACTTGCATTCCTCAGCTCAAAATAATGTTGATTATCCAGGAACGAGCCACTTTTTCCAACAAGAGGCCATAATCAAAGTGCTCTCCTAAAATCTCCTTTCTCTCACACAGTATGTGGCAATGGGAAGTCAGATTCATTGGTGAATCGGTTCATTCGGAAGGTACAGAACGAGTCTGTTTGGTGCTGAAATGTTTAGTAATAAAAGGGTTTGATGCACTTTTAGAAATGTGATGTGATTCTAGTTTTTGTAGTTGTCTGTTTAACCTACTTGAGATCCTTATTGCTTTTATTGCAGTCTGCAAAATCGAAAATCTGTCAATGCAAAGCTTCAGTTCATAGATACTTTTTGTTAGTAGCTTACACAAAAAAAAATGTAATGCAACCTGATTAATTCCGATTTTTAGGTTCTCTCAGTTATTCTCTACATAAGTGTTTTATCAGTTTGAATTTGTTTATGCACTAAATGCACAATGTCTCACTCAGCCAATGCATTAATCAAGGCAACTACAGACTTCTTGTTCAGAACATGTTCATTTAGTAACACAATAAATTGATCTATTATTTTGGAAGCCATGTATATAGTTTTATAGGTCACTTGCTAATACACGTCCTTCTGAAGGTGCAACGATATCTGGGATATAGTTTTAATGGTTGTACATAATGTAAACCTCAACACTTGATGCACGGTGACAAACAATAAATGTAAAACAACTAGTCAGCAAAGTCAGCAAACAGAGAAACAATCCTATAGCAGCAACTGCATCGTTTATTGATGCTGCGGTGCATGCTGGGAACTCACAAACCTGTGAGATTTCAGTAGTTTTGTTCAGTTTTAAATTCTTGTTTGAGTATTTCATACAGCATTTGGTGGGATTCGTTAGGGCTAATTTATTGTTTCAAGTAGTTCACATTTACAGTGTATAGTCTAATTCTACTTTAAAACTAGTTTAATGATGAGTAGCTTGGCAAACTGGAGTTTCGCGCCACAGAAAGACTGATATTGCATGGTTCATAGTATGTGTACACTGTGTTGATCAGAATGGCTGGTCGGTTGCTGTTTCAGCTGAGGATCAGCAGTGTGTTCAGGACAGAGATTCCCTCTCATTAAGATTCTGTAAGCCAGCCGCAGTTACTCCATACGCACACATCACTTCAGTCTCAACACGAGAAACAGAGAGCCATCATTCTTTCCATTTACCCTCTTCGCTTTTTATTTTCTTCTCTCATTTTTGGACAACAAATAATGCAGCATGCAACATTACGAGCCCATCATCGTCGTCGTCGTCATCATGGGGAATGGCAAATTAAAGGCCAAGTCTCATTTGCGAACTACTTCAGAATAATCAGCCATCAATGTCTGGTGTCTAAAATGTTAAACAAATGAAAACCCTCTTAGAGTTGAGCTTCGTCTTTGTGTGGATTCCAGCTCTGCTCCGTCTGGACAATCTCAGCCATCTTCATGAACCGGGATGCTTTTAAACACGCTTAAATGAGTTTGCATGCATGTTGCATAGTTTTGCATGCATACCCACTCCAACTCGTTCATCAAATGAAAATGTAGAAATTCAAATTTGGCACAATTTAAATGTGACCCTGCAGCACAAAAGCAGTGTTAAGTCGCTGGGGTATATTTGTAGCAATAGCCAACAATACATTGTATGGGTCACAATTATACATTTCTCTTTTATGCCAAAAATCATTAGGATATTAAGAAAAGATCATGTTCCGTGAAGATATTTTGTAAAATTACCACTGTAAATATATTAAAACTGAATTTTTGATTAGTAATATGCATTGCTAAGAACTTCATTAAAAGGCGATTTTCTCAATATTTAGATTTTTTTGCACCCTCAGATTCCAGATTTTCAAATAGTTGTATCTCGGCCAAATATTGTCCTATCCTAACAAACCATAAATCAATGGAGAGCTTATTTATTCAGTGTTCAGGTGATGTATAAATCTCAATTTTGAAAAATTGACCCTTATGACTGGTTTTGTGCTCCAGGGTCACACATTTGCGTGCACAACTTATTGCGAGCCGTTTTAAGATCCTGAGAGCCATCCAGACGTGTGACTGTGCTGTTTGTGTTGTTTCAGACGGACAGAGGCGCTCGGCGCTCTCGCTGTCCCATGTTCCCTCGTTCCTGTAGCAGGGGAAGGCCTGTGCCTTTGGGCTGGTGATGATGGTGATGGGGTTGTTCTTGCAAATCCATTTCCTGTCCTCCACACCCACACTAATTAGATATTTGGGTGGCCCTGTTTATTGACTTTGCTGAAGAACGGTGGATTATATTAACATTTGCACACCGCTTTCTCAGCAGTGCAGCATTACTGGGCCGTCCCAAGAGAGCTGTTGGAGACGGGAGGGAGCGACGCGTTTGGGAAGGGAGGGAAACGAGACGCTCTGCGAACCACAGCCGCCGCTTTACTCTGACCGCATGTACAACGAAACATCAGAGTGACCGATTTCTTAAAAGCAGCACTTTTATTAGCACCTCATAACACACAAACAAATGCAGATTTATGTGCTCAGAAGCTAGCAACTAAAATGCAAAAATTAGACATAAAATTCAATCATTTTTATTTTCTTCCCAAAAAAGCAAACAGCATTCTTTTAAATTGGCCGATATTGAAAACATATAATTTCACTGGAAATTCATCAGTTGGAATAAAAGCTTTTTAAAGTAGAATTAAGAAAGAGATTAAAAATGTAATAAATTAAGCATTAAAGATGGTCAAAACTGCAACAAGAAATTATGAATTACTGTATGTGATGATAATACATCATTTTTTTAGCTAAGTATGTTTTTCTGTTGTCTTTCAATTTCACGTTTTAAAAAAAATCTTTCATACAAATATTTATAATAAAAAGAATTTGTCTGCCAAATTAGATAATTTGTCTCATGATGACTGAATTAAGTTTGAAGTAGATGTTTGAATATTAAATTCAACAATATATTACAAAAGTGTCTGCATCATCTAATTTCCTCATTTAAAAAGCATTATTTTGGTAACACTTTACAATAAGGTTTATTAGTTAACTACTGTAGTTAACATGAACTAAGAATGAACAATACTTCTACAGCATTTATTAATCTTAGTTAATGTTAATTTCAACATTTACGAATGCATTATTAAAATCAAAAGTTGTGCTTGTTAACATTAGTTAATGCACTGTGAATTAACACCTGACCAAAAAATAACAGTAGCACTGGTGATATGTCATACCATCACATTAACAAGAATTTATAAAAATACTGCAATAAATAGTAATATAAGTTTTATGGATTTGTATATCGTTTACAGTTAATACAATTACCTATACAATATAAACTAAAATAGGAAGCCTTATTGTAAAGTGTTAACTTTTATTTCCTAAATGGATTATACAACTAAAATTTTACAAGTTTTAAATCTAATATAATAAGATTTTCACAGTGATTGTATAAAACTTAATACATATACTTAAACTTAAATAGACCAGTTTATACAATATAATCAGTATTAATACAACGACCCCAAACTCATCCATATATCTACTGCGATCCTAACTCAAACGAGATAATATTTTAGAAGAACAATTGGTATCATATTTTGATTAACATGAGCAAAAAAAATCACTGTAAAATACAGAAAACTAGTGTCTGTCGTTCAATACAGTTACATTTCCCATTATGTGTATATATTTCTATATATGTACACAAGATTTAGAGCAACGTGTTCCAGATTTACAGTGATATTTTCAGATTTATAACTGTATATTTTTATTGCATTAAGATTTCTTATATGATTATTTATATATCTCTACAATGCAATTGATCAATATCATTACCATCATATATAATTGCATTAATAAAGCAATTATAGCATTTATATGCCATTCTTGAAGGAATAAATTGAAAACATATTCTTATTACATAACACAAAAAAACATGAGTCAACTATTTGGTGTGTTGTGACGTGAATGAGTGAATGAATTGAGTGAGTGTGTGTGTGTGTGGTTGTGTGTGTGTGTAGTGTGATAGTTGTGTGGTGTGTGTGTGTAGTGTGTGATATAAATCTTGTGTGGTGTGTGAGTGAGCGTGTGTGAGTGAGTGAGGGAGTTGAGTGTGTGTGTGTGTGTGTGTGTGTGTGTGTGTGTGTGTGTGTGTGTGTGTGTGTGTGTGTGATATGTGTGTGTGTGTGTGTGTGTGTGAGTGAGTGAGTGTGTGTGTGTGTGTGTATGTGTGTGTTTCTGTCTCTGTTTTTGTAACTGTCCACAGCATGTTTGTTCATCACCAGAGCTGTTCATCATACCAGTCTGAACGCACCTATAGGCCAAATCTGAAGAAGTCATTTGAATGTTGTGATTGGACGGTCAGTCTCTCCAAACAGCCTGACTAACACTGCTGCAGAAATATAAACAACACACAGATGCATGAGCACAGCCTGAAGCCAACAGAGAAGCCCATGTTGACTAATGAGGATTCGTAAGAAACGCCATCTCTGTTATTCACTGGCACAATATAATGCACATATTACTCATTACAGAAGACACACCGAAATATGCATATTTCAAAATACAGTACACATATTACCATGAACAGGATAGAAACACAAACAGGTATTATGTTAATGTGCAGCACCAAACGTTTACAATCGAGGATGAAGTACAGAAATCAAATACTTGAGAGAAAGTACAGAAACCCTAATAAATTATCACTGCAGTGAAAGTATTTAAGTACTCCTCTTCAATTTTACTCAAAAGTACTTGATTTTTAACGTACTTAAGCATTAAATGTAAAAAGTACTGATCAACAGAATTTGACTATGTAATTTTAACATATACTTTTATATTTTATAATTTTATGGATGGTGCTTTGTCATACACTCATCAAAACATAAAGTATTCAAAATTCAATTTAGGTTACTGATATAACAGTATTTAAATGATATGTCAAGTGTGCAAACTAGTGAATATATATATATACACTTTTATAGTCTATTTTTATAACACGCTTTATTATTTCTTCTAACCAAATTAGAAAAAAACAGGCATCCACGTAACGGTACATTGTCGAATCATTTTAAGCAAGAACGGCTCTTGCATCAATTACTCTGAAAATACAGAAATGTAAAGTACAGATACTCTGTACTTTAGTACCTAACCGGAGTGAAAAACTTGTTATGTCCACTTCCCTCCTGGTTATTTAAAATCAATTAAGAACATAATTTGAGATCAACACTGTTATGACAACTATTTACTAAAAACCCATCACATTTACATTGACCATTTCAGCTTCATTTTTTCAGTTATACGATTCACCTGACAGAGTTGTATTTTGTAACAGCCAATTTTATTATACCTTAAAACTAATTCGCAAACCGAGTTTACGATCTCCACTTTTAGTTTTGCATAGTCCACTTTAGATGTTTTTTACTGGCTATGAAGTAATCTGCGCATCATGTTTACGCCTACTAGTTTACTAATTTCCTCTAATGAGAGTTACGTTTTTGAACACATCCCGTTGCCTAATCCCTAATTCAACAATAAACCGTAACTCTTATACAGTTTCTTCATATATGATAGACCTTTGTGTGTTGTGTGTGTGTTGGTGTGTTGTGTGTGTGTGTGTGCATCGCGTGTGTTGAGAGAGAGACGTGTGTTGTGGCTTTGTGTGCCGTGTGGGTGTGGTGTGATGAGAGAGCGGAGTCGTGAGAGAGAGAGAGGATGTGTTGATTGGTGTGTTGTGGTCGTGGGTGAGTGCTTGTGTGTGTGCATGCGTGTGTGTGTGTGTGTGTGGGAGAGAGATAGAGTGTGCGTGTGTGTGTGTGTGTGAGAGAGTGAGAGAGAGAGAGAGAGAGTGTGTGTGTGTGTGTGTTTTTGTGTGTTTGTGTGTGTGTGTGTGTGCCTGCGTGTGTGTGTGTGTGTGTGTGTGTGTGTTGTGTTGTGTGAGTGTGTGTGTGTGTGTGTTAGAGAGAGAGAGAGAGTGTGAGTGTGTGTGTGTGTTTGTCGTGTGTGTGTGTGTGCATGCCGTGTGTGTGTGTGTTGTTGTGTGTGAGAGTGAGAGTGTTGGTTGTGTGTGGGTGTGTGTGTGTGTGAGGGTGAGAGTGTGAGCAGAGAGATAGAGAGTGGTGATTGTCTGTTGTGTTGTGTGTGTGTGTTTTTTGTGTGTGTTTGTGTGTGTGTGTTCTGTGTGTGTGTGTTCTGTGTGTGTGTGTTGTGTTTGGTGTCGTGTGTGAGTGTGTGTGCGTTTGTGACTTCGTATGTCAGGTACGGCCTCCGCTCCTCACGCTCTATCAGGGCTCTCAGGAGCGGCTGTAGGATGTCAGATTCGGGCCTCCTTAAAGTAAACACACTCTCTCTCTCTCTCTCTCCTCCTCTCTCCCTCTCTCCATTTCTCCCTCCTTCCTCTCCCCCCCTGCCTCCTCACTCCCGTCCCCTCCTCTCCTCTTCCCCTCCCCCCCCCTCTCTCTCTCTCCTCTTCACTCCTCGCATGTATCTCCTCTCTTCTCTCCCCCTTGACTTTTCCTCTTCTCTCAGGAGATCTGTCAGCTGGAACCACACAGTCAGACACCTACACAGAGTCTGGGTCGTGGGCCCCCTCCCCTCGCACCACACACCCCGCCCACCACTCTCTCCTCTGCAGAGGGCAAAAACCCGGTTCATTACCACCTCGCTCCTACTCCGTCCGCACTGGTGTTTTCCATGAACGTGTGTTTACATAAAGCACTGAGTGAACTGCATTTTGTTGAGATGTACATTAAATGAATTACAGTTCAAAGAGAGTCTAATGGATTTCTCATGAGAAAGCACGGACAACACGACTTATTCATTTGCTCACAAGGTGTTTCAAAAGGACACTTTTATAGTTTAATTTTAGTTGTGTTTTCTATGGATATGATTGTATTTTATGCGAATTAGCATACAGCTGTGTTTATGGAAATAGCAGAGTAAAAATCATTCTGGAATATCAGCCACGGATAACTGTTTTATTTTGTGATTCATACTTGTCTTGGTTGCATATTTGTGTGCATATTTCAGTCTCAGAGCTAAAAATACTGATGTGGACTATGTTCATAATACAGCTGTTTATTTCTGATATCATTCCTGCTTTTCTTCAGTAATGACATTAAGCACTACTGGTTTTGCAAGAATATTTGTATGCAAGTTATAGTTTGAATTCATGAAATTACCAGCAAGATTGGGAAAAAGTGTGGACAATAATTTAAAAGTGAGTTGAAATGACTTTGATTATATTTAAACTTTTTTACGTTTTAAATTGAAGTAGATGGAACGTTTTCTATCAGTTAAAGTCTGAATTCATGAAATTAACAGCAAGATTATGAAAATATATTCTGTCATTTGATTCCTTAAAACCTAATTAATGATCAGAGTGTTTTGTGGCGTCTATATTTAGTGTCGATTTAAAACAGTGAGAGACAGCGTTTTCAGTTTTGCTTTGTTTCACGTGACGTGCGAGTGGTAAACTGGATAAATACACACACGCCTACACGTACGCACACTAAATGAACAGGATTGCATGCTGAATGGTTAGTTTATGTGCTGCTTCATTGTCAAGTCAAGAGTCTAACAATTTAGTTGTCTGAGATTACCAGGCCTTAAGCGAAAGTGGTGCTTTCTTTTTCCAGTCGTTCAGATGCGGGGCGTCCAGACGCTGTTTGCTGACTGATGGTTTGTTTCACCTCCTGACCCTTTACCCTCCACATTCTGCCCTCGGGGTCACGTGTGAATGCTTACATTTGACTTGTGAATCTAGAACAAATATACAGGCCATTCACTGAAATGTGCTGTGGAGAAAGACTTTCTGGAGCGATGAGAGTATATTCCTTACGAAAATTAACTGTGGTTTTACCACAAATAAAAACAAAAAAACATGGTTACAATAGTTAAACCAAGGTAACCACAAATTAACTATGGTTTTCTTCTCATGTCCATCGAAATAACGAAACATAAATTTGCAAAATAATAAATAAATAATCTCTCACCTTTTCGTACTTATTATTTCTATATTAATGGGTATTATTATTAGCAATTGGTACTATTTGTATGAATACTACTATATATTACTATTAGCTTTTCATATATATAGATATATATTTTATAACTAGTTGCGGATAGTATCGTTTTCCCCTACGGGAGTTTTATCTGACCATCGTTTTCTTATTCTTTACAACACACCAGCCATAATTAAATCCTGTTCACCTGACATAGACCAGAAAATCCAACGCACAATTGTGACAAAAAAAATGTGCGGGGGAAAAATTCTCAATAACCATTAATATATACAATAGAGAGAGAGAGATTTATGATAGATAGATAGATAGATAGAGAGATAGATCGATAGATAGATAGATAGAAAACTACCTAGTAGATGATAGATAGATAGATAGATATATAGATGTAGAATATTATATAGATCGATAGTAGATAGATATATTGATCCAGATAGAATAGATTAGTACGGGGATATAAGATAGATTCATATAGCATAGATGATAATAGAAGACTAGATAGATATATTAGATAGATATACTGATAGATAGATAGATAGATAGATAGATAGATAGATTTAGTTGTTTATAGATAGATAGATAGATAGATTAGATACAATAGATAGATAGATAGATGATAGATAGAGAGATAGATGATAGATAGATCTGATAGATAGATATATAGATGATAGATAGATTGCATATATAGATCTATAGACAGTGACAGACAGCACTATAGACAGATAGACAGAACAGATAGATAGACAGATACTTATCATAGAAATAGACAGATGACAGATAGATAGATAGATAATATCACCTGACAACATTAGACAGACGATAATGCTGTAGTCTAGACTAGATAGATATATAGAATAGATAGATAATAGATGATACCATATGACAGATAGATAGACAGGTAGTACTAGACAGCGAGATAGATAGATAGATAAGATGAACAGAATAGACGATAGATAGATAATAGATCACTTAATAGATAGATCAGTATACAGATAGCCAGATATACAGTAACAGACAGAAATAGCACAGATAGATACAGACGAGCACAGATAGCAGATCGATTAGATAGATAGATAGATAGATGATAGATAGAATAATAGATAGATAGACACGATAGATAGATAGATAGATAGATAGAATATATGATCTACGATACATAGATAGAATACTAAATGACAGATAGATACTAGATAGATAGATAGATAGATAGATAGATGATAGATAGATACAGATAGATAGAGACAGACAGACAGAAAGACAGACAGACAGACAGACGGATAGATAGATAGATAGATAGAAATTGTTTGATAGATAGATAGATAGATAGATTAACGATAGATAGATAGATAGATAGGATCGAATGAGATATAGCATGACAGATAGACAGATGACGAGATAGACCACGATGATAACAGATCCAGACAGATGATAGATAGATGATATATACGATAGATAGATAGATAGATAGATAGATAGATAGATAGATAGATAGCTAGATAGATAGATAGATTTTTTTTTGTCTAAACATTGTTTATCAGATAACTAATGTAAAAAATCGGTAGATTGAACAGGTATTCAGATAATCTCCCCTTGACGCTGTATATTTTGTTTTGTCGTGAGATGGCTTGCTGTTTGCACTTATCTACCGTCATATCCCTTTTCAGTAATTATCAAGAAATCTAAATCACATTCGGGAAATCTCTAACTTAAAATTACCCAAAGAATCAACTGGGAGCCCAGCATCCTCATATCGCGTCTGTCGACTCCGGCCCTCAGTACTCATCGAGCTGAAGACAGAGCTGAACTCGAGATCATTGGATGTCAAAGACCGAGTCACGGTCCTTAACAACAGAGATCAGAGTGCATGTAAACCCTCCCAGTCCCCTCACATGGACTTTTCCCGCTGAGAAAGACCCTCTGTCTCCCACTCCTCCTCACACTCCACGACTTCGCCCCCCTGCTCAGGCCACTCTGATCCTAAACGAAAACCACCCTTATCACTCACTGTATTTTGTGAAACACTGACATGGGTTTCGCCAAGAGACAGTAGCTATAAGGTCGTGTGAGGACAATATTTTGTATACTGTCATCAGGGTGGTTTTCTTCATGTTACGTGTTATTTTGCAACACGCAATTATTTTATTAATTAGCTCTTAATTAAATATTTCTGCTGGACTGTCCCTCGACTCCCCCTTCATTAGGTCAAGTCAACCTTTTTATATAGTGCTTTATACAATACAGATTTAGTCAAAGCAGCTTTAAAGTATCAAAATAGGAAAATAGTGTCAATGCAATTATTTAATTAGTCGCTATAGCTACATAATAAAAAATCATAATAATAAAGTGCAGTGAACTATTTGTGCTACAAAACTGTGTTTATGATTATGATAATGAATTCAAATAACATGATAAGAAATAGCAGTTTGTGATATCAAGCAGCATATCAGACTGTTTTTGTACAGGTAAAACTGGAAGCGAAAGTTCAATATTCTGTTAAAAATAAGGTGGATACTGATTATAATTTACCCCGTCGTGTGACAACATGCCCCACTGTTATATATAGGCTAGAGAAGGAACACTGTGACAAAGCAGCTCAGTGCTCTAGAGATCGACATCGTAAAGTTGCAATCCATCGGCAAAGCTCTCAAATTAACGCAGCTCATATAAAACACAAATAAAGGCCCTTTAAAAGGTTGGAGTGCTTTTAATTCTGTTTACATGTTTCATTTGACCCTCTCTCTCTCTCTCTCTCTCAGCTCGCTCTCTTCCTCTCCGTCTCCTCTCTCCTCTCTCCTCTTCTAACCCTAGGATCACAAGAGGCTGCTTTACTTCAGGTTATAAACGCTATGCAAATATACAGCACACTGGCTAGATTGGCTTCTTGTTTTGAGATGTTATCATCAGGCCCACCGAAAGCCTCTCAGCTACTTATAGAAACATTAGAGTGACACAAAACACCCAAAAAAACCTTGTGTTCAGAAAACTAGAATACCAGATCCCACGTTGTTCTTACTGAAGCGTTTTAGGATCAGAATGAATGACTTAATAAAAATAGTTTATTATATTTTGTTGCGTTCTAGACGTGTACTGCTAATATAAACCTCAGCAACAACCAGTTTCCCGCTCTGAATCCTCGGGCTCTCTCCAGAAGCAAGCAGTGTTTTGAGACCATCCATTCTCTGCTCGATTTCTTAGAATTGATAACACACACACACACACCACACACACACACACACACACACTCCCTCTAGCTCACCCTTACACACACACACCTCACGACACACACCACACACTCTACACACACACACACCCACTCTCGTCACGACACACGACAAACACCTCTCAATCTCACACACCACACACACACACCCACACACAAACACACACACACACACACCCACACCACACACACACACACCTTCCCACTCACATCTCACACACACATCCCACACGATACGCTCTCCGTCAATCCCCACACTCTCACTCACACACATCGCAATACCACACCCAACATCCACCTCACACAGCGAGAGACACACACACCACACACTCTCTTCACGCGGATCCCACACACACACACACAACTCAGTCACTCACACCACACATCCACACACGTCTCACCCTCACTCACACACACACACACACAGCACTCACACACACACACACACACACAAAAAAAAAACACACACACACACACACTCTCACTCACACACACACACACACACACCCACCCCACAACTCGCACCTACAAACCCCAACACTCACCCACACACTCACTCACACACACCCACACGCACACACACATAACACACACACCCCCACGCACACCACACTCCATCCCCCACACTACCACTCACTTCTCACTCACGACCGAACTCACGAACACCACACACACAACTCACACACTCACTTCTCCTCTCAACACAACACACCGCACATCCGCCACACCCCTCCCCACACACACCCACGCACACTTCTCTCCCTCCCACACACACACACACACACCTCTCACAACACTCACTCTAACCAGGTATTCAAATACTTTCCCTATCTCGTCATCTGTTTATGCAGACAGCCCTTTCCATCAGTTGCTTACCAATCACCTTCTTCACAATTTTATTACACAATCGTTTCGATCAGTTATTGCTTTCGCTGCTTCGGACACAACTCTTGTTTCAACCTGTTCAAATACACCATATTATCACCAAATCGTGTATCCCGCCACTTCATTTCATTTTTCGCACTGCGGCTTCTCTGAAGAACAATGAGTCTCAGGATGTGCATGATTTCGCTTGCGTCTAAGTTGGCCTGCATGGGCATACCGACCTTCTTGCGTTGCACGTACTCCTCAAGTTCCACTTGCAAGTTTTTGGGATGATTCGAACGAACTTGTTTGACATGTCTGCTTATAAAATACCAACGCCAAACGAACCTCAAAATGACTTATCAGTTTAACTGGGACTGTCTCCCTTTCGAAGTCCCACAAATGAACTGCATCTACCAAAACCAACCTAAACTAATATAAATATATCAGTCTTTGACCTTCATTTCAACAGCTGAATGATGTTAGAGAAAAGCCATGACATCTGTTTACCGCACCTGCTGTACCGTGCCACACATACCAAGGCCGCGCCCGTTGCCCAGGGCGGCATCAACTCTCCGTCGGTAACTCGTAGAGAAAGTATCTGACTGTTCTCAGTTCTGCTCCGAAAAACCCACTCGTGGGTCCCCTGGTCGACGATACTCATCCAACACTCGAGCTCAGACGATGACACAGCCACAGGTCACGCTGGGCCACTGACCCATTGTTTTCCTTTTTTCCCCTCTTTCTATCTTTTTCCGAGTCTCGCCTGTCGACAGAGGTGGTAAAAGTTTTACTTAAATGATTCGAACGGAAAAGTCACTGATTAAAGTAAAGTAACAAAAAGTTACACTCTTTGCTGGATCTCTCACTGTGGCACTTCCCATGTTACCTGCTATGTTTGTCCATGGTATCAGAAGGCAACTACTATGACATTGGTACCTTCTGTTGTCGGAAAATAAATTCAGAATATGTCTAAACACAGCCCTATGCCCTCTTGAATTTGCTTCCCCCAAAACCTTACAATAATGATTTGCTACATGAACGTGACAATAATACATGTAGCATGTATTTCTGACCAATCTCAGTGAACTTTTCGCTATGGAAACACTGTCTTTCGCCTGCTGATAAATACTTCATGGTTTAATTTCGTGGTAAATTGGATACATTGTCTCCCATCATCTAAAATGGCCCAACTTACTGAATTCACAGCCCTAATTATAAACACAAACTTCACGGCAGGACCAACTGAACTAAAACCATGATATCTCCTGATTCTCCCAGGGAGGTCCCAGCGCAGGCAACCCAAACCTTCACAGACCTACAAAAAAAAAAAAAAAAAGATAACAAAAACAGAGAGTGATTTGATGTTTGTACGGATCTTCACCAAAAGATCTCTCAACTTGTCCAGTCTGTAAAATCTTCATTTGCTCCTAAATGTGATCTCG
>JADLZN010009809.1:339720-354720 GCA_018155175.1 Sinocyclocheilus anophthalmus
AATGATAAAGCCTTTTAAAACATGATGTTGGGTCGGTAACTGACTCTTGTGTATTATAAATACTGTCAGAGTAACTAACAGTAGGCTATTGTGAAATACATTTAAAACACTACGCAAATTATTAATGATGCTCAAGCGCAACATTATTCATTTAGTGCAGTTGTAATATAATGTTTAGTCTTTATTTGGTGTCAAAACATTGCTAAAGAGGAAACACAAACACGCTTTCACTATTGAAAAGCATGCCGTTTCTGAAGCGACCAGAAGAGGGCAGCAGAAAACACACATTCATCCTCACCCTCTGTCCATATCTCGGGGGAATATCGATATGAAAGAGCAGTCACTAGACATAAATCAACATGTGCTTGTATTTATTCTGAATTCTTACATTAAGAAGTGCATATTGAAAAACATATATTGTTGAGAATCTCATTTCATCTTAGATCTAAGTACATAAGCAGGTATATTTACTGAATAATCTTTATTTAAATTCTTGTATTTTTATTTTATTTATAGCCTTGAATTTGTATTCAGTATTCATAACATCCAGATTGACCGACTTGCTCGTGGTAACTATATATAGTATATGTTTGGTCAAATCTCATGACAGACTCATAGCTTTTACAATATAAGTGAAATTTGAGTGAACTGAATTTGCAGACTTGGAAGTCCATCTGCACCTCAGGGTAGCTTTCAATAGTTGTTTATAAAAAGAACATGTGGATTTGAAGTTAAAATCAGAGCTGTTTTATGAAAACAAGTCAAATATTAATAGCATGCATGGCCTAATTTGAGGACATTTCTGACACAGTACCTGCACTGGGTGACCGTTCACATCTGACTGATCGCTGTAATTAATGTTTGATCAGCTGAAAGTAAAATCAGTTTTCAGATGGTCTTGGTTCTCCTCAGGTAGCACTTCTGCTTACCAGGTGAGACGTGATCGCAGCTCTAACCCAGCGAAAGTGACACTCCTTTCAGGAGGTTCCTGTCCACACTTCTGCCTCCTGCTATTTTTACCTCCAAAAATAAGAAGCAGGACAGTTTGTGGCCCCTGTTCTATGGGAAACAAAACCTGATGGAAATCAGTCCGAACCCTGCACTTGCAGGTCATCAGAGCTGAGCTCGACCTGCGGCCCTGCTTCTCTTCAAAGTGTTTATTTTTTAAATTGTCCGCGTACCCTAACCCTAACCCAGCTCCGCAGTGTAGAAGACAAATCAAGTCATGCACTGAAGTACACGCTGAACAAGTCAAATAACACAAGTGGATTTGTACATTGTCTGAAGAAAATGTTTATTGTTTTGTTATGTTCTTGGTGTCTGCAAGGTTGTTTCTAGGTTAATGTTCTAAAAAATAAAATAGAAAGGAATAGTTCACTCAAAAATGTTTAATTGTGCTGAAAATGTACTCACCCTCAGATCATCCGAGATTAGGATGAGTTTGTTTCTTCATCAGGTTTGTAGAAATGTAGCATTATGTCACGTGCTTAGCAATGGATCTCTGCAGTGAATGGGTGCCGTCAGATTGAGAGTCCAAACAGCTGATAAAAACATCACAATAAGCTGCGTGCTTGTGAAAAACAAATCCACCAAGACGTTTGTAACTAAAATACGAGTCCATAATCCATAATAACGCTTCCTCCAGTGAAAAAGTGCATCTGCTGTTGTCTCTCACAATAAACAAAAAAAAAATAGACATATGTTTAAGCTGTGTTTTGGCTGTAAACCACTGCTTGATCTGGGCAATTTCTCCCGGATTCAGACCATAACACTTTTCACGGGAGGATCGTTATTAGATATTGGACTCTATGGGTAGTTAGTTACACACTCTTAATGCGGGATTAGTTTCAGCTTTTGTCTTCTCCAGATGTTCACTGATGGACTGGAGTGCTGTGGATTATTGTGATGTTTTCATCAGCTCTCGTTCTGACGGCACCCATTCACTGCAGAGCACCCATTGCTGAGACACTGATGCAATGCTACATTTCTACAAACCTGATGAAGAAACAAACTCATCTACATCTTGGATGGCCTGTAGGTGAGCACATTTTCAGCTAATTTGATTTCTGGGTAAAACCTTCCTTTAACGCTGTTCAGTCTCTATTTTGCATGTTTTACAGATAGATACGCTCATGTTTTTCTCTATATGATTTGGTCGAAAGGTTTCAAGGTTCAATTGCAGGCGACATACTGTACGCCCCCCCGCCCCCCCCCCCCCCCTCTTTCTCCAGTCTGCCCACTGCTGGAACGCCCCCACACTCACTATACTCACAATAACACACGATTTCAGTCCCCTGTCTCACCTCCAAACCAGCGCTGGTCTATATTAACCAGGGGGAAATTTCGTCTTGATTTCCCAGAGACAGTGTGCACTATACTCGTATAATTTTAGCTCAGCATGTGAGGGTGTATTATTGCCTTTGTGACACAACAGTTTACTGTACATGTGCACGATTTAAAAGAACAGCGCAACCCCCCTCGACTGAAGAGGTTGACTCTTTCTGTGCCAGCGGCTTGCGTGTTTCAAACAAAAGCAGAAGTTTTGTATGTTTGAACGGTAGTTGTAATGCTCCACGTAGCAGTTCGTCGACACAAACACAAGTGTTCGTTCTAGATGAGCAGTGAAATGCTCGGTTAGAACATATGAACCAAATATGAACTTTTCTGCTCAGAGAAGTGTTGATATTGCTCGTCTGTAGAAATGCTAGAAAGTAAGTTATTGTATAAATGCTTGTTTTCTCTAGCAGTGGTTTCCTTTGCAGATTTCACACACCTATAGTTCAAAAATTAATTTGAAATCAGGTTTTTTGCTAATGCTGTCCTCAAAACTAAAACATAAATATTGACATATTTTGGTAATGTCTGTTGGGCATCGAGTGAACCTAAGTATACATTCAGAAAAGCATCTTTACATTGAATTTTCCATTGAACCTTCACTTTAAATTTTAACCAATGTTTTGAGGACAAGAGTAATGTAAGGTTGGGGCAACTTGTCTCATGTTTTGTAAATGTTATATATATATTAAAACAATATTTATTGGCTAAAATAATGGTTTGCAGTTTTTCACATTACCTTTCTTGACTTGATTACAATTGTACACTTTTAAAAGTATATATATTTTCATAAGTTACACTGTAAAAAGTGCAATTTTTGAAGTCATCAATAGAACAAATATGATTGGAGTGCAATTTAAAAGAAAATAATATTTCATTCTCTCTACAATATATCATCTCCGATAGATTTCACACATAGATAGTGTCACTGAACTGAGCAGCTTCAGTTGAGAGAAAACATATAATGATGATTCAATGCATTCATCTGTAGGTCATGACCTTTAGAGTGATTTTATTCCTTGGTTCTGTCCCGGATGAGTCACTTAGTAAAGAGCCACATTTCCGTCTAGAGCTACACCAGCACTGCTGGTTTCTAAATGACAACCTGTATAAAGCTGAATATTTTCATTGTCAAGTTTTCTAAATGTTTCATTTTTTACAGCATCGCTGAACACTATAAGAGAACATACTACTACATTTGAATTCTGACATTAATAGACCGTGAGTGTGTAAGCGATTGGAGAATATGTGCCAGATCAATTTTAACCCTCTGGTGTCGATCAGTCATTTTTGGCCGTTCATGAACTCTATGTGTTTTCAGTCCCAGAGACTAACCCTGAACTGTTTTCTGAAAAGGTCCCACTTCCAGTCTAGAGTGCCATGTGTAGTCAACTTGGAGTCCTATTGTTTGATTGGTTGTCTTGATTGCTTTCCCAGGTGTGTCTTGTTAGCTTGTTATCCTCTTACTACTGTCTCTGTGTGTAAGCAGCCCAGTGTTTCAGTCAGTCGTTGTCTTTGCAAAGTTGTAGTGTGTTGTTCTTTGGCCTTGTTCTTCCCACGTCTTATTCTGCGGATTCCCTTTGTTTTATGAAAATTCACTCTGCCTGCTTTTGGATCCTGCTTCTCCTCTTGCTTGCGTATCGACGCGTTGCAAAAACATTTTTTGGAAAATACATATGTCAAATTTTAAAATAGCATTTTTGTGCATTTTCATTTCTTTTTCACTTTTTAAACTTTTTCACTTATTATCAGCCAAGCGTCTTCTTTAAAAAGAAACCAAACTTAAGTTTTACGGCAGCTTAAGTTGGAAACTTAATTTTCAGGTCTATGCACAAAAAGTGGTTAACAGATATGAAATGGATTATAACTACTGCCTAAATATAAATGTGTGTATTTTTTTTAAGTACTAGAATTCACATATAGCAGCACCAATATTGTAATCTTATTCTGTGGATTCCCTTTTGTTGAATCAAAATTCGCTCTGCCTGCATTTTGATCCTGCTTCTCTTCCTTGCATCGACGCGTTTTGGAAAATACATATTTCATATAAAATTTAAAAATAGTTTTTTTGTGCATTTTTCATAACTTTTTTTTTCTTTCACTTTTTTACACCTTTCACAATTTATCATCTGTGCCGCAAATTGTACAAACATCGATTTAAAAAAGAGAAGCCCAGCGACAGTAGGTGTAACCTCGATCACAAAGCAGTTTCTACGCAAGTTTTACCAGTGTTTAACGAAGATGTTGCTTCAGGTATTATAACGAAATGCTCAAAATACAATTTGTATAGAATTATTAGAATGGAATTAATTATAACTATGCAGGCAATAAAAACATATAAATATATGTGTATTTTTTTTAAGTACTAGAATTCAACATAATACGTTAAGAATTATGCGGCAAGGACCAGACAAAAGAAGACGGCAGAACGGACAACACTATTGTAATCTTAATTCATCAATGACTTCTCATCATATTTCATATAAGATGATTCAATGGATATTTCTTCTAAAGCCTCGCTTGTTTTCTTTAGTGATACGCTACAGATGTAGCCAATGCGCTCATCATGTTTACATCCTGCCTTAACACTTGCGGTTGAAAAGCTGGAAAATGACTAAGTAGTCTTAATAATGGAGTGGAAATCAATATCCCAGCGTTCTGGCAGATTTCATTTCTTTGAAGACGATGATGATAACATCGTTTGTTTACACTGGCAGAGACAGACGACACTTTCCCTCCAGCTCTACCCAAAACAGTGAGAGAACGCTCACGGAAAGATTTTACCCGCCACCTCGGCTTCCTGTTTGGGGGAAAGCACCAGCGCGCAGGCGGTTGCGCACCTCTTCCCGCTCACGGTCTTCGCCTACCATTTCAAAGAGGTCCGGCCCTGTTTATCAATCACTTGTTTGTCCCTTTGAGTTTGCGAGGCTTTGCTGAATGAAAGGAAGCTCTGCGGCCTATGGTTGCTCTCTGAAGTGCCAGCCTGACTGCGGCTGTAGGTTGACTCTGGGCCATGCGGGGAATAACCTGACGATGCATCTTCATTCATACCTATAAATAGACTTATCAGAAATTGCAAGTCGGTTACAGAGTGATGCAGCCTGTTTTGGAAAGCAGATCAAGCCACAAGACTCTTCTGCTGGAATGACTGAATTCATCAGTGCTATTACACCTGTATAACACATGAAATCACATGTAATAACTCCATAACAGATGAAAAATGCTTCCGAATCTACAGTCGTAGATTAGATAGGCCTACCAATTAACATAGCATTCAACAAAGATGCATTAAATTGATTAAAAGTGACGTTTATAATGTTACAAAGCACTTCTGTGAAAATAAATGCTGTTCTTTATTTGATCTGTGAATCCTGAAAGATAAAATGCATCACGGTTTCCACAGAAATATTGCGCAGCACAACTGTTTTCAACATTGATAATAATCAGAAATGTTTCTCGAGCAGCAGATCAGCATATTATACTGATTTCTGGAGGTCATGTGACACTGAAATCTGGAGTAATGATGCTGAAAATACAGCTGCGCATCACAGAAATACATTACAGTTTAACAGATATTCACATAGAAAACAGCTGTTTTAAACTGTAATAATATTTCACAATGTTACTGTTTTTTATCACTGCATTTTTGATCAGATTAATAAGAGACTTCATTCAAAAACCTTTGAACAATAGTGTATATGTTAAGATTATTGCAAAATGGTCAAATATAATCAAATAAGATTTCAGGAACAAAATGTAAAAAAATAAAAAGTCAAACATGCAACATTTGTATCTTTTAGTATATTTTCACATTTATATTTTGACTTGATTTGTTTAACCATGTATACAGTGATGAAGTAGATAAAGTAGAGGTAGTCTATCTATTAAGCCTTTCAGTACAGTTAATTAAAAATATGCCCCATTAAATAATCTGTCGATATCAAACAAAAACAATGTCATTTTAACTGTCATTTATCACTGTATATTAATTACAAAGACACAATCATCAGAGATGAACCAGTCAAAATTAGTTTCTAACAGTTGCATCATTTATATGTGTTTTAATTGAATTGCTAATTGTGGCTCACATGACGAGTCAGACTGCAGACGATCAAATAAAATCAGTGATTGTGTTACTGTGCTGTTTATTAGTCTTGTTCCAGGAGCCTATACATTGTGATATGTGGTCCCATTTAGAGCACTGTTAATCTAGATTTGCTCATCTGGAAAAGTTTGTGTCTGTATCAAAATGATCCGATCCTGTGATCTCCTCCAACATAAGATGCACTACCTGATTATGGATGGCAGAGTATGGGATTTTCATTCGGATCCAGATTAAACTACTGGGCCTTCGTGGGGAATACAGATAAAGTGTATTAATAAAAGTAGCTTTGGATAAAAGAGTAAAATGCATAAATGTAAATAATGGATTTCTATTAAGCATTATCACTAGATTTGACCCTTACAGTCACTTTCATTAGTGAAGCTTGACGCAATCCGGTTAATTTAGTCATGTTAATAACATCTGAAAACAGTTCATTTAGATGACATGAAACACATTTCAGTTACTTTTTTTTTTTAACCAAAAATACCTTTCTACGTTCTATTCTATTCTATTCTATTCTATGCTATGCTACTCTCTGCTTTTCTGCTATTATATTCTGTCTATCTCTGGCTCTTTTTTGATTCTCGTCTATTCGATTCAGTTACTGGGTGCACAGCAAAGTCAGAGTGCATAAAAACATGAGGCATGCACACAGTCATAATGCAAGAGGATATTTTGTGGTCTCTTGTTGTTGAAAAGTGAAGTGTGGTACCCAGCAGGAAATGTCAAAAAGGCACTAAATTGGTAACGATGAGCATGCGACAGTAAAGTGTTGATGTGCATTTGAGAGAAAAACTAACGGGGAGTTAGTAACAGGGGTTATCGGCGTTGTGAGAGTGGGGGAGGCGAAGGTCGTTAAATGTCAATAAAGCCCAGTCAACATGTATTTACACTACATTCTCACTCTCTACTATTGTCGTCGAATATCATAGCACTGATGAGGCTATCTCACATGCACAGAGCGATGAACCCGCATCTGAGAGATGACCTAACGTCTGCTTTCTCGAACCGAAAGGCAGGACACGTGTTTCTTGTCAAGGCTGCACAAAACCAGAGAGAACTGGAGTAAGCACTTGAACTGCAAGCTGTTAGAAAAACACACCACACACACAACACAAACACAAGCTAAGAGACGAGAGAGAGAGAGAGAGAGAGCGTTTGGTTTTGTCAGAGGCCAAAACTGAAAGTTTTGTGGTTTTAACATTTGAACAATGCTGTGGACAGGAAAATGGGACGGAGAATTCAGGTCAGAAGTTTGTGTCAAAACCAGAAGAATCTGACTTTGATTTATGACTTTCAGAAAGTTTAGTTCACCCAAAAATGAAAATTAGCTGAAAATGTGATTACTCTCAGGCCATCCGAGATTAGGATGAATATGTTTCTTCAGCAGATCTGGAGAAATGCAGCATTGCATCAGTGTCTCAGCATGAGTATGATCTGCAGTGAATGGGTGCCGTCAGAATGAGAGTTGATAAAAACTTTTGCTTATTTAAAAGTGAGTAGTGAGTACTGAGCTGCGGATAAATAAATGCTTATAATAAATGCTGTGCACTGCAATTTAAACATTTAGAAAACATAGTAATTCCCATTATCTTTTGTTGTTTGTCAGAAAGAATGAAGAATATCTATCATCAGCAGTTTTAATTTTGACTGGCAACTCTTTAAAAACCCAGCAGTGTATGTACAACCACGGAAAAACTCTTATGATTGAAGAAAGTGAAGGCAAAGAATTGATTGAACGATATTCTCCGGTACCATCTCACCATTTAAGATCATCACACTGTGTAACAAAAAAACAGGTGTAATGCCACTGAGCCGATGACAATCTATAGGCAGAGAACATAAAAATGTTGCAAAGAACACAAAACCATTAGAAACTCATATGAGAGTTCATAAGACACCATGAGATGGGTTAAAAAGGTATTACTTTCTTGCTGGCACAAGAAACAGAGGTATCTTGTTTTACGTTTTTGTGATAAAGAGATGAGAATCATAAACATGATAAAGTTCATTTAAAAATTTACATCAGAGGCAGCCCATTTCTAGGCGCCTCATCCTCTACCTTTTACACAGCTACATTTACTCAAATTGTTCTGCTGATCATACAATGTCTAAGGAAAAGGTGGCATTAAACAGGGAAGTATTTTTCTTTTTCAAAAGAAAGCACACACACAGTTTCTGCGATCTCATGTTAATCTTGAGTACCTATAGAGTATACTGCATCCTTCATATCTCTGAAGAATCTTTAGTTTGATCAGATTTATAACAGAAAGATAGAGCTTTACGTTTAGCATGAGAATCCAACTCTTTAACACTTTAACGCTAATGGCTGGATAATTTCCATACCTGCTGATGCAGTTTTGCTTGAATTTCAAAATTCAAATTCAATTAAAAAAACTTGATTTTTAGCAGACAGAAGATGGACAGAAACTGCTTTTGAGATCAGTGATCTGCTCTGTAGAAACTTCCCAGAAACATTCATTTGAGGTATATCTTTAGATGCCCTACATCTTTATCTGCATTTTAAATCTAAACCCCTTCGATGACAGCTCGCCTTCCACAATTTTCACTCAGAAATTGCTAGCAAATTTCACAAATAATTACAAAAAAAATCAGCTGAGATGTTACATTTTGAAGTATAAAAACTGAAATGGTATTTTCTGGTAATCCAATAATCTTTACAACTTCTAAAAATTAATTTTTACAGTGCTCTCCAAACAAAACAGTCTGAAACCAATCAAACAGACAAGAGACGTTCACGTGGGGAGCACGTCATGTTGTCATGGAAGAAATGAAAGTGTGTTCATTAAAAAGAGAGAGAGAGAGAGAGAGCGAGGCGAAGACGGCCAGAACAATTCGTAACCAAATTCCTTTCTTGGAAAATCATACAGTATTAATGCTTGCAGATTAGGAAAATGGCTTCACTCCTTTAAAACAAAATCCTTGTTTATTTCTCATGTCATCACAGCAAAACCTAGAGAGGAAAAGACCTGTTTATTATTGCCATTCCTCAAGCTAGTGTAGTGTCATCAACCTCATCGACATAATTCAACATATCCATCAAACTCAAGGTTCAAATACACTGCCTGGGCAAAAAAAGTAGCTGTTTGGATTTAAATAAGCAAATACTGAAGAGTCTGTGACAAGATTCATCGAGCTTGTGAAAAAAAGTAGTTCAGGTAGCATGAGGAGTCATTTTAACCCTATTGAAAGTCTGTGGGATGTGCTGGAAGGATCCTTTAAAGAAGGATTTGACTCTCCCATTGTCAGAACAAGATCTCAGCCCAAAACTAAAGCCACTTTTAATAAAAATAAATGTTGTGATGTTGCATAAGGCTGTCAGAACAATGCCACAACAAATGCACAAGCTAAAGGCGGTCCAATGAAATATTAGAACATGCTTTTTTTTTTATTTGTGCATATTACAATGAACCTGTAAAATATTAACAAATAAACACTGTAATCTAAAACAGTACAGCAGGATTGTGATAACAGTGAAATATAAATGGGTAAATCAACAAAAATATGAGGTAAATTATTTCAGATTAAACCTATTTAATATTGTTGAGCTCACCAAATGTCTCAAACACTAAGCCTAAGCTCACACTCCCTGATCTGACATCCCTCATATGATATGCAGAAATGACTGGAGGTTTCTAATACATTCATCCGGTTAGTCTGTCTCTATCTCCCTCTCTCTCTCCCTGTGTGTGTGTGTGTGTGAGAGATAAATACCTGAGTGTGTGTGTGTGTGTGTGTGTGTGTGGGAGAGAGAGAGAGAGAGTGTGTGTGTGTGTGTGAGAGAGAGAGAGAGAGAGAGTGTGTGTGTGTGTGTGTGAGAGAGAGAGAGAGAGAGAGAGTGTGTGTGTGTGTGTGTGTTGTTGTGTGTGTGTGAGAGAAGAGAGAGAGAGAGAGAGTGTGTGTGTGTGTGTGTGTGTGTGTGTGTGTGTGCGAGAGAGATAGAGAGAGTGTGTTTGTGTGGAAGAGCGAGAGAGAGAGAGAGAGAGTGTGTGGTGTGTGTGTGTGTGTGTGTGTGAGAGAGAGAGAGAGAGAGAGAGAGAGAGAGTGGTGTGTGTGTGTGTGTTGGTAGAGAGAGAGAGATCGCGTGTGTGTGTGTGTGTGTGTTGAGAGCGAGGAGAGAGAGAGTTGGTGTGTGTGTGTGAGAGAGAGAGAGAGAGAGAGAGAGTGTGTGTGTGTTGTGTGTGTGTGAGAGAGAGAGAGAAGAGAGAGAGAGAGAGAGAGAGTGTGTGTGTGTGGTGTGTGTGTGTGGTGTGAGAGAGAGAGAGAGAGAGTGTGTGTGTGTGGTGTGTGAGAGAGAGAGAGTGTGTGTGAGAGAGAGTGTGTGAGTGGTGTGTTTGTGTGTGTGTGTGTGTGAGAGAGCGAGAGAGTTGGTGTGTGTGTGTGTGTGGTGTGTGGTGGTGTGGTGTGTTTGAGAGAGTGAAGAGAGAGAAGAGTGTGGTGTTTGGTGTGTTGTGGTGTGAGAGTTAGAAAGATAGAGAGTGTTGTTTGGTTTTGTTAGAGAGAGAGGAGAAGATGGAGAGAGTGTGTGTGGTGGGTGTGTGTGTGTGTGAAGATAGAGAGAGAGAGAGTGGTGTGTGTGTGTGTTGTGTGTGGTGTTGAGAGAGAGGAGAGAGAGAGATCAGAGATAGATAGTGTGTGTGTGTGTTGTTTGTGTGGTGGTGTGTGTGTGTGTGGGTGTGTGTTTGTGTGTTTGTGTAACAGGCAACATGCTTTACAGTGTTGCAGTGTATGAAGTGAAACTTGGTCAAGTCCAAAGTTTCAAACCACAGTTTGTAGGCATATGTTTCATAACTGACTCCTTTTGATTCCAAATTAATTATTTTATTCATAATATTACTTTGGCATTTTAAATGAAGGAAAATGAAAATCAATCCATTGCAACTAAACAAGTAAGTGGATTAAATGTAGGACCGTTTGTGTGAATACATTTTAGTTGTTTTCTCCGTTAACTTAAAATAAGCTAAAACAACACAAATCTTTAGTTTTTTACTCAGTTTTCATTTGCACTCAATTTTATTATGTTAAATGTCATTACATTTGTAAAATGTTAAGTTAACTTAAACCATTTGTGTTGGGGCTACATGAATCATTTACATTGCATTGACTGAAACTGGGCATTTCTAGCTCCCAGCATGCTTTGCGTAGGGATAGATCAGGAGGGTATAAATGTTGAAATGAAGTGCTGTTTAATGAATTTTTTTGTAACAGGAAAAGACCTATTAATGTTTGTTGTTCAGTTATCATCATTCATCATTTTATATTCTATAAACTCTTTTAAATGTTCAAAATAACTCAACATTAAACACTTAAACTCCAACAGGTCTTCCAATTTCATAAAAGCTCTGCACAAGAGCACCAGTCTGATTGGATCAACAATCACAGAACATGTCAGATGAAATTGCAGTGATCTCATTATAGGCATGAATCAGTACAATCAACCTAATTTAAGTTCAAATAAATCAGTTCAGCTGTGTGGAAATAGGTGTCATAATTTTATTAAGTTAGACTACTGCTTTGAGTGTGTATCCCACAACAATCTGTGAAGCAGCATGAGGTTCTAAAGATGTGCTTCAGGTTTCTGTTGTGTCTGGGGAAGTGTGTTTTGAGTAAACAGATACCGCTGAATATGGACCACAGGAGACCCGTGGTTCTGCTATTTACCAGACACCCATCAATACAACTTACAATATAATTTGCATAAATGAAGAAAAAAATGAAGCCTCTATATAAATAAGAAATCTAAGAAAGACCAATGCAAGTTGAGCTTGACACACATTTACACGCACCCACATAATCTGTTTGTAATCGGATTGATGGCTCAATCAGACTGAGACCCTCATATAAACACCTCAATCAATCTGACTGAGCTCAATCCAAATTTTATTTTGATCAATGGGAAAAATTAAGCATGCATATGTATTTGTTTATTTTCATCTAACGCCAGATTGCAACATTTAGGATTCATGTAAAGAGAACTTTTAGAATCTGAGTGATGAAAATTAGTGCATGTCATGAAATGCAAAAAATCATAATTGTCATTTAACAACACAAAAGCTACTAATGTTCCTTTACTTTGCACAAATCAGTTTTAACTTTATCATTTGCACAAATCAACTTCAAATTATATTTATTTATTTATTTAGTGGATGTTGTGTGTGTGTTTGTGTTTGTGTGTTGTCTGTGTCTGTGTGTGTGTGTGTGTGTGGTGTTGTTGTGTGTGTGTGTGTGTGGTGTGTGTGGTGTGTCTGTGTGTGTGTGTGTGTGTGTGTGTGTGTGTGTGTCTGAGTGTGTGTGTGTGTGTGTGTGTGTGTGTGTGTGTCACAAAAATTCATAATTGTCACTCAACAACACAAAAACTACTAATGCTCCTTTACTTTGCACAAATCAGTTTTAACTTTATCATTTGCACAAATCAACTTCAAATTATATTTATTTAATATTTATTGTATTTAGTGTTTTGTGTGTGTGTGTGTGGTGTGTGTGTGTCTGTGTCTGTGGCTTGTGTGTGTTGTGTGTGTGTGTGTGTGTGTGGTGTGTGGGTGTGTGTGTGTGTGTGTGTGGTGGGTGTGTGTGTCTGTGTCTGTGTCTGTGGTGTGTGTGTGGGTGGTGTCACCACATTCATATTGTCACTCAACACACAAAAACTACTATGCTCCTTAAACTTTGCACAAATCCGTTTAACCTTTATAATTTTGCACAAATGCAACTGTTTCAATTATATTTAATTTATTATTTTTTAGTGTGTGTTTGTTGTGTGTGTGTGTGTGTGTGTGTTTGGTGTGTGTGTTGTTGTTGTGTGTGTCACAAAAATTCATAATTGTCACTCAACAACACAAAAACTACTAATGCTCCTTTACTTTGCACAAATCCGTTTTAACTTTATAATTTGCACAAATCAACTTCAAATTATATTTATCAGTTGTTTTGGGGGTGAAATATGGTGTGTTCATATTTAAAACCCATTGCCGTTCTGTCTTTTGGGTTTTTTTGAAAAAGCTTGCATTTATCATTGCAACATTCATAACTTTGAAACCCTCTTTGTTTTCCTGACTTATCAAATCTTATACCAAAACCCGAAAAAATCTGGTAGTCTTACTCTCATCTTCTCCCCCCCCCTGTCCTGTGTGTGTGTGTGTGTGTGTGAGTGCGTGCGTGTGTGTGTGGTGTGTGTGTGTGTGGTGTGTGTGTGTGTGTGTGTGTGTGTGTGTGTGTGTGTTCGCTGAACTATTGAGATGTTGAACTTGCAGTACCTCGCATTTCACAGGTATTACTCTGTTATTCAGAGGAAATTATGCAGAATCTCATCTTAACCTTTTACCAGCTGCATTGAACATGGCAAGAGTCAACATTACATCCAATGGAAGAAGGTTTGTGGTGCACTGAGTCTCTATGGAGACGCAGAAAGAGGTTGTGGGAAAGTGGATGTGAAACACCTGGTAAATCAGGTTCACCAGCACAAACACGGATTTGTAGTTTCACATTTACACGCTTTACCGTTACTGAGTATTACAGATCGCACTAAAGTTGTTCCTTTAAATGAGTGTTATTTGTTTAAATCAGCTGACAATGGCATGCTAGCTGTCAATATCACTTATGACATGAGGCTAGTTTGATATTCTGCAGATCTACCCGTCTGTAGACGAAACAATCATTTGGAAACCAATATTTTGTCAGCTATGTTTCTATATGCTCGTAAGGATGCCGTATATAGACAACACAGGCTCATTGGAAACAAGCCTTTACTTACATTTTTGCAAAACTCCAAAAACATACTTAATTAAATGCAGTTTCCAGCTTAAAATAAACCCTCCAATCAGGCAGCTGATGAAAACTTAGGAAGCATGTTTAGATGAATAGCTTAATCTTTCAATTATTTCCCACATGCTTTCTTAAGAGCTCGAGTCATATGTATTTGAATTTATGTTTTATGAATACACTTTGACTAGTATGCAGCGTCACATACTGTATGATGGGAAACGGAGATTTGCTCCTGCACGATGAAAAAAATATGATCTGATGCTTTTTTTATGCAAACGAGCAGTGACAATGCAAAAACTTCAAATGGGAGTGATGATGGATTATACACTGCTGTAGTTACAAAAGTATCCTCTGCAGAATATATATTTTTTAATTTGCTGAAATGCTCGATCTTAAAGGTACAGTTCAAACAAAAATGACAATCCTGTCATTTACTTTCTTCTGAGGAACATACTGTAAAAGAAGAAGATTTGAGAAATGTTTCAGGGTTTCTTTTTACAAGTTTGTTTTTATACGAAACGCAGACAGAAAAGCCTCCCTGTAGTTGTCTGCCAAAATTTGAAAGTGAAGAATTTAAGACTTATAAGGATTGAAGTTTCATTTGAAAAACTAACCTGTTTTGCCTCTCATTTGAATTTTTGACTCTTGGGATTGACTTGCATGCAAAGGTTAAACATCAGGAGAGTATAAGAACACTTACTTGCTTACTAACAAAACACAGCTATGATAGGGTTAATCCCTAATATTTAACAACTGTTTTGACCTACTCATGGTAGTGCAGC
>JADLZN010009809.1:357220-404720 GCA_018155175.1 Sinocyclocheilus anophthalmus
AGTTGGGGATGATCATAATATTTTGGGGTGGGGCGAATGAATGAGAATGGTCATCAGCTACTCCAGCTCTGCTGCAGAAACAATCTCTGTATTACTAATACTATTTTTCCTGGGAGATTGCTTGGTGCCACCCAAGATCCCGTTTCAGAGCATGAACAAAAAGAGTTTGTCGTCAGAGAACTGCTGTATGCAGGTGCTGCTGCATTATGTGCATCTTCACCAGAGCAGCTGCAGATTCTGCTCGGGATGTTTTTGGGCTCAGCTTGAAAAAACGGTGAGCGAAAAGACACTTGCTGCCAACACAACACACATCACCCTCAGCTTAAAAATGTAGTTCTCGATGATGTGGAAAAGATCACTTATCTTGGATCAACCGTGAGGACAAGAACGGCGCCTGAAATGCAACTTGCAAACTATGCTATCAAGTCGTCACCTTGATTTCTATAGCGCTTTATACAATACTGATTGTGTCAAAGCAGCTTTACAGTGTTAAACAGGAAAATAGTTTGTTAATAATGCAAGAAGACAACAACGGAGTCATTTTTCCAGCTAAAGTCAGTAATGTCCAGTAAATGTCTATGGCTTATTGTCACCCGCGACAGAAGCATGCCATTGTTGTAAGTGTTTTGAAATACAGCATTTTATGTCAAGAAATTAATTTCATGCATGAAATTTAAGCAGGTCGCACTAGCATGCTGCTATCAAAACATGCATTTCCCAGAAGCAAGGTTTATTGTCACCAACAAAGTTGGTGTTTTCTGAATCCAATATAATAAATAACTAAATAAAAATAAAAATAAATAAAAAAACTAGCCAATGGCACATTATAAAAAAACATATATATTATACTTTGTGCACAACGTATAGGATTTTAGGGCTTTGAGATTGCTGGAAGATGATATAGTATCCAAATAACATTTCAAATCTTTACAGAAAATAAAAAATATAGGTTTGCATTTATGTTTAAAAAACTTAGCTAGGAAAACAAATAGATTTCTTAGAAAATATTTGTCTTTTAAATTCGTGTGAGAGTTATAAACACCAAATTAGACATCCTTAAACACCAAAGTAAAATAGTCTAAGACGGAAACACGTACAAATACACAGAATTTCTTCCAAAAGGTAGCAACATGGACACAGTCCCGAAAAAGATGAAGAACAGACGCATCTTCCACGCCGCAAAAGGAGCAGGATGCATCTCAGGACACATTTTTTTAAGATAAAGATTGACGGTGTAAAAGACATCTCTTTAACCTTATTAGTAATTAGATATTTATTAGGTAAGGACCACACTTTCTTCCAAGGAATTTCTTCAAAAGAATTACTCCAGTAAGATATTGCAGAAGGGACAGTGATTATATCTTTCTGAAAGAGCTGCCTAATCTTTCTATTCCTGGACAAAAAGCAAATCTTCCCTATTGCTGTTTCACAGGCATGTGTCCAAGAAATACAAGAGGTTAAAGAATCAGCTGACTGCACTTAAATAGTTTACTTGGGACTTAACAGGAATATTGTATAAGAATGGGGCAGTGCAAGACTTTATAGGAAGAAGCTCACATTTATCTAAATTCAAAGATAGACCAGAAGCTTTAGAGAACACTTTAATAAGATCAAGAGGAATCTGTAAATCATTTTTTTAAAACAGGGTAGTGTTGTCAGCTAATTGGCGTATAAGGACATGTTTGTGTGACGTCGTTGTTCGGAAACGCTCTGCTGTTTGTTTGAGCACCCTGATCACAACAGCACTGACTCGACCAATGGTGTGATTTAGGGGGCGGGACCATCGGCTTGCCTGACCAATGGCAGTAGTTGGGAAACTGGTTTGAAAACAGTTATTGTTGTAGTTCTCTTTGGTGCTACTGATGGAGCCAAAATTACTTGTTTTAACCCAATGAACTCAAGCTGATTTAGTCATGTTCCTGAATTAGTCCGTTCATGCAAATATAACTGTCAATGCACATAAAAATCTGCAAAATTCTGAAAGCCAAGTAAAAGCAAACAATACACAGGACAAAACCAGGATCCTTAAAAAATATATCTTTAATTGACTTTGAAAAAATGTCCAGATTTGAAATAAAATAGACAAAACAACACAAAATACAATAAAAACGGTTCTGAGACAGAGGGAAACAAGAAATTTGAAAAAGTCTTTCTCTTCATTCCTCTTTCATTCACAAATCTGACATCATCACAGTTTTGTGGGCAGTTACCTGCTCTATTGCGTTCCCATCAGCACATGAACACACACACACACACACCACACACTCACACATGCACATGCACACGCACCTCACAGCACACCAGACAACCTCACACACACACACACTCACACCACCACACACTCTCACACACAACACAACGCACACACACCACACACACACTCATGACACACCACACACTCACTCACACACTCACACACACACACACTCACATTCACACACACACACACACTCACTCACACACACACTCTCAGACACACACACACTCTCAAGACACACACACACTCAGACACACACACACTCAGACACACACTCTCTCACTCACACACACACTCACACACTCACACTCACACATGCACAAATAGGGGAGAAGCAGATTTTGTCATGATTATATTCGTGACTTACATCTTTACTTGTAGGCAGATAACAATCACACACACACACACAACCACAAACTGTTTCTTAGTATTTAGCATTATATAACTTCTTGTCAGATGCCATTCAGAGAAATAATTACTTTGATTACATTCAAGATATCTATACAGCTATACAGTACATTCTGCTGTGCATATAGAAACCTACATGCACGCATTATAAATACTTACACAGTGCCGAGTTAAAAACAATGAGAAAAATAGAGAATTGTGTTAGAAAAGCAGAAGCAGTACAGACCGGTAAAAGAAAATCTATGCAACTATACATCAACTTATCAAACATATTTGACCCACTATCAAACAATTACTATATGTTATGAGAAAAATAGTTTTATTTTTGGTTAGCTTCTTTCTGAAATGTCCATATGAAACTTATCATTTGCATTCTTTTCTAAATTAACACAACCTTTGTCACTACAAATTATATTATCAGCACGATTTGAGTGAACCGCTGAATTGACATGAACTCAATCTGACAATGCTTTAGCATGTGTTTTGCTTTCATGACAGCAGCAAAGAAGCTGACATAAACAAAAAAATAAAACAAACAAATGTGTTCTCAGACTTTTGAACTTAATGAGACATAATTCACCTGAAACTTTGAAGAATTTCATAAAAAATGACAGCATCCAATACTGTACGGTGTCCGAAGAGCTGGATGTTTGTAGCTTTTGGGATGTGAAAGTGTGCACTTGGTCAGGTAATCGCTATACGATTTCAAGTCTTCATTACGATGTCAATGATCCTCCATTGGCTTTCATTAGTCTCCTCTGTCTGTACGAGCGGCTGGGCTTTGCAGTATCGCAGCTGGTTTCATGTGAAGGCTGTTACTCCTGCAAGTGCTGGATGCTTCTCTGATACTCTTCTACAGGTAAAGCACCTGGACTCTGAAGCTCATATCCGCCCAGGTAGTGCCTGTTGGTCTGGCCTGCAAAATACAGGAGCTGTCGGGCAAACATGGGCTCCACCTGCGAAAGCAGACAAACACGATGAGACACACCACTCACATTTCCCTGCTGGTGAACTTGTCGTAACGGATTACTGCACTGAACAGCCCACTATATGTGATGCACATCTGAATATAGAAATGCTGAGTTCATGCTAGTGCATTAACGTTATAATGATATAAATGATGTGTCAAACCGTGGAGAGGCTGATTTTACCTGAGCTGTGATCATTTTGCTCTGCCGTTGAGGGTCTGGAAACTCGTCTCCGAAACACAGCACCACCTGAGAGCGCGGCATGGGACGGCCGTGGTGAACGAAGCCCTGCAGTTCTACAGCGAGATAAACAATGCATAATAATAAATAACAAGTAATAATAAAGTTGCATTTTATTATAGGGTATGAAACTGACAACAACAACAAAACTGTTTACCCCAAAGTAAACTGATCGAAACAAGAAAAAGTATTTTGCATGAAGAAAATTAAGCCTTTTAGGATCATTCTGCATCACTTTTTGTTTTTCATGCCAAATAAGCACATTTTGTTCCTCAATAAATGCAAATTCTCAATGCATTTACTTTTTGTAATTATTTATCAATGGTTCTCATTATATTTTTACTATGACAATAAATGTTTGTACTTGGTATGAATTGAGTAGGCAGCACACCTACAACAATCATGATGCATGAATGCTTTTGCATTAAATACAATGCACTTTAATAATTTCATTTAAATAATAGATCATAATAATTCAAACTACAATAGAGAAATATAAGTAATATAAGAAAATTAAGACTTTTAGGATCATATTGCATCACTTTTTGTTTTTCATGCCAAATAAGCACATTTTTCCCTCAAAATTGCAATGCAAGTTCTCAATGCATTTACTTTTTGTAATTATTTATCATATTTTTACTATGGCAATAAATGTTTGTATTTAGTATAAAAGGCAATCATGATGTATAAATGCTTTTGCATTAATTAAATAATTTCATTTAAACAACAGATCATAATTATTCTGAGAATGAGATTTGCATTTGTGTTTGATGTTATTTCAATAACAGTACTGGCAGATTTTTATTTGATTCATAATTCTAAAGATAAAGTGGTACAAAAGTGTTTAAAATCTCTGATGGGCTTTAATGTCAAACCCCAATCTTTACGGTCATTACTCTTCCCATCAAAGACAAAAAAACTCCAGATTAGCAATAATGTGAACACAAGACCCCTCATAAACTGATGACTAGCAGAGAGCTGAAATGCAAATGAACTTTAGCAGGTGCAGACGGATGGAGAGTGTGTTCATGTGTGTGATCAGAGGGTCAGGAGCTCGCTGGAAAATCCCACAACGCGAGACATTAGAGACAGAGCTGTGACACGTAGAAACCACACACACAGCTTAAAGAACCAGCTTTCATGTGCTCGCAGGTGAAAGGACAGGCCTTTCCCTCATTCCACAAAAGAGCTGAATACAAAACACTTCTATAGTGTCTACAGCTGATAAAGTTCATTCATCGAGTGAATCAAATCAAAGAGACTGTGAATCATTCACATATTAGCTGAATTCTATTAAACTGAATGTGTCCGCTTAGATAAGAATCGTTTTATGAACGATTTACAAAGATAAACGTGTTTCATGAAGGATACACACTGAAATTCATTTCATAAATAAGTCTAGATCTGTGGAAGCATCTCAATCATCTCCAACGCAAACAATCACACGAGGTTAATCTAACCCATAGGACAAAATATACATGTGAAGCTCAATGAAATATATTTCTGAAATTTTAAATATATGTAGTTTTAACATTTATATACCAAAATGTATTTCAAAATGAATGCAAATGTGGATGGAATTAACCTATATCAAAACTAGGTTAATAATGATTTTATTTAATTTTTTATATATATATATATATCTGTGGTTTAGTTTTTTTTTTTGTAAAGGCTAAATTTTATTAAATGTTTTATAATGCGTTAGAGACAACAAATACAGTTTTCTTTCAAATGTGACATATAATATGTATTTGCTTGGACTGAAACTTATGGAGGGAAAACCTTATTTTGAATGCTTTTAAAAAAAAAACATTTATATTTTTAAAATATATTTTTTTCAAAAATATACAAAAAATGGCAAGAAATATTTATATTGGTAGAAAATATATTTACGTAAATATATTCTGAAACATATTACAGCAAATATGTGACCCTGGAGCACAAAACCAGTCATAAGGGTCAATTTTTTCAAAATTGAGATTTATGCATCAGCTGAAAGCTGAATAAATACGCTTTCCATTGATGTGTGGTTTGTTAGGATCGGATAATATTTGAAAATCTGGAATCTGAAGGTGCAAAAAAATCTAAATATTGAGAAAATCATCTTTAAAGTTGTTCAAATGAAGTTCTTAGCAATGCATATTACTAATCAAATATTAAGTTTTGATATATTTACGGTAGGACATTTACAAAATGTCTTCATGGAACATGATCTTTACTTAATATCCTAATGATTTTTGGCATAAAAGAGGAATGTATAATTGTGACCCATACAATGTATTGTTGGCTATTGCTACAAATATCCCCCAGCGACTCAACACTGCTTTTGTGCTGCAGGGACACATTTATTTTAGGCCTTTTTTGTATATTTTGAAATTATATATTTGAAACATATTTTTTCTGCTGTATGGGCACAGCCCATGATTCTGTTCAAAAGTTCTAATTAAGTTACTTAAAGGACTTTAATCAGTCATGTGACCTTCAAAATATACCATGAATCCAAGTCAATCAGCACTTTCTAGTCACTGGAATCTCTAACCTGAGAGGAACTGCTGCGTGTCCATCAGCTTGCAGGTCTGCTCTTTCTCCAGCTTGTTGGGTTTGTCAGCGTACGGGGCCAGCGGGCCCTCCCAGTACACGCGGCCCTGGCACAGGCGCTTGGCGTAAAGCCCGTCCGGAGCCAGCCACAGCAGCACGCCGCGCTCCAGAACGTTAGGCAGCTTCTCAGCCCCGCGCCGCTGCGACTGAGGGTACGGGAAGGGAAAGAGCACGGGCTCAGCCCCGCCGTACAGTCTCTCCTCGGGGCCCGGGGACGACGGGGACGAGGGTGATCCTGGAGATGAAGAGGAGGAGATTCGACAGCCTTCAGGGCTGCTGGTGGTCACCTCCTTCACCAGAGACTCGCGATAGTACAGAGAGACGTGCAGGCGGCAGTCTGTGCACCAGAGAACAGAAAACAGCATTTAAGAATACTTTTTTCTTTTTAACTTGATGACACAATACTAGGGTGTTTTGGGTGGTTTCTAGGTGCTTTCAATAGCAGTGCTGGGTATTTTACTAAAAAAGTAATATGTGACCCTGGAGCACAAAACCAGTCATAAGGGTCAATTTTTCAAAATTGAGATGTATGCATCAGCTGAAAGCTGAATAAATAAGCTTTCCATTGATGTAAGGTTTGTAAGGATCGGACAATATTTGGCTGAGATACAACTATTTGAAAATCTGGAATCTGAGGGTGCAAAAAAATCGAAATATTGAGAAAATCATCTTTAAAGTTGTTCAAATGAAGTTCTTAGCCATGCATATTACAAATAAAAAATTAAGTTTAAATATATTTACAGTAGAAAATTTACAAAATACCTTTATGGAACATGATCTTTACTTAAAATCCTAACGATTTTTGGCATAAAAAAAAATCAATAATTGTGACCCATACAATGTATTTTTGGATATTGCTACAAATATCCCCCAGCGACTCAACACTGCTTTTGTGCTGCAGGGACACATTTATTACTTCTTCAGCAGTATAATTAGATTACTGTTCTCATTACTCTCTCTAAAAAGTGTTGTATTACTTATTACTAATTACAGTTGAATAATACAAGGAAAGACATGAAACGGCTCGTTTCATTCTATTGCAAGAATTATTATTCAACAGATCAAAGTATTTAAAGGGAGAGGGTTGCATTAAAACCATTCATTTTAACATCAGATATGAAATGTTGATGTTCAATCCACTGTTTTATATAGAATCGTTCTATAGTCTGTACAGTATTTAAAGCAATTACATCAGAAGTAACTAATTCAATTACAGGAAAAATTAGGAGTATCCCTTACTTTACTTTTTCGAGAGAAAAGTAATTCAATGACAGTAATTAAATACTTTGTAATGCATTACACCCAACACTGCGCAATAGTTACTTCATTCATGTCCGTGGTGCAGATATTACATGCCAAGGTTTATAGCAACAGTCAGGGTTATTACAGTTAACTAAAACCATAAAAACTTACTTCAAATGAAATAAATGTTACCTGAAAAAAATCTCAATCTAGCCGCCAAGGCAACATTTCACCTTTTCATTTAGTTTATCTTAATGTGATAACTGAATCGGAAATAGAAATGTAAAAACTAAAATGAAAAATAATATAAACAAAATAGACTCATTTAAAAATAAATTAGACAAAAACAAACAAGAAAATGACTAAAACTAACTCAAATGAACATAAAAATGGGAAATCTAAAAATATGAATAAACATTATAATAGTATCTCAATGATGCTAATATAACTCTGGCAGCTGTGTGCGTGAGTCGTGTTCGTGTACCTGAAATAGCCATGGCTTCGGCCGATCTTATACCGGGGTCCATTGCCACTGGATGGGTTTCTGTCGGTGAATATGTGTAGAAGGAGCCAGATATCTGATACCCTGGAAAGTGTAGATGCATTGAAATGGATTATTTTACTACCCTCAAAATTAACAATGCAATGTGACAAAGGAGCCTATAGTAAAATAAAATAATTGTCTTTCCACTTCTATCATTGCAAGAGTCAGAATCGAGACCAGACCCAGACCACGACTAGACCAGCTGAGACCAGACCACTTCAGGACTAAATCCAGACCCAGGTCTAACCCAGATAGAAATTTCGTTTTTACTTATATTTAGCAAAAGTTAATAAAGGGACTAGATGTCAGCAGAACAAAGTACGTTCTGTGACGCGTATTCATTGGTACCCCTTGAGTTTGCTCTTTTACAGAGTGAGAAGTGCCATTAATACACAAGCATTAATACAGACATGAAGAATTTCCTCTTTCTGTTTAAAGTTGGCTAACGTTGCTCGCCTTTATAAACGCTCTTCTCAATCATTACAGGAACAAGTGAGAGCATCTATGACCAAGAATAGCTCTAGCTTCTCTGAAAATAATACGCTAAATATGGTACACAACCTTTAAATATGGGCTGCAATCGTTTTAAGTTACTTTGTTCACCCATTTATTGACTGACAGCCTCCTGTCCCGTGTTGAGAGAAATCGGGAGTGAGCACAGAGACAGAGACTCATCCTTCAGCCTGAGGCTCATTCATTTCACTTTCAGTGTGAGAGGGTCTTTATGGTTGCCAAAAATTATAACCTTTGGGTTTTTGTTCTTAAAAACAAACAAGCAAGACCAGCCCAGGTGACAAAAAGTAACGCGAAAGTAACATTCCGGTAAAAAGTAACGCAATTAGTTACTTTTTTACGGAGTTAGGTAATATTGTAATGCATTACTTTTAAAAGTAACTTTCCCCAACACTGCTTAAGATTACGTAGTTGTTTGCCAAATGTGAGAGAATGGCATGAATCTAATGCTGTGCACTCAGAACGGGACACTGTGCATTATTGGAGATGCTGGAAGCAGGTACCGTTGTCACAGGCCGATGGGTGCCAGGGTAAGGAGCGCGTGGGTGGATACGGACACTGGCCATACGGTAACTCTGCGTGAGGAGCTTGAGGATGAGGCTGATCGCCGCTGTATTCCCTCCAGTCTCGTCTCTCCTGAGGCAGCATGTATCCCGGCATCTGCACAGAGACAACGGACGGGTTCTGAGACTGGACTTTATCACTGACCTTCCAGAGAAGAAGAACAGCTCCAGCTCCAGTATGCTGGAGCGCACATTAGAGTTCTTAACTAGCAGAACCAACAAGATTCACTCGGTTAACCTGCTTCACCAGTCAGGTTTCATATGGCTGTGCTGGTTCACCAGATCAGTAATAAACCAGCCTGCACTAGCTGATCTTTTCAGCCAGGCTGATTGCACACCTTTAGTAAAGTTAACTGAAACTAGAACTAAAATTACATTTATATTTTAAAGACTTTCATTAAAATAAAATACAGTTTTATCTCACCTGGTTGCCAAGGCAAAATTACTAATTTTCATTTTGTTTTACTTGATGCACTTCAATAACTATAACTAAAACGTAATAAAAATTAATACACAACAATTACTAAAACTCTAACTAAACTAAAAAAAATTACAAAAACAAAAAATATAAAAACAAAAATTAATCCTAGATAATTCAAAAAAAACTAAAATAATACTGCTATATATATTGTGTTTGTGTATATATTATATTATATATGCCAATATTTATATTGGCATATAAAAAACCTAATAAAACAACAAAAACACGCAACATTACAAAAACTTTAATTAAACAAAAAAATTTAAAACAAAAAATATAAAGACAAAAATTTATCATAGATGATAAAAAACTATAATATTATAACAGTAATACTAAAATAACACTGCTCTGAGTTCATAATATAGTTCTAGATATATATATTATATATGTGTGTGTGTGTGTGTGTGTGTGTATTATATATATATATATTTATTTATTTATTTATTTATATCACACACACATACATACAATTTGATGCACAATATATAACTTGCTTAACTTTAAAGTAGTATTTATTTAGTAAAAACAGAAGAAAAAAAACTATATTGGCATATAAAAAAACCTAATAAAAACAACAAAACACACAACATTACAAAAACTTTAACCAAAATAAAAACGATAACAGAAAATATAAAAATAAAAACTAATTAAAAATTATGAATACAATTATAAAATTAAGTATTTTGATACTACAATAACACTGTTTCACATTGAAAGCATCTGCTAGGAACAAGCAGTAAATTTAAAAGTGCTAGATATAAATGCAGTGCTAATTGGACGTCTCCCATGGAAATTAATATTTTGTAAAAATAATAATAATAATAATGTGACACCGCAAAGGGAACACATCTCACCTGAGGCTGTAGAGGAGGATACGGGGAATGCATAGGATAACTAATAGGAGCCACGTGTGTCACGCTGTCATCCATATTGCTGGACTTAGAGCCTAAAATACAAGAAAAAATATATATTCATACCATTCATATACATATATAACTGCACAAGAATATTTATGAATCTCTGGCTGTAAAGCATGCAAAAAAATTTAATAAATAAATACATATCAACACTATTTGAGCATTTGGTTAATGATAATTGTAGCCAATAATTGATAATTGTATTTTAAGTTTAAGTTTAAGACTTAAAGCTGCTAAAGAGCAAACCTGATCTCATGAGAAAGCGCAACTATTCTAAGAGTTGGCGATTTTTTATGAATTTGTACGATTTGATTTGTATGGAAACATACTATTTGTAGAAAAACATTAAGCATGAAGGTCCAGCCCTAATCTAACCCTCAGCAGATCGCATGAAAACATACGAATGAGATTGTACGAATTCACCGCCCATTCGCCAAGACGTCAAATAGTTACGAACTGCCATGATGAGAGTGTGTTAAAAGAGCCCATGACTTGACGAGTGCACTTTTCCTTCCTTTGCTGATGTATTTATTTTGTTAAAAGAAGCTGAGGCTGGACATATCGAACAGTTCGTCATTTTTACAAATAGCCGACAAAATAGTTTACACCACAGTCGCGATTAGCTATTGCTATCAGAGGCAGGTGGGAGGACATTTCCATTCTTGAGAGCATTTGATTTTGATAAAAAGTCAGTCCAAGGTGAGCGATCAATATTTTTGGTCAGTTTTCTGTACATTTTAGTGTCTACATCTGCTTTATCCTAAAAACTAAAAGACACTGGCTACAAAAAATGCACTCATTCGTTCGCTTACAGCTCAGTTCTTGCCTCCACTTCACAGGTAGTTCACAAGCACAAATAATAGCAACTATATTAAGGTGTGAAACTACTATTCATGTCATTTTTATGAAATTACTGAAACTCGTGAACGCTTTAGGGTCACACCAGAGGTCTTCATGGCCTTGGCCCAGCATCTCGAAGCACAAGCTCGTCTTATGCAAGGTCTGATGGCTGATTTGTGTTGCTTTACTGCTGTGCACTTGGTAACCGGAGCTCTCTATAAAAAGCTTGAGGGATTTTAGCACATGTAGTGGCTTCCTCTTAGCTTCCTGCTACACGTACTGAGGGCAAGTAGCAATATTTAACGTGAATGCATAGCATGCCTCCACCTCTGTGTGGCAAATTAGCTCCGTTTACAGCTCTTTTGTGCGCTTACCTTTCAGTAAGAGCTGGAATGATGCAATGCATCAAACCTAGAGCAAAAACTGCACCCTTTCAAGGCGTGACTTCCTAACAAATGTATATCTGTGGATTAGAAGTTAACCAATGCACAGCTCCAAAAGACCTTACGCATGTTTTTATATATTTAAATGCATTTGCTATTCATTGCTACGCTATCCAAAAATGGACGTTACCTCTCTTGGCTGCTTCTGGTATTATCCTGTAGACCTTGTAAGGATCTGAGATGTCCAGCTGGCTACTCTCCACCAGCTCATCAAAGTCATTGCTCTTGTTCAGGGCACAGCGGAGCCTCGTCTTCCATGTTGGAGGGTCTGGTTTGTCCAAGCCTTCTCTGTGCTTGCCTTTAAACAGGGCCCAAGCCTACAAACCACAACACCAGCGTGAAGATGAGAAGAGATGAAGAGTGAGAGAGGAAGCAGAAGAACTGGCTCTCAACAGGTAGGAGCTCAGAATACAGGCATACTGTATACTAATGCATTAAAGGGTCTCAAAATGGATGCGCACTATGATTCTTATTAATAATGATAATAATAATAATAATATGATTATTGTTAATAAGTGTGCTATTATGTAATTAATAAAATACTGTTCAATGTGAACTGTCATTGCTTTTGTTACCAGTCTATCAACATGCAATGGTCTTTTTCAACTCAGCACAACACTAATGCATTTTCTCTGATATGAAATTACTCTTAATAATTTCTCCTACAGTATATGATTACAGTAGCCTATATGAGAAATGTGCCTTAATGTATTAACTTTAATAATAATTCATATGCATTCATAGTTGCCCCAAAACGTATTTGGAAACGTAAGAGGTGCATGAATGTCATCGCATCAGATAACAAAATATCAAACCACGTGGCTGCAAACAAATTTTTCTCGGAACAAACTGCGCTTTTCGTTCTCGTTTTACTCTGAACCAGTTGGCATTTCGGCGACTTTAAGTGGATGAAGTCAAGTTCACACAAGTGTGGTTCAGTATAATAACTATGGCATTATCCACTCATATTTTGCAACCACTTCTGTCTTCGTTTTCAACACTAGATCTATTGTTTGATCAGTTTCGTCAAACGTCTAGCTTCAAAAGCGTGCTTAGTTTATTTGAATAAAGGCACTTGGTTTGATAATACGAGTCCTAACGCTTTGTGGGGCCACAACACAGGTCTAAAGACACTCCATCATTGAAAGAGTCAGCAGAGCTCCAGCTTCATCCTCAATCACCTTGAAGAGCGCCGCGTCCTCGTCGCGGTTGTAGTCCTGCTTCCCCGCGTGCTTCCAGGGAATCCTGAAAATGGTTTTCTCGTCATTTTCCCAAACCAAGCCGGAATACTCCCCGCTGTCAATCTGATCGATGAGCCACTGTCTAAGTTTGCCATTCCCACAACTGACTGGCATGCTGCTGTCCCCATCTAAGTTCATGTCTGTGAGGGAGGGAGGCATGCGCGAGCAGGTGCACATGCAGTGAGCAGAAGAGCGATTCAGATGAGTTCATGCATGCATATTCCGCAATAACACACACATTTATAACGTGTTCTCAAACGACAGAAAATGTTGCATGAAAAGTATGCGTTCAAAGAATGAAGCTTTCCATGCAATTTAAATGTAGTTTATTAACAGCCGCATTTTGTAAAAGGAACAAAATATAGATAGCAGGGCATCCGTAGCTTATCATGCATGAAACATAAGCTTTTTAAATAATTAAGCTGCATGCTTATACTAATCAGTTTGTTTAAATCAAGTCATATTCAGCTCAGTTGAATGTCACACCAGATCAAGGCTCTCAAGTCTTACCTTTGTGAATGCAGGCAACTTGACTTCTCTTTCAAAGCCGACACTTCTCAAGTCATGTCAGAGGTCGGTGCTTCTATTCTTAAATAATGAAAAGCGCGTTAGGTGGAGAGATGGGTGGAGCGTTACGTGGAAGCGTCTTTCTCCAGCACCATTAAACAGAGCTGTAGACTTCAGAGAAACGCGACAGAACCGCAAGAATAAACATCCAGCATACGGGAAATCCCTGCGAGACGCACAAACACACACACGGTGTGGAACAAATATCTGTCGATAAAATATGCCAGAAAATCTCCCGGCGCTCGTCATCACAGTGATCCTGGTGTTTGATGTTTGTTGATGTAGGTTTGTTTGCTTTGAGGACATTCACAGCTGCCGAGCGCAGAACCGCACGGGGGCCACTCGCTTATTCCCATCAGAAGGGGCCAGTGTCACAGTTATTGTGTCTTATGTGGTTTTCAACCTTCACAGAGCTTCTCGGGGTCCGTTTATCCCCCAGAATAATATCAGCAAATTGCTGAAACATGAACTCGTCGAGTATTTGATATCAAGTAACTTCAAATCTGTTACCAATCTGTTTCGAGCTCCACAGTGTTGAATCTGCTGCCCCCTGCTGTCCGACCGAGAAATAACACTGGAATTACCATATTCTCTTATTTTTCAAACTAAACATGGCCATTCTTTCTTTATATTACTTTGACACTAAAACAGGTCCTCGGCTGATCCAGCAAGTGCTAAAGGGATATTTCAACCGAAAATGACATTTCTGTCATTATTTACTCATCCTCATCTCTGTCCGAACCTGTATTGACTTTCCTTTTTCTGTGGAACACAAAAAGAGCATATTCTGGAGAATGTTGGTAACCAAACAGTTGGTGGTAGCCACTGACTATTGACTAATAGTATTTTATTTTTTTGCATACTAGAAATAGGGCTGGTCAGTATATATATAATATATATAGTTTCTGTAAATAAGGTTGCTATGACATTGCTATTTTAGAGACATTTAGAGATTCAGATAAATTTCACAATACTCAGTAATAAAAAAAAAAAGCAAAGGACAAATACAATAGAAAAAAGATACAAATGGAACAAACAGAAATAATTAATAATTGAATGTAAAATAAAACAGCATAGTCTCCACTGTAAGAATTAAACTTCTTTTGTTTCTTATTAAAGCTACAAAAGTCCTTCAGTCAAGAGCAGCGAGTGATTTTCTCCTTTGGGGTTGATTCCCGAGTTCACACTTTATTATAATTAAATAAAGGTAATGCGTATTTGGCGTGCTGTCCGGGGAGAGGGCCCCCTGAGCTTGGTGTGCAGCCTGGCCCCCTCTCCCCGCTCCCGAGTGCTTCTCCCCGTGCTGGGGTAGAAACTATGCTGAAGGTGCGGGGTCGGGGTGGCGGAGGGATGCTGAAAGTCGAGAGATAACGGAGGTAGGACGTACTTGGTTATTTATAGGAGTTTTCTCTTGCGCTCAATCACTAATGATGAACTGGCCGTGTTAATTATCTGTGCGTGCTCCTCCCGAAATTTGTTATAAAACAATTCAACTTAATATTAAGCTCAGTCGGCAGCAGGAATATTAGGCTGCTGTCACTTTAAGAAACGCATGGATCCAGTTTACGGTTACACATGTATTTTCATTCTCAACTGTTTATGTTCATATATTGCATAACCGATGAGGGTTTATGTGAATAATCACCAAGGGCCGCATTTTGACACATTTTTGCATGTATTTGTGCGTTTACGCTCACCTTAAGCTAAAAGATGACTTTACGTGTTCTGTTCCGTCTCGGAGCGCGTGCACAGAAATCCTCCTGAGGAACAGCACAAGTCCTCTTTCATGCTTTTAAAACATGAATAAATCAAGCACGTCACGTTAACATGATTTTACGGATTTGCATGTTAAATTGGGCTTTTATTGAGGAGCAAAAGCGCTGGAAAGGGGGCGGAATGGGGTGCAATAATCATTTTATCTCAAATATAAAAGCAGAAAGTCAGAGACCATAGTAGTATAAATCAATTTTTATAATATAACTGTAAAGACTGAACAACAAAATGCAAATTTCCCTTTAACATCGCATCAGTAGTAAACAACATTAAAACCTTGAATATGTCTTATTTACAAAAAGTGTGCATAAGTCAATAAACAGTGCTGGTGCCACCCCCCCCCCCCCCCCCCCCCCACCCCCCCCCCCCCCCCCCCCCCCCCCCACCCCCCCCCATCCAACCTCATCCCAGACGTCAGGAATGATCTGTGCGATCTCTCAGTTGAGCTCAAAGTCCTCGTCCGCCAGCTCGGAGGAGCTGGGAATCTGCGCCAGCAGGTTATGAACGTCCTCCTCATCATTAAAGGGGTTTTCCTTATACTCCTCCTTCAGCCACTCTCTGAACTGAACACAAATCCACAATTACCAATGAATGCATGAATCTGGATCACGCATTTACACAAACATATTAACCCTATAAAGCCTACTGTCTCATATTTGATACACACATTTTTAAGGCCTCTAATTTATCAACATGATTAACTTGTTAATAAAAACTGTTTCAGACTCAATCTACTACATTCTCATTCTGTCTCTGATTGAGAGTTTAAGTAAAATCTCTTTTAGTGTAATTGCTTCAGCTGGAGCTTCTCGTGTCAGATCTTGACTGGTTTTGATCAAGTAAAGGTCAGAATAACTGCAGTAATATCTCCAGATGAACACTTACTGCACTGAAGCAGCTCAGCTTTACTTGATTCTCCATCAATCATGTTTTAGAGTCTCAAATCTGATCCTCAGGATCTTTTGAGGAGCGTTTGTTTCCAGAAGCTTTACTTTCACTGTTCCTCAGCGGAGGAATGATCTTCACAAGATCACATATATATATATATTGTCTAAAGGTTCAATTAACTGTTCCATTTTATAAAATGACTATTATTTTATATATCAGGCTTCACAGGGTTTATCAGAAGGGCCATTGTCATAATTTGAGGTCAGCTGAATTATAGCTGATACAATAATTTAGTCATAAACAGTGGAGGAATCACCTGCTGTAGCTGGCTGGTCTCAAACTCCTGCAGCTGGTTCTGGAAGCCCATGTTGGGTGAAGCACAAGGTCTCGCCACCTTCACCGCAGCCAGAGCCTCCTGCCATCCCAGAGTCGTGATGGTCATGACATACGCCACCACCAGCGTCACGCTACGCGACACGCCAGCCAGACTGGAGAACATCAGATCAAATGTCACATTCAGCAAATTTACTAACGTGATTTTAACATAACAGGCCGGTTGCCTTTAGAATAATTACAGGCGATTACTTATGATTGTTCATACTGTAGGTTAGTGATCAAAAACGAGCTCCTAACCCTATGCATGCAACTTAGTCGTGCAACTCGAAGTCGCAAGAACATAAGATTTCAGAGAAATACTACAGACTTCATTATGTTTTTGAGAATGAACCACTTTGCCTGCAGTGGTGTTATAGTCTCACATCAAACAGAGGCTCGTGTTTACTGTTGTTTTGGGAAGTTCAAAAATAGCCCACCCCCCCTTGACACCTAGTTATCAGCTGTTCACATGGTCACACTGGGCTCGATTAGGGCTGGTATCTGGGTTGAGTGCACATTTTGCTTCCTCTTAAAGTAGACTCGTATATATTCATGCATGGAATCATATGCATACCTAACATTGGTTCATTTACAGTGTTGATTCAATAGCCTGAGGACGTACAGTGCAAACCCTTCACTTACCAGTGAACCAGACAGCCCTCGCCTTTCAGTCGGGACTCGTGCATGAATTTAATGCTCTTCTTAAAATGCTGAATGCTGCGGAGGGGAAAGAAACAGATTATGTCAACTTCATGCAATTCTGTAGAGAGAATCAATGTGAAGGATGCTGCATTGAAATCTGTGCTGATCAGCTGGCCTCCATCTACACACAGATCTTCAACAGATGTGCGAAGTCCCTTCCTGCTTCAATGCTCCACCATCATCTCCATTCCAAAGAAACCCAAAATCACAGGACTTAATGACTACAGACCTGTGGCTTTAACGTCTGTGTTCATGAAGTCGTTTCAAAGGCTTATCTAAAGGACATCACTGGACCCTTACTGGACCCCCTGCAGTTTGCTTAACGAGCAAACAGGTCTGTGGATGATGCAGTCAACATGGGACTGCATTATATCCTACAACATCTGGACAAATCAGGGGCTTATGTGAGGATCCTGTTTGTGGACTTCAGTTCGGCTTTCAACACCATAATTCCAACAGCCCTCCAGATCAAACTGACCCAGCTCTCTGTCCCTAGCTCTATCCGTCAATGGATCAGCAGCTTTCTGCCAGATAGACAACAGCTAGTGAGAATTGGTCAATTCAAATCCAGCACCTGCACCACCAGCACTGGTGCCCCCCAGGGATATGTCCTCTCCTCACTGCTCTTCTCCCTCTACACAAATTACTGCACATCTAAAGACCCCTCTGTCAAACTCCTAAAGTTTGCAGACGACACCACAGTCATCAGCCTCATCCAGAACGGAGACGAGTCTGCTTACAGACAGGAGGTTAAAGAGCTGGCTGTCTGGTGCAGTTATATCAACCTGGAGCTCAACACGCTCAAAACAGTGGAGATGATCGTGGACTTCAATACACAACACTATTTATACAATTATTTATTTAACACACCATGCTTCTTATTCGCATTTGTACATATCATACCTGTACACACAAATACCATGTTGTCTATTTTTGTATATTTTTAAATATTTGTTGTATATTATTATTTCCTATTTACTTATTCTATGTTTATTATCTGTCTTGTTGTCATTCTGCTTGTGCTGTGGAAGCTTCTGTCACCTAAACAAATTCCTCGTATGTGTAAACATACCTGGCAATAAAGTCTTTCTGATTATGATAAAAGTGTATGCCTTCAGCACAGTGGACATTTCTTCACATTAAAGCATCTGCCAAATGCATAAATGTAAATGTTAATACTCTCAGAGAGTAGCTGAGAAGCTAAAAATGTACGCCCAAAAAAAAACAATTTAAATAAAAGTCAGTGCAGCTGCCGTTAACAATGAAATTGCAGGTCAAACTGACTTGCGAACGTCATAATCTTAATAAACATTTTGCATGCACATACACACATCCCACAACACCTCAGAGTTTCAAAACTCTGCAGGCTTGTTCATAACCCTAAATGAGAACTAATTATAATTTTAATCCTACTTTAACCAGTTTTTCCAACAACTCGATTTTGTACACGGGTTGATGTATGAATGTCACTGGTTTGTTTTAATATCTTGTTATCTAATGCATTGACATTCAGGCATTAAGTGATGCTTAAAAGGATAGTTCACTCAAAAGATATTGTCTAGAATGTTTCTGAACTGTTTGTTTTTTATTTGAATGTCAATGGGTTCCAAAACAACTTCTGCTGTGTGAAAATAAATAAATAAATATAAATAAAAATATCTCCTTTTGTGTTCCACATAAGAGAAAAAAAAAACCTCATACAGGTTTGGAACGACCTGAGGATGAGAAATTGATGATTTTGATGATTGATTTTTGGGTGAAATATCCTGTTAATTGTGCAAAAAAAAAAAAAAGAAGCATTTTGGGGCCACTGTAGTACAGTTTAAGTTTCATGTAGATTCCGTAGAGGTTTTCATTCAGACTGTGACGCCGACAGTGCTGTTCCTCCAGCGGTGGGAAGGTCGTAACCATAGCAGTAAACAGAGAATTACGAGACATCCTGTGTACATGATGTTTTCCAGATGCAGATTACTCACAGCAGCCAGCCGCTCTACAACACACAGCTTTTACAACTTCAGTATTTACTGCCTTCGCAATTCCTGACAAAATTGTATTTAGTCTTGATGCTGAAACTCAAACGAGTGTGTATTGAAATGCTCAAAATATTTCAGTAGGTTTTCAAGCGGAGGCAGTATGAAACCGCATTAAAACACTGGCTTAAATATACAATTATTAATTAGCAATTCTATACCCTCATCACACTCAATCTAATTATTAACAAGTGAAAGCCCAAAAATTCAACTTAGGCAAGTTTGTTATTAAAGGGATCATGAACTGCCTTTTTTTAAATTATTTTGTACTGTTCTCTGAGGTCCACTTATAATGTTACCAAAAGTTTTACACCAAAAACATCATAATTTAGAAGTAATCTTTATCATTTAGTTTCTGCGTAGACCTGCGTTTGTCGTAATTTATGCTACATGCGCAAATCGGTGGGCGGGGCTAAACGGACAGTGCTGTAGAATCGGTGGGCGGGGCTAAACGGGCAATGATGTAGAATCGGTGGGCGGGGCTAAACGGGCAGTGCTGTAGAATCGGTGGGCGGAGCTAAACAGGCAGTGATGTAGAATCGGTGGGCGGGGCTAAACAGGCAGTGATGTAGAATCGGTGGGCGGGGCTAAACAGGCAGTGCTGTAGAAGCAGGCGTTGATCATCTTCTGCGGAGGCGGAGTTTAGCCACACTATTCGTCATAAAGTGACACATTGCACAACCTTTCATTGTGGCAGATTGGCTTCAATATAAGCTGTTTTTAGACTAAAGAGAAAGTTTTGAGTTCTGAAATGTACAGGATGTTTTTATACTACAATGACCTCTTATATGTCAAAAGATCAAGGGAATTTTGGTTTCTCAGGTCATGACCCCTTTAAAAATCATTACAACAGTACATATAAAAAAAACATGAGTTTCTATCATTTCAAGGCCTTTGAATGATCGGAGCAACTGAACTGTAATGGTTCCGGTCTCTTGTTTGGTGGACTCTTTTTTTTAGTTTATAAAGGTAAATTAAAGCCTAAATTAAATCGGTTCATTATATGAGGTGACTGTGTCTCTTCAGAAGGCTTGGATTAAGTTGCTTGATTCATATGGATTACTTTTACAATGTATTTATGTACTTTTTGAAACATATATAGGATGTAATGAGGTTACAGTGATCATCACTGAGTGACGAATGATTGACATTTCAGCACTTCGGCGCATACTTGCACGTTCGTGTTAAGTTCATTTTTGAGAAACGCACGTAAAAAAAGGAACAAATGTTTGTAACCTCGCACACAGAAATCCATCTTACAGATATGAGATCCATCAGGAATCCACTCGCTTCATTACGGAGTGTGTTCGTGCAGAGAATTTCTTCTATTTTTTTCACTTCACTTTTAAAATAATAACAGATTTTAGGACCTGAGAAGAGACCTCAAGAAAAAATTGATCTTTTAAGAACTGAAAGGTTGTTTGAAGAACACAGAATGGTTCTTCGATGGCGTCGCTGCGAAAACCCCCTTTGGTACCTGTATTTTTAAGAGTGCAGATGCGCTATAGATATTTCTAGGACTTTTACAGGCCTTAAAATAACAATTATAAAATCCCCTGATATTTACATGTTTTCCATAACTGGGGAAATAATGTGCGCTACTAATCTCTGACAATGTTGGGTTGACATCTCCCTGCTAAAACCTAATGGCTTGCTTGTGTGTGTGTGTGTGTTTAAGAATACATTCATACAAAAACTAAAATTGTTCCAAGAAATAAAAAAAAAATTCACCTTTCTATTTGCATATTCTCCTTGCAAGAAAAAAAAAACCGATTTTTTTGGTTTGAAACTGTCCAGATAGTGGCAAGAAATCCAGAAATCTGACTGTGGTTTCTTTTAAGCATGCAAAGAGGCAACAACACCACGGCAGGTACGGCGGCATTTCCTCCAGAACATCCATCCTTTTGACAGGACCAGGATGAGAAAGGGCTGGGTTGGTCCAGTTTGGTTAAAGAGGGTCAGTTTCACATTACGCATGGCCGGGTTTCGCAGGCTCATAAGGGTGACAAGAGAGCTGATGGTAAATGGGGGATAAAAATAAAGGCGTAGTGAGACCAAGGCATCACTGCAGAACCCAGCTCACGACTTCCTTCCTGCACCAAGAGGGCCACAAGAGGAAGTGTGTGTGTGTGTGTGTGTGTGTGTGTGTGTGTATGAATGCGCGCTCAAGGGTGTAACTAGTTTGATATGGCATGAAAAACCTAACATCACAGCGTTAGTGTTAGTGAAGACTGAGGAAAAGACAAGAGGGAAGAGCATGTGTGAATGCAGAACTTATAAAGCGTTTGTTTATAAAAAGCATTTACATCTTCATGTTGCTACAGTGACTCGCGCTGCCCACTGGCGGCCGAGAGAGATCGGATAGCTATTAGTGAACGAGCCCATCAGAAATGCATGCCTACTCACAGGTTTTGTGTGGGCGAATCTGCTGCTGGGATACAAAGATAAGTCATCTCCTAAAGAAACAGAGGAAAGACAGAGATGTGCTTTAATACGCCTCAATATCACATGCTAAACAATGATAGAGTATAAAGAAAGACATAGAGGGTAAACATATTGTTTCATGTCATGTCAAGAGCTCTTTGTTGCACATGCACAACATGTTTTATTTCTGCTAAGCGTTCATTTCATAATAAACTCATAATAATGCATGCATAAATGCAATGCATTTCATTGTTTTACTCTCACGTCTTCACAGGTCTCTGAAAAGCACCATGCAAGAGCACAAAGCATTCAGCACAAGTACATTTTTGCAGAAGGGCTCGTTTTCCTGTAAGAGAAGCCCTTCGCTGAGAAAGTCTACTTTAGGGTCTCTGCAGAATTTCCTGAATCAAATAGAAGAGTTTTTAAGACCTGCATTAGATCTAGATTAAACAGGCTGCAGCACATTAAAATTCAAAACAGTGTTATTGCAAGTTTGAAATTCTCAAGAAAAAAAAAAAGACTTTATGCATATTGTGGGGCATTTAATTATAAACAAGCCCAAAATACACCAGGACTTTTATTTTGAAAGGTCTATACTTTACTACTTCTAGCTGCTCATTCAAACAGATGAGGGAGATAAAATATGCACAATTACAACCTTCTACAATATATTCAAATATAATCACTAAACACTGTCATAATTCAATAATCTATTGACATAAAAGCACAGTATTCATTGACTGAGAACTGTTCTGAAACGGTGAGCCTGTAAAATGCAAAACAGCACTACGTTTGGACTTTTATTTCATTAAATCATACGTTTTAGGATGTAGGATGTATTGAGGTTATTGTTTTAACGTCCTCTTAAAATGATAATTAAGACTGCTGCTTGATTCATCAACACAGAACTGAAGCCAAACCCTAATGCAGCGAAACAAATTCACTGAATAGAAAGTGTTTGTGTGTCTGTCACTGTGTTGAAAGTGTAGCCTGCAAAACAATGGGTGAGTAGTTTACTTCATTATTTACCATGCTTCATAAAAGCCTGCATTGCAAGAAATTTCATGTTTATATTAAAGTACAAAATTATTCATAAGTTTCACCTTTTGTATAAATGGTAATGAAATTGAAAGACTAATTGTTTTGATATTATTTCATTATTTAAATGTGTAATATATGTCAATATGGTATTACTGTAGAAATGTAGCAAATTGCTGTCTTACTCGGTTTTGTATTATGTTAGGCTTCGAAGTTAAGTTTTGAAAATAATATGTAAACATGTGCAACGGAGTGCACTTTGTGCCAAAGCAATGGAAAATAATGCACAGTTTAGTTGCATGGAGATTCAAAAAAAAAAAAAAGTGACCCAAGTATTGAGAAACTGGTCCCAGAGACAGTAAAAAACCTCAAAACCTCACCGTACTTTAAAGACATGAACTAATGAGTCGCACTACCTGTAAAATAGGCGCAGCGGTGTCATGGATGGAGAGGATGTGTGTGATGTTGTTTCTGGCTAATTGCTCCCGGTCTCTGGCATCTGTAAGAACACATCCACACGTTTATCATCTTTCCGAACCATGCATGCACTTATTAAAATGGTGTTGTGGATTCTAGCCTTGTCCATTCTTACCTTTGAAGTTACCCAAGTACAGGTCTGGCAGAACCTGGAACCACACACGCAGGTTTGTTCAGTCACAACCAAGCCACAACACAACTTAGCATCACCCAGTTTTCCTAAAATCAATGTGTTTTTGTGTGTTGGTTTCAAACATCAGTTCAGAACTGATACTGTATCATTTGCTGTAACATCATGTTTTTGTAAAGCTGTTAAACAAGTGAACAATAAAACACTGGGGCAAGAGTCAGCTGTATCATGAAGGCTTGAATTGTGTTTTTGTATAGCGGTATTTTTCATAAATGTCAAGTTTGGCCACACTGTCACATTTATATTTGGGCAAGTCGTCAAATAAATCTTATACATTTATATACTTAATTTATTGGCCAAACCAGTAGTTTGATATGTTTGTGTGTTACCTTTTCCACTTTTTTATTCTGTTATGTTTTCAGACCCCCCTTAGACATGAATTATGTTTGAATTAAAAAGTAATTCTTCTGAAATCAGTGTCAAAATACAGAAAGTTCTCATTGTGACAAGGAAGAAGGACTCGCATTTTAGTCGGAAGCAATGGTTTAAAGTTAAAAACATCTTAATGCTGGATGTGTTTCAGCTTTTGTCTTCTCCAGATGTGAACTGATGGACTGGAGTGCTGTGGATTATTGTGATGTTTTTATCAACCTCAGCGGTTGGAGATATTAGTTATGACGGCAACATTCAGGCTGAGACCCCACTGATGCAGTGCTACATTTCACCAGATCTGATGAAGAAACACACTTAATTACATTGCTACGGTGTTTTTATGTGGTCATGTTGCTGTGAGCAATTATTAGCGCGTTGCATGTGGTTGCAAGGTTGTTGTTTTTTCCAGTTGCTAAGGCTTTCTAGTAGTTATCGCATTGCTGTGTGGTTGCTAGGGTATTGCTATGTAGTTGCTAAGTGTGTAGTTGCTAGGGTATTACTATGCAGTTGCTAAGGCTTTCTAGTAGTTAGCTTGTTGCTGTGTGGTTGCTAGGGTATTGCTATGCAGTTGCTAAGGCTTTCTAGTAGTTAGCTTGTTGCTGTGTGGTTGCTAGGGTATTGCTATGCAGTTGTTAAGGCTTTCTAGTAGTTAGCTTGTTGCTGTGTGGTTGCTAGGGTATTGGTATGCAGTTGCTAAGGCTTTCTAGTGGTTGCTAGGGTATTGCTATGCAGTTGCTAAAGTGTTCTTAGTAGTTAGCTGTTGCTGTGTGGTTGCTAGGGGATTGGTATGCAGTGGTTAGGATTTTAGTAGTAGAGTGGTTGCTGTGTGGTTGCTAGGGTATTGGTATGCAGTTGTTAAGGCTTTCTAGTAGTTAGCTTGTTGCTGTGTGGTTGCTAGGGTATTGGTATGCAGTTGTTAAGGCTTTCTAGTAGTTAGCTTGTTGCTGTGTGGTTGCTAGGGTATTGGTATGCAGTTGCTAAGGCTTTCTAGTAGTTAGCTTGTTGCTGTGTGGTTGCTAGGGTATTCTGAGTGGTTGCTAAGGTGTTCTGAGTGGTGGCGCGTTGCTGTGTGGTTGCTAGGGTATTGGTATGCAGTTGCTAAGGCTTTCTAGTAGTTAGCTTGTTGCTGTGTGGTTGCTAGGGTATTGGTATGCAGTTGCTAAGGCTTTCTAGTAGTTAGCTTGTTGCTGTGTGGTTGCTAGGGTATTGGTATGCAGTTGCTAAGGCTTTCTAGTAGTTAGCGCGTTGCTGTGTGGTTGCTAGGGTATTGGTATGCAGTTGCTAAGGCTTTCTAGTAGTTGGCGCGTTACTGTGTGGTTGCTAGGGTATTGGTATGCAGTTGCTAAGGCTTTCTAGTAGTTAGCTTGTTGCTGTGTGGTTGCTAGGGTATTGGTATGCAGTTGCTAAGGCTTTCATGCTGCTGTGTGGTTGCTGGCGCGTTGCTATGGTGTTGTTGCTTTCTGGCCCAAAACAACTTAGTCGAACTACTATGATGTTCTTTAGACATGTTTCGGGTCCCTCCTTCAAGACACATGATTTTAGGAATCGTTCCAGCCGGCGTGCTTAAGTAATAAGTCAATAACACAAGTATATGAGCAACAGTGACGCTTTCCTTAACCAGCATCACTAATAAACACCCTTCCAACATCAAGATTGCATTCCCTCTCAAAGTGATGGAAGGACAAGAGGGAAGTCATGCTCATCTACCTTATTTATTCCGTTTCCCATGCCACACTGTTCGCAGTGGCTCGTGTTTCAGGAGTCCGCTTGTATCGAGTGTTTAATCGCTGTTTATGTTGTCGTGTCGAGCTCCTTGACGAGCCTCTCTTAAAGGCGCAGTGCACACTATTACCGACACCAAGCACTGTTGTTCATATACGCGTCTCGTGACGCAACTGAAGTTTGATTGAATTACTCGCAGTGGTTTCATTCTAGCAGGACAGTTTGGAAGTGAATATCTGTAGCTCAGATTTAAACGAATAACTAGTCATTTTAAAAATGCACAAGCAAAAAGGGTTTGGATACGACAGAGGGCATTTTTAGGATTTATAACATGTTTTCCGGAGTACTTGATTCTGATCGGTCAATCCTTTTTAACGCTGTTTTGTAAATGTTTCTGCGCTGTTTCTGCATGTAAACCAGTCAAATTAAAATAATTCCAATTTAAATCGTGTATATAATTCGTGTCCATTTATTTATTTATAAATATGTATGTATTTATTTCTAAATAAATCTGATTTATTTGTAAATGATCCCTTGCAGTTTCTATTTACTCACAGCATTTGATTTTGAGATTTTCAATTTAATAAACTTTTTGTTTATTAAAATGCAATATTTAAATGTTCATTTCTCAGTTACTAGATTAAAACGTGCGCTGGTGATCTGGTTTTCTGCTGGTGATTATGTTTGTCTGCCTGATTTTTACTTTCACTTTGTAACCTAATATCCCGGAAGCCACGGAGAAGCGCCTCTAGGAGGACTGTAACAAGGTGTGTGTTACACTGATACAATGTTGCGTTTCTAATCCGGTTTAAAGATGTTCTTCGGTAGCAGGAGAAATCTCATATTTGAAGTCCACTAACGAATAAATGAAAAGTTGCGTTGTGTCTGACAAGTAATGAAAGGGAACGCAGAAACTCTTAACTCTTTTTTTCTTTCTCGTTTTGGTTTCTAATGTGTTTCTCTGAAGTTTGTCTGTGGCTCTTCATTCAAAGGTTCGCCTTTGATCGTCGGGAAATATTTCAAGAGTTTTGTCAGAAAGAATGTTCTCTGAGTTACTTCCGCAGTCCTTCATATGGAGGGTGTTTGAATGTTGCACTGGGTTCATGCTGATATTATGTTTGTGTTGCTCTAGGGAAGTTGTCTTTAGGAAGAGAGGAACTATGGCTACAGCAGCGAGCCTGAGTCTTATGAAGTCTGGAGATCTGATCAAGAAAGAGCCTTTGGATTACGGAGGGTTTGGGGAGGTTTACCTGTGTTACCACAAAACCCTGGGCCAGGTGGTGCTGAAGACGGTCTACACCGGCCCTCCGCGCAACGGGTGAGTGTGGAGCATCTGCTCTGGCTTCAGATGCTCAGATGCTGTGGGAACTGACTGAGTTGAATGTGTCTGACTCAGCCGGCAGAAGCAGTCTCTTCTGGATGAAGGCAGTCTGATGAGCAGGTTAAGCCATCAGCGAGTGGTCAAGCTGCTGGGGGTTATTCTGGAGGACGGAGACTATTCTTTAGTCATGGAGCTCATTCCTAAAGGAAACCTGCTCACCATGCTGGAGACGGTAACTGGTGAAATATACATGAAGTTGCATACATTTTTATCTGTCTCAGTTTGGCCAGAATGTCCAAAAACGCATTGATTGTGTCAAAACAGGGTTAGCCCTTGTGCATCAGTTTAAAAAGGTTAAACAGAGCTCCTTAGCTGACGAAATAGTCCATGTCATAAAATATTATATTTTAATATGTTTTTCCACTATCATCGGTGCTGATCATAACTACCAAAACATCAATTTTCAGGATTTCAGCCCTTTAAATGTTTTAAGCTTGTTTACGTAATGCAACTGTTGCTTAAAAGAAAAGACAAAAATCTATTATTTTCCATATAATAAATGCTAAGATTTTGTTTTGGATTATTACAGTCTTGCATGTCAGTGATTAGCAACAGCATTCATTTTGGTGCATTATTATTTTTTTGTGCAGTGTCAGATTTAAAAAAAAATACCATTCACATGAACACAAATTTGTAAGTATACGCATTTATATTATAAAAATAGTGAATTTATGTTTAGAAGCCAACAGAGTGAAAACCTATTAACAGGCTTGATTTTATGCTTCAGTGGTGTTGGGATTAAATATTGCAACATTTTTGTCCTTAAGGTCCAGAGTGAAACTATTTTTGTACCTAAAGTAAAATAGATTTGTGAAAGGAAATGATGTTGGAAAAACAATACAAATACACATTTTTGACCAAATCTATGCTGTTTGCATTAACACACATTAAAAAAAAAAACATTTGAAAAGGCAAAAATGGTTCATTGTTCATGAACATGAGTGTGCTTGTAAGCTTACAATAAAAGCTATTTAAAGGACAGCTGCATGCGTAGCGGTATTGATATCTTGATGTAAATTTAGGATCAGATCAAGTGTCTTTAATGTGCAAAATGGACATATCTCAGGTGAATGCTTTCAACATTTCTGAACCCCTATCACTGTATTCACCTGCTGTCCAATATAACCTGCCCTTGCATGCACTAGTATACAAATATTGTTTGCTCCATTACCTGATTTGCATAATTCCTTTAGAGAATCACAGACAGTGCATGCAAAAAAAGCAATTCCTCATTCAAAGCGCTTCATGTGTAGTGAAAATCAGTCACTTTTTGATATCTTTAATAGTTTCCTCATGTTTGGCGTTCCAGGTGCCTGTTCCAATATCTGTGAAAGGGAGGATCATTCTGGAAATCGTGGAGGGAATGGTTTATCTCACGGAGAACCAAGTCATTCACAAAGATCTCAAACCAGAGAACATCCTGGTGGACAAGAACTTCCACATAAAGGTGTAGAGTTTATCGCTGAATTCCCCACAGAACTCCCTTTTTAAAAAGTTAAATACTCACATTATTGAAAATAAGTACCCATAGTTTAGATTATGGTCTTTTACAAAGCTACTACAATGTACCATTTAGTTACTAATATGTGACCCTGGAGCACAAAACCAGTCATAAGGGTCAATTTCCCGAAATTGAGATTTATGCATCAGCTGAAAGCTGATAGGACAATATTTGGCTGAGATACAACTATTTGAAAATCTGGAATCTGAGGGTGCAAAAAAATCTAAATATTGAGAAAATCATCTTTAAAGTTGTTCAAATGAAGTTCTTAGCAATGCATATTACTAATCAAACATAAAGTTTTGATATATTTCCAGTAGAAAATCTACAAAATATCTTCATGGAACAAGATCTTTACTTAATATCCTAATGATTTTTTGGCATAAACGAAAAATATATTGTGAACCCAGACTGTATTGCTGGCTATTGGCTACCAATATCCCCCAGCTGACTTAGCAACCCGGCTTTTGTGCTGCAGGGTCACAGATGTGCACTTCAGCTGCTAATATGCAGCCTTTAGGGGCAATAGGTACAAACTGTACCTTTTCAAATCTTTTGTAGCTTTTTTTCTGAAAGGAGAGAATGCTATGAATGTCTGCTTGATGCTAAAATTATAAAATATAATATTTATAGTTCTTTATGCATACTAAAGAACTGCACATCGTCATGAAATTTAAAGTATATTATTGCACCACGTCTCCTAGTGGTACAGTTGAATATTTAGTACTTTTCCACATGCATAGAGGGGTGGGTTTTAAATATGTAGTGCTATCTATATAGCAAATCTCAGCTGCTCGAATGCTTGTATCATCACAAAATATATCGCACAGCTCTAATCTGCTGAATGTGACTATAATGCATGAAGATATAAAGATAAACATTAACCATAATTTTCTGCGAATCTGCTTTGAAACTATGTGTATTGTGAAAAGCGCTTTAAAAATAGAGTTGACGTGAAGGATTTTGGTGCATGCTCTGAGCTGTGTTTGTTTGCTCCGCATCAGATCGCAGATCTGGGTCTGGCCACGTCTCAGATGTGGAGCAAGCTGACGAAAGAGGAGTCTCGCAGACAGAGTCGTCTGGGCAAGAAGTCGTGTGCGCGCGCCGCAGGCACTCTGTGCTACATGGCTCCTGAGCACCTGAAGAGCATCAACACCCGCTCCACCGAGAAATCTGACGTCTACAGCTTCTCCATCGTCGTCTGGGTCATCCTCAGCGGCCGCGAGCCCTATGAGAGTGAGTCTGCCTTCAGAACTGTTCAGAATTCATGTTTCTTCAGTGGAATGTGTAGTAGGAATGTACAAAAAGGATGTAAAAGTAACAAAATTTCTGTTCATGTGACTCATGTGCTATATTCTGTTGTATATAGCTTTTTGTGAGGAACAGACTGAAATAATAAAAAAATATATATATATAAATATGAATATGAATTTTCACTGTTCCGGTCAGTTTACACAGCACAGTTCCTCTTTCTCAAAGAAAAACAGAAGAGGCAATGATATACACATTTTAATAGGGCTGAACGATGAATCATATTTTAATTGTGCTTCTCTCGATTTATTAAGCTTAAAAATGCTATATTTGCCTGCGGGTTATTTATCCTAAAAATTTGCGGTATCTTGCATTGGTAAACCTGCACAAGCTTAAAGATTTTAAATGCCCCAATCAGAGCTTTTCTCTTAAATCAACCCATTTTTCTGCCCAGTGGTTTCATTAAAGGGATGGTTCACGCAAAAATTTAAATTCTGTTATAATTTACTCACTCTCAGGATATGTGGGTAACCAAACCGTTGACGGTAACCATTGACTTCCATACTACTTTCTTCCATTCTGTAGAAGTCAATGGCTACCGGCAACTGTTTGGTTACCCACATTCTTCAAATCTGTGTTCAACAGAAGAAAGAAATGAAGAACTTGAGGATGAGTAAATGATGACAGCATTTTTTCTTTTTTTCTCAGTGAACTATCCCTTTAATCTTCCCAACCTGGCAACCCTGCGCACACGCTCTCTCTGCATTACAGAATAAGTGCTGATGAGCTGAAGACACCAGGAAACATGTCAGTCAGGGTTTAGTGATCTACATTGAGATACTGCTTAAATAAAAGAGTTATACAGACAATCTGATTTCTTTGTACATTTGCACTGTTTGCTGCGAGTAAACCATGCGAGTGCTTATGTGATAATAATTCTGATGAAATGTACCAAAAATGCAAAATGACATTTTTGAGCAAAATAATCGTGTTCGACTGTTTAACCATTATAATGCGGCACTATATTGTAGTATTAAATTTGGTCAATGAGACCCTGGATCACAAAACCAGTCATAAGGGTCCATTTTTATTTCATCAGCTGAAAGCGGAATAAAATCTTCCATTGATGTATGGTTTTTAGGATTGGTCAATATTTGGCTGAGATACAGCTATTTGGAATATATCTGGAATCTGATGGTGCAAAAAAAATCTAAATATTGAGAAAATCATCTTTAAAGTTGTTCAAATGAAGTTCTTAGCAATGCATATTACTAATCAAACATGAAGTTGTTATATATTTACGGTAGGAGATTTACAAAATATCTTCATGGAACATGATCTTTACTTAATATCCTAATGATTTTCGACATAAAAGAAAAGTCTATAATTGTGACCCATACAAAGTATTGTTGGCTATTGCTACAAATATACCCCAGACACTTAACACTGCTTTTATGCTCCCATATCTTTAAATTTTTTAAATTATCTTCAGTTAATGTCATTTGCACAGAAACACAGTCATGATATAGTACAACATGGCCATTTCTGACCAATTAAACAGCCTGTTTTTGTGCCATTGTGCTTTTAAGACTTTGCAATGCATGCTAATGCTCTTTAATATATTTGCAATGTAACAAACTCAAGCCCAAGATTTAGTGCCCAGAAAGTGTGAATGAAAATGCTGTTTCTGTTTCTTCAGATGCCAGGAGTGAAGATCAGATCTGCCACTGTGTGTGTCAGGGTGAGCGTCCCGACGAAGCGCTGATCCCTCGAGACACTCCTCGAGACATCATCGAGCTCATGAAGACGTGCTGGACTGAAGACCCTCGAGACCGGCCCACATTTAAAGGTAGAAGCCTTGAGGGTTCGTCCTAAAGCCAGACGTGTTTAACAGGACACATTCATTTAGCTTTGAATGGAACACTACTTTTACTAGACACTGCATCCTAAACACACATTTGCGGGATTATACTGACATGTAGGATTAATTATGCAATTTGATTTTGTATTTTGAATCAGTTGACAGTTTTGGTATATCAGTGACAAATTATGAGAGACATAAAATTGTTTATTACCTGACTGTTGACTTTGGGCCTGGATCACAGTCTCACAGCTCCTGAACCTTTTATCTAATTTGCTTTATTTGTCTCTTTTTACAGATAGCTATGCCATTTTTGTGCCTTTTTATCAGGAGAAGCTGGCAGCAAATGTAAAAGCAGATTTGGAAAGTCTGATGGTGAGTGTTTTTTTCGGATGTCAGAACATATTGATTCACTGATTCTTTTACCCCATCATTCATCACAGACGTTTAATATATTGCTGCTTTTATTGGATTACATTAATTCTGTTTAATTGATTAAGCTAATTTGATCTGATTACTGTGCATGACACAAGAGGTTGTCACTATTTTAAATGGACAGTTTGAATATTCTATTATGTGCAATGTTTGAATCCTGCATTTATGATTTTATTGCATTCAAGTTCTGTTTGAATATATAATTTCTTAAGTATGTGTATTATTCATTCTTAATTAATTTTCATAATCGTGACACTGCTATGTGTTCCTTGCATCATGTTTTGTTTGTCTCTTAAAGGAACGGTTGCTTAAAAATGAAAAGTCATCCTTTACTCAACCTGCAAACATGATTTCTTCTGATCACTTTATATGATGATCAAAATTGAAGCTTTTTTCACTTTATTCAAATCAGATCAATGACTGACACACGCGTGCATAGACTGCATCAGTTTTCATTTTAGGACAGCCGTTGTTTAACCTAGAGATCATTTGTATTTTGCATACTCTCTAATGTAAGAGATCCAGTCAGGAAGTCTGTAAGTGAAATATAAGACAGTCATGCTAGTATTATTTTGCACAGAGATCGTATGAGGGCCCAGAGGAGCTGGTAGAAAAGCTGAAGTCCCTCACAACAGACTCGCTCACTCCTGAAGGTATGCTGATTTATTCAGTCATGTTTTATTTACACCAGCAAGCGTTCAACACCGATTTATCATTGTGACATCAGATATATACTGTAAATTTCACTTAAGACCGCTTGTACATCAAATATATGCCATATTTTCTACAATATCTAATGCATTTACAACCTGTTACAGTTTAGATATATGCATCTTGGTGTTTATAACAAATGTTGTTGTTGTACAAACAATGTATGTTGTTTGTTTTATACTCATATTTGTCATTCCTTTTCTATTCTGAATACCATTACATTGAAAGAATTTATTGTGTAGTGAGGGGAACTAATATGCATAATGTTATTTACCAATATTTTACATTATCCCTTAGTTTTTCAAAAGCGTTAGTCGTAGTAATTAGATAAACTTCTATAGTGGTGAACGGAAACTACAAGAAATATCATCTTTGTGTACACATTTGCTCCAGTATCAAAATAAAAAATCGACAATAGTGTTTTTATGACTTTTTAACAATATGGAGAGATTGATTACGTTGGTCAGAAGAGATAAAAATGTCGAATTTGCCGTCACTTCCTCGGCCGTTGTATTAGAAAGACAAGTTTTCTGTAATTTAATGCCAAGGTAATAAAACATAAGTATAGTGTTATAAATGTTAGGGCTGTACAATAATGGTTAAACGGTTAATCACAATTATTTTGTTCAAAAACATGATTGCAATTATTAATAACAATTATTGTCATTTTATTTTATTTTTTTTGTATCTCAGTCGAGATCGCTGAACTGCAGCTTACATGTTTGCCGATGTTTTCAAAGCATCGGCACTTTTTCTGTAACGTAGACCGAGTGAGTGCACATGGTTGCCAGGTTGGGAATATTAAGTAAACCTCTGGGCTCTGATTGGGGGATTTAAACTATTGACATCTGGCAACCACAGCCATGAAAGCTTATCCAAATTAAAACGTTTTCTGGATAAATAACCAGCGGGGAAATATCGCAGACGATTGTGCTTAATAAATCAAGAGTTCAAGCATTTTCAAATCGTGACCACAATTGAAATACCTTTCGTCGTGCAGCCCTTCTAAAACGTACATTAAAGTTTGTAAAAATGAAAATATAAAAATATTGAAACAAACTTTAACAATGTTAATAACTGTGGAACCATGTCATCACATTCACATTTCTGAATGCTATAATAAAATTTGACTTTGATCATGTGACCACGCGATAACACCGAGTGAATTCAAATAAGTTGTTCCTAGTCTGTTAAAATGTTTGCTACAGTGTTGATTGTAGGCGAAGCACATCCAGCTACAAGGAAACATTCTCACAACTTTCACTAATGCTTTTTTTTAAAGTTATATAAATGTTAGGACAAAGCATTCGTAAAGTAACACTTATATAATGTTCTTATAAATGTATCAGTATTTGAGATGCGTTCTCAAAACATTGAGAGAACTTTCTTAGAACGACATTCTCGTCCTTGCGATGTTATTTGTACTTGATGAACGTTCTAATAAATGTTTTTGTAACCTTTAAATAACGCTCTGATCACAACAAGAAAACTAGACACTTATCACAGTCTTAGAGTAAATGTTCAAATAACGTCATATTTTGCATTAAAAGTTAGCTAAATTGTTGTAAGAAACGTATTTGTAACCTTTAAACAACATTCTAATGGCTTCAAGAAAACTGGACATTTCAGTGTTTCAGAAACATTTCAAAACATTTCATTTTTATAACCTAACTTTGTTACCTGGGATCAGATGCTTGTAAATGTAATGCTGTTCTTCTTGTGTCTGCAGACCCTTCGCCGTGTTCTAGAGACTCTCCAGGGCCCCTGAGGAGCTCAGACATCGGTCCGGTGGAGGCCAGCATTGAAGACCTCAGCTTCAGGACCCCCGAAGAGTCTCTGCTGGAGATGGACGCCGCACCTCCCAGCTCTCCCAATCTGGAGCTCAAACTGGCACAAGAGTACAACTACCACAAATACGGCAGTCGTATAGTGGATCAGCCGGACGGCAGCATTTATAACCTGCTCCCGCAGCAGCCAGCCAGCAGCAGGTGGGCCGGAGAGGCTTCTTCTGTCAAATCTTGGACTAAACCCGCCGCTTACCCAAACCCAAATCCAGAGGAAGAGCTCCATCCGAGACCTGCAAGCTCGTTTGAGGGTTTGCACAGGCCAGACCTGGCGAGTCAGCTCTCGGTGCCGTATTCTGACTACGACCGACTTCAACATCCACTGTACAATCGCATCAAGTCCTGTCCTGATGGTGCATCTCCTGCAGCCGAGTCGTTCATGCTGGATTCACAGCCTGGCCTGCGTTTCTCGCCCGTCGTGTGTCCTCCGTCTGACTCGGGTACAGTTCACAATTCACAACTAACAAGTCATTTCTGTAGCACTTTATGCAATACTGATTGTGTCAAAGCAGCTTCACAGAGATAAAAAGGAAATAGCAGAGACAATATGTGACCCTGCAGCACAAAAGCAGTGTTAAGTCGCTGGGGGATATTTGTAGCAATAGCCACAATTACATTGTATGGGTCAAAATTATCGTTTTTTTTTTTATGCTAAAAATCATTAGGATATTAGTAAAGATCATGTTCCATGAAGATATTGTGTAAATTTCCTACCATGAATATATCAAAACTTAATGTTTGATTAGTAATATGCATTGCTAAGAACTTATTCTGGACAACTTTAAAGATGATTTTCCCAATATTTAGATTTTTTTGCACCCTCAGATTCCAGATTTTCAAATAGTTGCATCTCGGCCAAAATTTGTCCTGTCCTAACAAACCATACATACAAGCTTATTTATTCAGGTTTCAGATGATGTATAAATCTCAATTTCAAAAAATGTACCCTTATGACTGGTTTTGTGCTCCAGGGTCACATATTGTCATTATTCAGCTCAAGTTAGTTCAGTGTTGGTTCTGTTCAGAAAGGGCATAATCACAATTTCACCTTCTCTCTATTTATTAAGAATAATCCTCTTGCTTGCTGGTTATTTATCCTGAAAAACTGAAAACATTTCATGTTAATTTGGCATTTGCATTGGTAACAGGCCTCTACAAGCTTTCATGGTTGCGGTTGCCAGATTTCAAGAGTTTAAACCCCCCAATAAGAGCTGTTTTCATAAATGGAACTGTTTGAATTTTTTTTATGGTTTTAGTTTTAGTAAGGAGGGAAGGTGATTTGGGTCAAAACTTTTTTTGTTATGCGGTTTTGAAACAGTCTTCACATCCCGATAGCAATCACTATGTTAAGTGGTCTAAATGTATTTATATGTGTTTATATCGTCTGTGGAAGGTGTAGGACCATAAAATGTTCGTCCAATCACATTCCTCGGCCCGAGGATTACGATAGGCTGTCCTACCTGCCTGTCCACGTATGTATTTGCATACCTCCTCGCACCCTGTTAATCTGACAGTGTTGACTCCGTCTGTCATCGTGTCGCTGGTTAGCCTCTGCTCTGCCTGTGTGCGTTCATGAGGAGGCGTGGCTTTGGAGAGTGATTATACAGGAAGGGTGGGATCTTATGCTTTCGAAATCATCTACCCTACCTTTAACAACAGTCTGATCCAAGAAATGTTATTTTGGGGCGGGGGTGGATTTTGGGTAGTTATATGAAAGTTTATAAAATGGAGCGTTCCGGTGCTTGATTCTGATTGGCTGAGCCACGTCTGAAGCTGATGTGAATGACGCTACAAAGTAACACACAGCTTTGTTTATGTTTGTGTGTTGCTCTGCAACCACTTTGTTGCAACCAAAACTGATTCTGAGGAACTACATTTTTTGGTGGAAGAATACTGTGTTTATTAATATCATTACTCTTTATTTGCTCTGTTTTATTTTGTGAAACCTTACTACAATATATGGAATAACCGTTTTATAAAACAAATAACCCCGGTGTAAAAAAAAAAAAAACCCAGTGGTTTACAGTGAATTTATAACAGCTAAGGGGGTTTTAGGCACTCCGCTTCGTGTCGTAACAACGCCCCTTAGCTGTAATATGATATATTAACCCCTTAATATAATCAATATTATAGAATTTTCCTCCAGATTGTTTGGTTTTCCATTAGGGTGCCGGTGCCATCTCAAATGCCAGTGCATTCAATTAGGACGTTACAACACGATGAATTTGCGAGTCTCTGATAACAGCTCCTTGAGCTCGTTTCCCTGGATCCATCAACAGACCCCAGATCTATTATCTTCTAAGACTACTGTAAGACTCACTCTGTTTCAGACCTAGTGAGCTGCTATCTAATTAAGTATGCGCTAATTTGCATACATTTTCAGAACAAAAATCTGAACACTGAATTAAGTAACTTGTTAACTTGTTTGATTTTTTTGACATATTAAAGGTCTTCACAGAGGGCATTTTGGATTTCTCTTATTTATCATTCCATTAATATAATATACTGTTAGTAATTATGAATATAGTATTAATATACTGTAACGCGCCAGAAAACAAATCAACATGCTTTAGGAAATTTTTTTAAATTATATATGCGAAAATACAAATTTCCTTCAGAAAATAAGAATAAAAATGTAAAGTTTGGTGTACGTAAGTGCTGCTGAAGTGGAGACTGTGACTACAGATGCAAATAGATCAAGTGCAATTAAAGCAACACCTGAAAGTGTATTTGGATGTTTTTTTACACTAGTTTGTAACAACACATTAAAAAAAGCCAAACAGCCCAAAATTGACCAATGCATGCTTTTAGCCTTAACAAAGCCCTTGTTTTATAGTAATCCTGGTCAAATGATTAAACTCTCATTGCTTCATATGTGCCAGATCTGATTGATTTTCTCTGTTTGATTGTGTTGTGATGATCAGAGGAGCATACGGTCACTGAAAGCCACCTGGAGGTCGTGCGTCACAACGTGGGGGGAAACTGGAAGCAGGTGGCTCGTAAGCTGGGGCTGACAGACATAGACGTGGACACCATCGAGCATGACTACGACCGCGACGGTTTGGCAGAGAAGGTGCACCAGATGCTGGAGCGCTGGAAGATGAAGGAGGGTCTGCAGGGCATCACCGTGGGTAAACTGTGCCATGCGCTGGAGGGCTGTATCAAACCCAACGTACTGCTGCAGCTGCTGCTGAAGTGTCAAGACGCCGCTGGAGTGCCTTGAAACGCCACCTTGTGCTTGTGTCATAATCCCATTAGTGTCATCTTCACTGGAGGGAATCAGATTGGGTAAAGGGGCATTTATACAACTCTAACAACCTTCATCAAACAGTGAAACATTACAAAGACGTACAGTATTTCTGACTTCCTATCAGGCTGTGTTCATGGTGTTGAATGCTACGGCATAATGATTACAATTTTGTGAGCTATTCATAGCACAAAAGTTATCTTCTGCCATGTGATCTGAGTTCATCATTGATTCGTACAAAGTGCCTTTTTCCTGAACCTGATCAGTTGAATCAGTCTTTATATTTCAGAATCACTTGTCATGATTGTAAGATGCTTTATGATTTATTTTTTCTGTTTAGAGATTTCTTTAAAATTAAATGCTGGTATATAGATCAGTGACAGGAGTTTGCATGTTCTCCCTATGTAAGTGTGGGTTTCCTCCGGGTGCTCCGGCTTCCCCACAGTCCAGACACATGCAGGTTAGGTGGCCTGGATAAATGTGTATATGTGTTGTGTGTGTGTGTGTGTGTGTGTGTGTGTGGTGTGTGAGTGAGTGTCAGTGGTGTGTGTTGTGTTTGGGAGAGAGAGTTCAGTGTGTGTGTGTGTGTGTGTGTGTGTGTGTGTGTGTGTGTGTGTGTGTGTGTGTGTGTGTGTGTGTTTGTTGTGTGTGTGTTGTGTGTGTGTGGTGTGTGTGTGTTGAGTTCCTTGTTGTGTGTGTGTGTGAGATGATAGAGAGAGAGTATGTTTGTGTGTGGTGTGTGTTTTGTGTGTGGTGTGAGTGCGTGTCCATGGTGTGTGTGTGAGAGAGGAGAGAGAGTGGTGGTGGGTGTTGTGTGTTGTGTGTGTGTGAGTGAGTGTGTGTGTGGGTGTGTGTGGGTGTGTGTGTGTGTGTGTGTGTGTGTGAGTGAGTGTCTTGGTGTGTGTGTGTGGGTGTGAGAGTGAGATAGAGAGAGTATGTTGTGTGTGTGTGTGTGTGTGTGTGGGTGTGTGTGTGTGTGAGAGAGAGAGTGTTGTGTGTGTGTGTGTGTGTGTGTGTTGTGTGTGTGGGGTGTGTGTGTGTGTGTGTGTGTGTGTGTTGTGTGTGTGAGAGAGAAGAGAGAGAGAGAGTGTGTGTGTGTGTGTGTGGAGAGAGTGAGAGAGAGAGAGAGAAAGAGTATGTCTCAGTGCTGGGTTGCATCAGGAAAGGCATCCAATGATGATGATCAGAAAGATATGATAGTGACAAATCAAAAGAAAAAACAACATAAAGTGTATTTTATGGTGTTGGGCCATCATTTGCCAGCAAAACAGCATCAATGGACTTTGGCATTGACTCTAATTTCTTCAAATTAAAGGTTCTTTATTAGTAATGATGGATTGCTTTATTGACATATACACGGATGTTTAAGAACCTTAAACATTCATGGAATCTTTCCAGTGCACAAAAGGTGCTTTATAGTGAACGTAAGGTTCTTCAGATTATTAAAAAAAGTAAAGGTTCTCTTAAGAACTGATCGCTTAAAGGTTCTTTGAGGAATCCAGAACGGTTCTTCTATGGCATTACTGTATGTACCCATGCGTTTCATCAATGCTGGTTCATCGATCAGCTTTATATTGGTTTGCAGGGACCCAAACCATGTCAGCAGAATGCTTGTCAATGCATAGCAGCCACAGGATGCCCTGGATTTTCTTTTCATTTGTCACCCGTCTGTATTTCAAAAATGTTTTTTATCATCTCAATCCGGCTTTTTTATTAAAATGTCTTTTTTCTGAGATGAAATCATCTTCTCTCATTTGTCTGTATATAATATATAATTCTACATAGGAAGTGGCCTTCTTTATAGCTAGAGGTCAGTAGAGAGTATATGAACAGCGTCTAACACTCAGTGCCCTAAATCAGCACTTTGTTAACAGTTAACACCATGACCTTCAAGCAGCAACCACAGTATTTGGTTTTACAATGACTATTAGAAGCCAGAGTGAAAGTCTAGTGGTTTATATTTTTCAGAAACCTGAAAGAAGTCACATACAGCATATATCGCACTGTTTTGTGTGTGTGTGTGTAGTGTGTGTGTGTGTGTGTGTGTATGTCTCTGGGTCTGTGTGTGTGTCTGTGTCTGTCTCTCTGTGTGTGTGTGTGTGTGTGTGTGTGTGTGTGTGTGTGTGAGTGAGTGTGTGTGTCTCTGTGTGTGTGTGTGTGTGTCGTGTCTGTCCTCCTGTGTGTTGTGTGTGAGTGAGTTATGAGTGTGTGGGTCCTGTTGCGTGTGCTTGCTTGCGAGTGTGTGGTGTGTGTGTGTGTGTGTTGTCTCTCTGTGTGTGTGTGTGGTGTGTGTGTGTGTGTGTGGGTGTGTGTGTGTTTTTTTGTGTGTGTGTGTGTGTGTGTGTCTGTCTCTCTGTGTGTGTGTGTGTGTGTGTGGTGTGTGTGTGTGTTTTGTGTGTTGTGTGTGTGTGTGTGTGTTTGTGTTTTTGTGTGTGTTTGTGTTTGTGTGTGTGTGTTTGTGTGTGAGTGTGTCTGTCTGTGTGTGTGTGTGTGTGTGTGTGTGTGAGTGAGTGTGTCTGTCTCTGTCTCTGTGTGTGTGTGTGTGTGTGTGGTGAGTGTTGTCTGTCTGTGTGGTTGTCTGGTGTGTGTGTGTGTGTGTGTGTGTGTGTCTGTGCGTGTGCGTGCGTGCGAGTGTGTGTGTGTGTGTGTGTGTGTGTGTGTGGGTGTGTGTGTGTGTGTGTGTGTTGTGTGTGTGAGTGAGTGAAGTGTGTCTGTGTGTTTGTGTCTTGTCTGGTCTGTTGGTGGTGCGTGTTCGTTGAGCGAGTGTCTTGTGTGTGTGTGTGTGTGTGTGTGTTTGTGTGTGTGTGTGTGTGTACTGTTTCACTGTGTTAGGGGAACCAAATGCCCTCACAAGGATAGTAATACCAGTACATTTTGACCTTGTGGGAAAAAAGCTTATAGATTATACAGAATGATGTGTTTTGAAAATCTAAAAATGCCTGTTTGTACAGAAGAAAAACATTCCCTATACGGATGAACCCAGACTATGAAATACCCCCGTGTGTGTGTGTGTGTGTGTGTGTGTGTGTGTGTGTGTGTATTGTATACCACAGCATGTATGTTTTCATTAATTACATTTTTCCACATCCCAGGGATGATGATGTGGAATTTGAATTGGAAAGACAAGTAATTGGAAATGAATCGCAGTTCATTATTGAGTTCAACACAGTCAGAACAGTGGAGTTTCATCAGTTAAACACAAGTATAAACAATTTATTAGTCTGTTATAAATGACCTTATCATTTGTCTTATAATGTGTTTAAGAGAAAATACATGCTTTATTTAAATCTTTATTGTCTTTCACAGGAAATGTTTTCTAAATACAGTGAACATTAGAGAGGAAAATACAGAACGAGGATTGTTTTCATATTAAACATCACAACAGACATTCATATCACTCAGTTTATGAGGATTATTGGGTTACATTAGATTTCAAGTAAGAGAACTCGGAAGTATTTACATATAATCAGTGAACCAAACATATGTTTATTTGTTTTTTTAGATATACAAAATTGTTGCCTAATGAAATTACATTTTGTTGAATAAGTTATTTAAAGAGAGCTGTTCAGGAGATTGTTGCATGGCCATTTTCTGTTGTTTGAGATACAAAATATAAATAGGTGGTAATGTAGGATATTTCTTGAAATACATTTTTGCGACATGATTGTCAACCTACAACATTTTTTTTCCCACAATCGATCAAAATGGCCAAGTATAGTTTTAATGGCATACTTTCTTGCGAATGTCCACCGAATGTCCAACGTAGAGCCGAAAACAAGATAGAGACCATCTAAAAAGTTGTAATTTTTTTCATTGTGTGCAAACAGACAACAACTTTGTAGCCAACTACAGATGTCCCAGCAACTATCACTCACATTATGCCTTCTAATGCTATAGATTTTCCTTTAGCAACAATAAAAATTGCATTATAATGATGTTTTTTGAAAAGATGTTTGGGAAATGAAAAATAATGAACATGTACGTGAACCGTAATTTGGTAACAATCCAGTGGAAAATCACCTGGAATCTCCTGAACATAGTTAATCGCTTAATTTTACAACTGTTTTTGTTTATATCTTTGCTTCAAAATGAAAAAGACCTGTGTTGGTTTGTTATGGTTTTAACAATGACATATGCTTTATTCCAATAGGTTTTGAAAGCATGGGCCGACTACTCCAGAGCCAGTTGGAACATCTTGTCTGGAGCCTACACTCTAGAAAATGCTGGGTTGTTTCAACCCAATGTTGGGTCACATATGGACTAACCCAACTGTTGGGTTAAAAAGCTCATTTAAAAATGTAACCAAAATTTAACCCAACAGTTGGGTTAGTCCATATTTGACCCAACATTGGGTTGAAACAACCCAGCATTTTCTAGAGCCTACCGAACATACTACAGCCCATGTCTTGCTGTTTTATTCACCTGTTTTTCTGGTTTTAGTGTGATAAAGACTTAACAGTGTAACAGTGTTCTCCAGCTGTTGAATGAAAAGAATGGCTAAACTGTCTTTTGTGTTTTCCTGTTGTATGACATGTTCGTTTAACATTAAACTCTCACAATATCACAATTCAAGTGCATCGAATGATGTTTACAGTCCTTCATAAATGTCACTGTCCATGGTGCTGAATACATCAGATTCTTGACAGGTACTCGGAAAGCATGACAGCAAACAGCTGAACAGAGGACAGTGAGGATGCTTCTTTAACCAACCATGTCTCATCACCGGCCACTTGTTCCTTCACCTCTTGCACGTCTTCTGCCTTCACTTTCACACATCTCCCAGTCTTTAGATTGGGTAGTTTCTTCCAGTGTATCCTTGAAATTACACTCTCCAAAATATACAGACTTTCTTTGACAAGGTTTGTGATTTGTGGGGTTGAGAGCAGGGCACATAATGGACGGAACGCAATTCTTGATTCAGTCACGTTGCTGGCATTTTGGAGTCTTGCGAAAGCATACGTGGAAAAGTCTCTCAGTCCTTTGTCATCGGTTTGCCTGACAGCTTTCAAAATGTGCGCAGAGCAAATGTGCAAGACAGAGCAAATTATCTCACTCATAGGTTTCTTTTAAGAAATTAAGATCCCTGGATCCTTCAATCCCCCCATTTCCAATGTGAATATCAAGGCTCTTATCTGAAGCCTGTGGTTAACTTGCCAATGTTATGCATACTTTGTTTGAGGAGAGGGGTGATGTGTAAGTTAGTTCTGGGAAAGACGGGCACAGCCAGTGTATGGGACTGGACTTGAACGACCCAGATCAGTTACAGTTTTTCACAATCGATTTGGCACATTTCTCCAAACTCAGGTTACTGTTCTGAGAACAGCTTACACAGTGATCTGAACACTTTATAATTGTCCCAAACAGATTGTTGTTTTCATTCATGTCATGCAAATTACAAATCATGCCAATCATTTTCTCAAAACACTGTGAACAAAACTCTCAAATGTTTTCGTAAGTTAATACAACTAACCAGTGCTTTAAAACATCTGGGGGCAAAACAAACAATTGTAGCTCCTTTTATTGGTTTTATACAAATCACAAACATTGATTTGTCCAAACACAACAAACAACACTCTGTAATCTGTCATATCATCAAATGCACAACCACAAACTAATAACTGCTCGCTTAATAACAGACAACAAAGGAAATGCAGTTTTCTAATTGTTTACACATTTATCTCAATTGCTTAAAAAGGGAAAAATATACAAAGAGCAAGAAAATATATGTAAAAGGGTGGGTGGGGGGGGGGGATCTGAGTAAATTGCAGGCCATTGGTGTAAAGAGCATGAGGAGAAACTGTAAGAAGACATGGACAGAGAAGAAGTGGACAGCACAGTGGAAGGAGAGATAGAAGGTACAGACCAATTTCAAGTGAAAGCAGCTACCCTAATTGACCAAGTAAGAAATCACGGCCTCTCCTTTAGAGAAGCTGGGGGACAAATCTAAAGAGTTTGTCAATGCACTTCTATATTTCTATATAAATATCGTACTGTGGAGATGTTGAGACAGGAGCTAACCTTCTCGCATTTTTTCCCGCTATGATGCAAACACAGCAAGAATGTAGTGTGGATAAAATGCAGTGCAGATGAAATTCTCTTCCAGTTGTAATTGAAAGGCAAGATCAATAATCAGCATAATTAATGTACAAATGCAAACACATACACACACGTACGCACCTGTATAGTTTACATATACACGATATATACAAAACAAAACTCCCCGTTGAAGACCTTTGCAATAAATTTATTTTCATTAGTGTATTTGTGCATCTACAGCTTAATATGTTTCAATACAGAACAAACCTGTAGATCTGATGTTGATATTTACTTGTAATAATCGCCTTTGCTGGAAAACACCTGCCAACTTATGGGGTGTTTTGACTTGAGTACACTGTTACAACTGTTACGAGTCTGACAAAGCAAATGAATAAATGTTCCATTGTAACAGACCAGATAAATACGATAAACACTCCTGACACACCACTGCAGTTAGAACCGATAACTTAAAAATGTTCATTAGAAAATTACAAAATACACAGACATTCATTATTGTTTGAAACGTTTTTAAAGTATTTGTTTCAACTATTAAAATTGTATTTAAGAGCATGACATCGTCTATGATGTCATGCTCTCTGATGGCTTGATCAAGGAAAATGATGAAGAGGGTATACTTCAGACATGTTTATTCAGAAACATTAATTTCTCAACTGTTTTAGGGCTAAGGCGATTTCTTTTTTTTGACACAACTTCTCCTGCCTTTGAAAACACCCTTTCGCAAGGCACAGATGAAGCCGGGGTACATAAATACTTGACAGCAAGCCTATACAGATGAGGATATATAAGCTTCTGTCTCTCCCAGTACTGCAGGGGGTCCTCTAATCGCCCAATATTTGGTTCGGCAAGGTACCGCTGGACTTCCACAGTAGCGTCTGCTGTAACGCTGTGCCTTCTTCTCGACTCCATCACACTGTCATCCAGATGACGCCACAGTTTGTTACCTGAGAAGTATACAAAGACCTTGTTAGTGAGTGTAGTAATTAATCCAAAATGACCTCAAAACCAAAAACCAAATTACCTGGGGTTACAAGTTCAGCCCCGTGTGATGCTGATGGTTGAGCTGCAGAGCTAACTATGGCAGCACACTCCGATGTAAGCCTTTTTATGGCCTCGTTGGCTTTTGTAGGACTAAAAAATCCCATCGCTTTGAACCTAGGGTCCAGCATTGTTGCAAGTGACATGATGCTCATAGACTGCAATGTGTTGAGCTTCTCCCTTAACTGTCTTTTCAGATGCTCTCCCATTTGTCTTGCCACTGGAGATGCCATATTCTTCATCTCTTCCTGCAGATTTTCATCTAGCATTTTAAGCAGTGGCAATACCTTAGACCCAGAAACCTTCTTTTCTTCTGACAGCTCCACGGTGGCATCATTAAAGCCAGAGAGCAATGAAAGGCATGCAGTCACAGAGGTGAGCTCATCAGAGCTCAGTGGGGGTATCTCAGTGGCCAGACTGGCTAAAGCTGCCCGCACTGGCTCTTTGAGCTCCACCAGACGGTGCAGCATTTGAAATGTGCTGTTCCAGCGGGTCTCCACCTCCTGAAGGAGCTTCAGCGTAGGCCTTCCCATCTGCTGTTGCAGCTGTGCAAGCTTTTCCTTTAAAAAAGAGAAGCAATTCATTTTTAGAAAGCGGAGAGTTCCGGTGCTTGATTCTGATTGGCCGAGCCGAAGCTGTTGTAAATGACTTTACAAAGTAGCACACACCTTTGTTTACGTTTGTGTGTTTTTTGCAACCACTTTTGTACAACCACAACGGGTTTTCGAGGCTCTACATTGTTTTGGTGAAGATACTGTGTTTATTAATATCATTACACTTTATTTGCTCTGTTTTATTTTGTGAAACTTATACTACAATATATGTGACCCTGGAGCACAAAACCAGTCATAAGGGTCAATTTTTCGAAATTGAGATGTATGCATCAGCTGAAAGCTGAATAAATAACCTTTCCATTGATGTATGGTTTGTTAGGATCGGACAATATTTGAAAATCTGGAATCTGAGGGTGCAAAAAAATCTAATATTGAGAAAATCATCTTTAAAGTTGTCCAAATCAAGTTCTTAATGCATATTACTAATCAAAAATTTAAGTTTTGATATATTTACGTTAGGAGATTTACGAAATATCTTCATGGAACATGATCTTTACTTAATATCCAAAAAATTTAGAAAAATAATAAGAAAAATTTATAATTGTGACCCATACAATGTATTGTTGGCTATTGCTACAAATATCCCCCAGCGACTTAACACTGCTTTTGTGCCGCAGGGACACATATGGAATAACCATTTTATAAAAGCAATAAGCCCCGTGAAGCCGTGGTTTACAGTGAATTTATAACAGCTACTCCACTTCGCATCGTGCCTAAAACCCACTTAGCTGTTATAAATTCACTTCACGGGGCTTATTGCTTTAAATTGTCACAGCAGTAGTAACACAAGCAGAAATTGTAACAGACTCAAAGAACACACCTTAGCAGTGACGCTGCTTCTGAAGTATCCCACGAGCTTCCTCGCCTTGGCCCGAATATCAGCGAGCACAGGGGTCTGGTCAAGAGCCTTTTTAACTATCAGGTTAAGAGTGTGTGCAATGCAGACCGTGTGACGGAGCCTCAGTTCCCTGCCACAGGCGATCATATTAGCAGCGCCATCTGTAACCAGGCATGTTACATGGTTGGTTATCCCCCACTCCTCCATGAGGGAGGCTAAATTTTCAGCAGTGTGTGCCTGGGGAAATTTGAGCACTCCTAACAGAACTGAATTGAGACAGGTGTTGCTGTCCACAAAGTGGCAAGCTACTGCCAGGTAGGCACCCATGTTGATGGACGTCCACAGGTCAGACGTCAGGCTCACTGCAGTCACCTTCTTCACGTCAGCTTTGGCCTTCTCCTTGGACTCGGCATATTTCGCCTCCACCATGGCCTTCACAGCCTAAAGGACAGAAGAAGCAGTGCTTAATTGCCAAATGCAATATTGTAATACTCTTCTGCTTAATGCATGGACCTATACACACCTGCCTTGTGGGAAGAACATAGCTCGGGTCTAGTTTCTGAACAAAGTCCCTAAATCCCACATCCTCCACAATACTAAACGGCTGTGTGTCTTTCACAATCATTGTGACCAGGGCCTCGTCCAGCTCTTGTTTTCTGGTAGCTAGAACAAAAAGAGAAGTTGAGTAAATAAAGCATTTTTTTACCTTTCTTTCATTTGCATGATTTACAAAAATCAGGATGGAACAGTGTATATTATTTGTAATGACACACCTTGGCTGGGCCCACATCCATTTCTCTCCTTGTTCTCATGCAATGCACGGTAATGCCTTATCATAGATGAAGTGTTATTATTGTACCCCAATTCCTTAGAGCACAACATACACTTCACCTTTGAATAAAAGATAGTAAG